>JAABNX020000021.1:7725157-7743304 GCA_015163995.2 Mormyrus lacerda
ATTTCATTCTCAGAGGCCATAGGGTGATTTCATTCTCAGAGGCCATAGGGTGATTTCATTCTCAGAGGCCATAGGGTAATTTCATTCCTGCACACATTGGATTGGCTCTGAGGCTGTGGTGCTGACACCTGTATGATGGCTTGTTTTGTCAGGTTCCCAAAGAAAAGCATTCAAAAAAACTCACAAAAGGAAGGAAGAGAATTCCAGGAAATGAGTGTAAAAAGGCAGAGGTTCAGCAGGAAATCCGGCAGTGTCGACGCGCTGAGAGCCAATCAGGAGTGAGTCGGCAAAGCCTCCGTCGGAGTGCGCGGATACAGCAGGACGGCGGCTCAGTGGGACCAGCTGGTGAGAATCCCGTACCTGACATGGTGTGGCTGGATCCTAAAGGATCCTCATTTCTATAAATCTTAACATATTTCAGTGAACAAAATGGCCATTTCTGCAACTAAACAGTTCATTCTTGTCACCACACATAAAAAGCATTTTTCCTGGTACATTGCTGCTAGCTGCTAGACAGTAATTGGCATTCTGCTACATTCCTGTGCAGGTTACGTATTACATTCGATGTATTCAAATCAGCCAGGGACGGATTATGGGTCGTGTGGGCCCCTGGGCAAAACGTTCGCGGTGGGGCCCCCCCACCAGCACCACCACCACAACCACTACGATTCAAGGGCCCTTGGCAGCCAAACGCCCTCACTCCATGTTTCGGTCAGGGGCCCTTGTAGGCAGAGGATCAAAGAATGTAGGCCCTCTAAAATAGACAAACGAAAATACATTGTTGATAAGCGTTGCAAATTGTTTTGGGCTAGGGGCCCCACAGGCCCCCTGCACCCCAAGGGCCCCTGGGCAGCGGCTCCCTGGCCCGGTCCGTAATCCGTCCCTGAAATGAGCAGACGCTTTTATCCAAAGTAACACACAGCTGAGAAAGCGAGGTTCAGCCCTGGAGAATGAGGACATGGTCTTGCTTAAGGGCCCAACGGTGAAAATAATCTGTCAGTCAAAGAGATTTGAACTGGCAGCCTTACAGTGATGCGCAGAGCCGCACAGCCTTGCTGCATCAGGCACTGTAGCTGAGGTTATCCAGGGTAGGGGGATGTCAGCTACTCTGTGATAGATGCCTTCTGTGGGGCTGTTTAGAAGGCAGCTGCCAGGATGGACAACTAAAATGTGTTTCCAGTATTTCCGCAGTAAGGCAAAAAGGAACTTCATGAGGCTTTGATTGCACAGTCATCAAGGACTCAGAACCATTTTTGGTGTGGGAAGATGACTGATCCATGGCTTTGTGCAGAAGCTTGACCTCCAACTATATACGGTATCTTGCAAAATTATGGTGTGCATAGCTCTATACTCCACAAATTCAAAATTTTGTAGTTTGCTACAATTACAGCTACAGATCTCTTAGTGTATGTTGCTCTTAGCTTAGCACATCTTGCCTCAAGGCAAAACAGCTCCAACTCCTTCATGTACAGCAATCTTCAAGTCATGCCACAGGTTGAGGTTTGTGGGCTGGGCTTTGATAAGGTCATTGCAAACCAGTCCAGTGTAGATTTAGCAGTATATTTAGTGTCATTGTCCTGCTGGAATGTGAACCTTCATCCAAGTCTCGATTCTCTGACTGATTCAAGCTAGTGTCCCTCAAGAATTGTCTTGTATTTAGCACCATCAATATCTCCTTCGGTTCTGACCAGCTTTCTTGTCCCTGCGGATGAAACACGTCCCAACAGCATGATGCTTTCACCACCCTGCTTCACTGTGGGAATGTTGTTTTCAGGGTGATGTCAAGTGCTTGGGTTTGCGCCACAGGAATTTCCCATGAAGGCCAAAAAGTTGAGTTTTAGTCACATCGGACCAGAGAATCTCCTTCCATGTGTTGGGCAAACTCCAAACATGGTTTATTTCTTTTTCTTCAAGTCCTGCCTTTTTTCTGGCCCCTCTTCCATAACGACCCCATTCTGTGGAGCGTACGCCTTAAAGTGCTCCTATGGACAGATACTCCCATATCCGCTGTGGACCTTTGCAGCTCCTTCAGTGTTATCTTTCCTGTCTCCGTTGCACCCTCCTTGCCCGGTCTTGCCCTGTGGTGGGCAGCCTTCGCTTGTCACATTTGTAGTGGTGCCATATTCTTTCTATTTTGCTATAATGGAAGAAATGGTGCTCTGTGGAATATTGAAAGTTTGGGGGATTTTTCATAGCCCATCCCTGATATATACTTCTCCACAACTTTGTCTCTGAATCGTCTGGAGTGCTTCTTGGTCTTCATGTTGCTTGCTTAGTAGCGTTGCAGAGTCAGGGTCCTTTCAAACGGGTTGATTTATACAGACACCATTTAACAGACCACGTGACACTTTGATTGCACACAGGTGGATCTTAAACAGCTAATTTTGACTTAAAGTTATTTGGTTGGACCAACCAGGTTTCAAAGCAAAGGGGCTGAATATGCACACTCAGGATTTCTGTTTTTAATTATTGTTTGCGTCACAATAAAAAATATTTTGCACCTTTTAAAGTGGTGGGTGTGTAAATCAGATGGTGCTAATCCCCCCAAAATCCATTTTAATCCCAGTTTGTAATGTGACAAAACAGGACAAACACCAGGTTGGGTGAATACTTTTGCAAGGTACCGTACTTCCCAACAAACATGCACTGACGAAATTGCTGGCAGTAACTGCAAACAAACAGGAGAAAGGGTGATAGCTAAAGTGAAGAAGGTTAGTTCTGTAAATTTTACGTCTGACACAAATGCATACCTTGCTGCAACTTTCAACATTTCAATGACAGGAAGATATCTACCGTCATGTGGAGGGTTTTGAACTTTCCAGAAACACACCCTGTAGGGCACATGTAGAATATCAAGAGTGTTTTGCTGGAGTCATTGGCAATAAGGGATAAAGTGACCCGTCATAACAGGCCAAGCTTAAAACATAACACAAAGCTTCCTCAGATCCAACACTTGCCATGTTTTACTCACACCTTAAGTCTAGTTGTGTAACAAGCCCTTTCACAATCTTTGGATTTGAATGATATTCAGGACCAGACTCGCAAGCTTATTTCAGGACTAGTACGAACGCCACACAGAAGCTGCCCGTGATCCTGCATGAAACTCATCTGGGAAGTTGATACATCCAGGAAATGGATCACCACATTCTTCAAGCATAAATGGATATATGAGCAATGAGAAGAAGTGGGAGCAGCATTAGTGTTGCGGAACACCAGCCTGCTCCCCCTGTTGACATTGAAGCGGTCAGTCTGTGCCTCTGATCTTATTTAAAAAAAAAAAAACATATAAATACGCTCCAGTGCTTTGCAGCTGAGTCACTGGGAAAGCAAACGGTATTTCATCCCAGAGTGAATGTCCTGGCATTTAGTTGCATCAGTGAATTCTGAGCTCAGATCCCTTCCGCAGGCCAGACCATCAATTCAACTATGGCAGCATCCACATGCACAGCAGCAAACAATCTGAGGACTCTCTGTGACTGGCATGACTCGGTTGTGCAGTGCCTCTGCCGTGGCTCTCTGGGTGGAGTCTGCAGGTCCTCCCCCTGTCATCATAGGGCTTTCCTTTGGGTACTCCAGAAATATACCCATTCCAACAACCTCTGTGCCCTGTGAGGGGATTCGCCCCAAAGCAGTTCTTAAAAAAACCATTTGAGGGGCAAGACTTTTGAGCTTTATTGTCTGTAGTAAAAATACATGTAAAACCCAGTCATGCTAAATCCCTGCGTGATTAGAAAATAAACTCTCTTTACAGCATATGTAAAGACCTACAGATATAGCTGAATTTGTATATCTTTGTGTTTTACTTAATAATGAAACAAGTATCAAAGGTTAAGAGAAAATTACCAGGATTTTAAATTTTTTTTTTTTTTTTTTTTTTTTTTAAACCGTAGGACGGCAGAAAAAAAAAGGTGGAGTGACCAGCAGAAAAGTCCGGAATAGCAGCTAACAGTACAGACAGCAGCAGTTTCAGGTTGATTAAAAGAAAAAAGCACTTAAAATCCAGCTTTGTACTTGGATATTGACTGTATTAATTTTGTCAGTGTTTGGTATTTCAACAAATACGTTATTGATTCATTAAAAGCAATACATTACTAATGCAGTTATTCATCCATTACTTGGCTTTTATTTCATTACGTTAATTCATTCTTTTAGCAGATGATTTTATCCAAAGTGACGTAAAACTGAAAAACCAGGGTCAATGGAGCAAGTTCGGCTTTAGGGCCGTGTTCAATGGGCCAACTGTAAAACCACACTGCCGACCAGGGGGACTCGAACCAGTGACCTTCCGATCACAGGCAGAGAGAGTCCTATCCCATAGACCCCCGTTATGAATTATTCCGATCGCTACATTTGCTATGTATAAATCAAAATGCTGTGCAGGGTGTTCACTTGGTTGAAAAGTGAGGACCTCTCTGTTGTGAGGCTCTTCAGTCAAGGAAGAGCAGAAGAGAGACAATCTGAAAGGGGGTGAAATCCAGGATGATCCCTGATGCCGTGAGTGGGGTGGGCTTTGATGCCACAGGACGCTCCAGAAGATCACAGCTGAGGCAAGATAAATATGATTCTATTAAGTTACTGGCTGTGTAGTGACCACTCGGTCTCAGACAAGCACCCTTACTTACTGTGAGACCTTCCTGAGTTTCAGAGAGGAGCTGAGGGTCACTCTCACACTGCTCCCATAGGACTCATACAGACGAACCACAAGAGCGTCGTCATGGTCTTCAGCCTGCGTGACACAGACAGTGTCATTCCTGCCCTGTCCCAGTGCTTGGAGGTCGGGATGAGTTTCGGAGATACCTGTTTTATGGTCTCCAGAATGACTGCTGGAGAGCTGACGGAGAAGGAGCTCCAGGAGCTGAAGCTGGGCGAATGAGGCACCAGTCGAAGGGGGAAGTTAAGGTTGTATGCACACTGGATGACCGAAGAATCCTGGAAGGAACCTGAACAATGTGACAAAAAGGGAAACCTCTGCTTAATCAGCAGTTCCCAATGGCGTGAAGGCTTCAGATGAGCAGGAGGTAGCTTGCCTGAGTGTGGCATGACTGCATACGTGAAGCGATGTTGTCCCATGTCAGCGTTTGCGTCGGGGGCTTTCGGGGCACGCAGCCTGAGCAGGGGGAGTTCAGCCAGTTACGATATCGTTACGCTAAACCGCTTCCCCATTTTCCCAGCATTGGAATGCGATGACATCACCAGGGAACTCACAGAGACAGAGAGAGGGTATTCCGGTCAGCAGAGTAGCCGTATTTACAATCATTCAGCAATGCCACCCCGAAGCCGTGCTCCGACAGATCCGCCCATTTATGGCCCCATACCTGTGACAGGAAAATGGCGAATACATTCCTGGAGGCTTCGACAGCTTTCCTTCATGCCCAAGAGCAGAATCTTACCTTTACCTCTTCATAATGGTAAACTATGTTCATCAGTTGTACATTGAGACTTGGACTTCAGCCAGTTATAATTCAAACAAGCCACCATAAACCCTTCTGACTGGACACAGTAAATGCAAGATAAATGAAATGGCTCAGACAGCAAACTTGTACACATCAAGTCTATGTTAATTCCAGGAGATGAGCAGTGATGAGCAGTGATGCGTTTATAACAGCTCTGTTCCTTCGCAGTGATGAGATTATTGGTCCTTCAGAAAGTAAGCAGTCATTAGCAATAGCTGGGAATTGCCACAGTAAACAACCTTGCTCCTTTACCTCAAAGCGAGCCCAGTCCCAGGACGTGTTCCTGTGGGTCGGCCTCTGCAAGTGGCCAAACTGGATCTCATAGACAGCATTTGGGCTGCGTACCATCACTGGAAACTCCACTTTCAGGAACTTGTGGGATTCTGCCCAGTCCACCTGAAAGGGGGGGGGAAAGTGCTCCCATTTCAGAAGGACTGGGGGGTTGTTTGCTGGTAAAGTGCATTAATGCAATCGGTGAAGCCAGAAGCTGGGTTTTATTCTTCCTTGTAGAAATCAATAGACTTCCAGTTTAAAAATAACATTACATCATGCCTGAATGTGCTCTGTTCAGGGAGCCATTGTCATTGCAGAGTGCTGACCTGAGTGTTGAACTTCACGTAGGGACACATTGCATCCAGAATAATCTCCTGGGTTATGGAGCTCCGCTCGCTGATCTTCAGAGTGTATGACACAATGCCACGAAGTCCCCCTGAGCTGACAATCACCGCTGGCCTGGCAACCTCCACTATCGTCTTCCTGCGGTGCACATTCACATAAACATGGAAATTGTGAGGCAAGTCAATTTTGCATGACATAATGAAGACATATAATGCCACCCCCCCCCCAAACCTACCGAGTCTGCAAATGGTAGTCCATCACATCCCACGCGTCCCAGTACAAAGGCACATCATCAAATATGACGAACTGGTTTCCATAGCAGCCGTCGGAAATTGCTTCTCTGAAATATCAAATGATAGTCCATATCAATAAAGAAACAACGCAAATGAGATTGTGGATGATTTATTAGCAGTGCAAGGAAGAGAGGTTCTAACCTGCTAACCTTCAGCAGACAGAGTGAGGTCAGGCGGCCAGCCTTGTCCACAGCCACACGCAGGAGGCCGTTTTCCATCAGGTAGGTGCCATCGGGCTGAAAATCGGCATGGAGTCGTCGTCAGTGTGAGCGGCCTAACGCTTGGTCAGAAATGATCAGTGTAATGCCAATACCTGGACCGTCACTGATACAGGACACTCAGGCTGCACAGTGTCTGTCACAGAGGCCATGCCAACACTGGGCACATTCACGAGGGCTGTGAACGTGATGCAAAACAAGTAGGTTTATTCATTCAATCCATGTAACTTCAGAACAGTTCAGAAGTGGTTTTGGGGTCATTTAAAAGTGCAGCCTCATTGTTATGCGCCCTGGCCAAAAGAAAATAATAATATTGAAGTAATTCTAAGAAAGGAATCCTTTCCAGAAGTGGAGATTTCAGGTCCAGAGAGTACAAATCCAGACCAGTTTTTTGTTTTCAACCAACCGGTGGAATATAGAGTTAGAGTACTCAACTGGTTGGTTGAAACAAAATCCTGGTCTGGATTTGTACTCTCTGGACCTGAAATCTCCACCTCTGATCCTTTCTCCTAGAAGTTCAGAGCTGAGGTCATTGAAATCTGAGCTGTACTTCTGATGGAAAGCTTTCAGTCAATATTACCACAGTTAACGTCAGAGTGTTTAAATGGAGCCAGAGTTGGAAATACCACCCACTTCTGGTTCAACACAAACATTTGCAGCTTTGAATTGACAATACAGTCGAGAACGGTTATTACGATTTTCTGGGGCCGGCAGATTTCTTTCGTTATATCCATTTTCATGTAAGATTGTTATGTATTATGACTGATCGCTAGGCACATGTATTATGACTGTATAAAATAACACTGACCTTTTACTTTACTTCTATGAAGCTTTGATTCATGTAATGATCAAAATAAAACATCTTTTTTACTATCAAGCAACGTGTATTTTGTAATTCAACAACCATTTAGTATGGACCACGAAATCGATAACATATTACTGTACTGACTGCTGCTCGCTTTGGCTACGCGATTAAGCTGACGTCGGACTTATTTTAAACTATTAAATCTGGAATGATTGAGGCAAATCGTTATAACCAAATAAAAATTCATTGAAATATTTCTTTGGGGAATACAGTAGACATCGTTATAGCCGAATTTTCGCTATAAAAGAATTGCTATATGCGTGTTTTCTTTAAGGAATTTAACGTTACTGAAGGTCAGGGAATTGGAATCGAAGCGTTACAAGCGTGTTTTCGTTATAAGCCGAATCGTAATAACCGTGCTCGAGTGTATTTGGAATAAGGGTGTGTCTTGAAAATCATGACTGTTCTGACCAAGGATGATAAAACAAACCTATGGCTCAGCTTCAAAATTCAAATTTCTACAAATTAAAGGCCCATACCTAACTCAGTGTTGCCCCACAGCCTCACAACCTCATGCCGTTCCCATGGCAGTGAATTGAAGGCAGCTGTGGCCCCACCCTGTCCCCCGGCTAGAGCCACACATGCCTGCTTCAGCAAAGAGCATCCGGTGCTGCGGATATCTGAGAGGATGAAGCAGCGTAGGATTTGAAATGAAAGTTCTCGTTATAGATAACCTCCGAATAAACATCACACAAGCAAACACAATACCGTCATAGTATGCCAGGGCATCTTGCACTACCATCTCCGTACAGCTGCCTGGGAGCACGTCGTGAAACTGATTAAGGAGCAGGAGCCTACAAAAAGGACAGACGTTAGGGTGAGGGAAAGAGCTGAAGGAACGAGGTCTCTCAAAATCACAAACCAAGGTGTCTGGTGAGCAGAAAAAAATCAGGTTCTATTTGTGTGTGTGGTAATGCTTTACATTATCTCCACCTTTGTAATGCATTCATAGAAGACTGAGTGCACCTTTATAATGCATCTGCCAAACCCAGACTTGTCCATCAGATGCCAGACAGTGACACGTAATTTATCACTCCACAGAACACGCTCCCACTACTCCAGAGTCCAGTGGTGTCACACTTTACACCACACTCTATCCAGCACCTGGCATTGCATTTGGTGACGTGAGGCTTGCGTGCAGCTGCTCGCCCATGAAGATCCAGCATAGTTTTTGTGCTGCGGTAAATGCCTGAGGAAGTCTGACAGTAGGCGGCTTTCACAGACTCTGCACCTCAGCACTCAGCAACCCCGCTGTTACTTTACGTGGTCTGACACTGTGTGGCCGAGTTTCTCTTGTTCCTACACTCTGCCACTTTGCAATAATACCACTTCCTGTTGACTGTGGAACATCTAGCAAGGAAGAAATTTCATGAATTGCCTTATTGCAAAGGTGGCATCCTGCATCCTGCTTGAATTCATTGAGCTCTTCAGAAGAGGCGTGTCCCAGTACTTTTGTCCATATAGTGTATTTCCATTAACAGTAAATCCTTAGACTGTCCCATTCGTTTTCCTGTTTTGTTTGAGAGTGAAGTCATCATTTCTGCTCATTATGTAAGTGACCATGTAGTTTACTTTAAAAAGCTAATCAGGAAATGATGTCACAGTTGCAAGGTTAGCTTTTTTCTAGCCAATCCGTATCAAGGCCAAAACGTTTCTTTACATCCTGCTGCTGCCCTACCTCCAGAGCCTCCGCAGCGTGCTGGCAGGGTAGCGGAAGGCTGGGCTCCTGCACTGTGCCAGGCTGCAGGCCACCTCCACATCATGCAACAGAGCTTCACACTGGCGGTTCCCCAGCTTGATCTGCAATGCAGGAATGCAGGGAGACACAGGGATCTGCCACCAGGCCAAAACCCAAAGGACCACCGCAGTCATTAACAGGGACGACCACAGAAAGATACCGAGCATGTCCAAGCTCACGCACACCTGTGCCTGTGTGGTGTAGGTGCCGTTGTGGAGCTCCAGAAAAAGCTCTCCTGACCAGGTGCAAAGGAGACCGGAGTCCGCCTCAAGCTCACAGAAGAACCTGTCGGGGCCAGATATCTGGACCCTGAAAGAAGCCATAAAAGTCAGCTGGGTGGCCAGGAAATCCTGCAGAAATTACTTTCATCTGCCTGGGTGTACAAACTATATTTTTACAATAAAATTCAGCCTTGCACCGTAGGCATTTCTGACCATGTTATTATCCTGTTGTCAAGGTACACTGCAATGGTTCCTCATAGCAAATGCTGTGCTAAATCCTCACTTAGGCAGCCCATCTGTGTCCTGAACTCTCTGAAGTCGATCCAGCATGAGTTGTGTGGGGCCCCCGCCTCCATCGCCAAAGCCAAAGAGCACCGCGCTGTGATTGGCCCTTCCTTTGTCCTTGTTATTCCTCACCGTGTTGAGAAGCTGAAAAGCAATGTTACTGTCAGCAGAGGCGTCCCCTTCCTGGGGCTGAAAGGTACCCTGGGAAGTACTACTCACATCCTCCACTTTGCCCTTCATTTCATAGGTGTTGCCGGGGGGGAAATGTGTCAGGACCCGGGAGCCGTCTAGACCCTCCCAGAAAAAGGTGTTGTGCTGACGGGGAGGAAGCCACAGTTTTGTATTAATCCATCAGAACTCAGGATATCACAGAGTATCAGATGTACAAATGTACTATTATATATATATATATATATATATATTCGCTAAAAAAAATACCCTTTATAGTTACGTGTCACTTAACATCAGAACAGTTCTGAGAAATGCGTCGTTAGGCAATTTTGTTGTTGCACAAACATACTTACACAAAATTAGATGGTACAGCCTACTACACACTTAGGCTACAGTAAACTCAAATAGAAAGTGTACACTCTAAAATAACATACAATATTCTAATATGGTACAATATATAGTAAATCTAGTAAATACATAAACTAGTGACAATTGTTTACTGTCATTCTCAGGTATTTTGTACTGTTCATAACTGTATGTGCTACACTTTAATATGACTGGCAGTGCAGTAAGTCTGTTTACACCAGCATCACCACAGACATGTAGGTAACTCGTTGCGCTACGACGTCACTATGCTATAGGAATTTTTCCAACTCCTTTACGGCATAATCTTAATGGATTACCGCCGTATATATGGTCCGTCATTGATTGAAACATTGCTGTGTGGTGCATGGCTGTATTTGCCAATTAGGATTTTAAGAATATCGATTCGTCGAGGCTGGATAATGAATGATTAATGAAGACCGTAATGTGTATCACGGCGCTATGGCTCTCACAGGGAAAGTGTTGACCAGATTCCAGCTGAGCTTCTGAGTCAGGAATCGTGTGATTCCACTGCCCCGCATCATCTGAGGGAGTTGTGCAGAATATCCGAAAGTGTCCGGAAGCCAGAACTGCGAAGGACAGTGTAGGGGGATGTTTTACTGAAGAAGACAATAATGAGGATGGAAAAAGAAACTTGTTGCATTAAGACGTTGTGTTTCGGGATGCCAGGAAGAAATGCTTTGGGGTTCCTTCCCTTCATCTCTCTCTCAATCCACAACGATGATTATAATTGTGGTCCCTACCGCTAATTTGCAAAGTACATTTCAGAAACTGCCCAATATTACAAGCCAAATGATGTCAAACTGTGGTCAAAGTCACTCTGACTATAAAAGCTGCTTTTAAAGAATTTCGAGAGGTGCATCGATCCTCTAAGCTGCTGTACCTCTTTGCAGTACACGCCAAACTCCTGCTGAAAGAACCGCTGGCCCTCTAGAAACTGCCGAACCATGGACTCTCCTGACGGTAGGTTGCCATCCTGGAGTGACAACGGCGCAGGTGTGATTACAGGTATCATAAGCACTGTGGGTACAGTATTTAAGGCAGTGAAATTCTTAATGTCGATATTACCATTTCTACCCAAGTTCCTCCAACTACGATAAACCGGCCGCTCTCCACAAAGGTCTTGATCTGCGCAAACAGTCCTGGGTACCAGTTTTTCACCCACTCAAACTGCTGGGCCTGGAGATGAAGCACAAAGGGTAGACAGATGAGAAGAGCCATGGTGGGAATGACTGGAGGACTCCATGCGATACCTTCTACGGCACCTGTGAACAGGTGAAAACGAAGTCGGGATTCTTCTCCATCAAGCGGATCACGGTCACCCAGCTACGAGCACATTTCCGGATCGTCTCCTCGTACGGCCAGAGCCAGGCTGTGAGGAAAAAGGAGGAGATAGACTGTAACTATAATTTATAGTCACACTTTTTCCAGGTTCCTTACTGCATTCAACTCTCCACAATGCCACTGCATCCGTTTGATAACCGGCCAGCTGAAGCGTAATCCAGTGGCTGGAAACCCCGCCGGTTCACCTTCATAATAGCATTGACACAATCAGCTCGAAGGAAGGAAGCAGCTATGATTACCACTTTATATACATGCCCTGCCTCTTCCCAGCCTGAGGAAACCACACCTGAGTCAATATGACAGTGGCCCATGGCATGGACAGTGTGCTGACTTTGCCCGTTCCTCTGGCTGAAAAAGCTCAGGGCCAGGCTGTGCGCTCCAGGGTAGGAGGAGGGGTCGGCTGGGTCACAGACGTTCACCATTTCATTTACTGTGAATAGAGCCTGGAAGCCGCGCTGGTCATTCTCCCCGAGCATCTGATGACACGTGAAAAGGAAAAACACCCAGAGGTGTTTAACAGGCTCACACAAGCTCCCCCTACCTCTATCCTCTCCAAAGGAAAAGTTTGGCACTAATATCATAGCATAATAGTTACTAAGGGTAAGCTGTCTTACGGGCGTGAAAATGGTGCAGAGAGGGCATATGACATGAGCTGCTGTGCAACGAACTAGAGCAGACGATACGTAGAACACCGTGCATAAAAAAGGTGTTTTAGACCTTTGCGACATCAATGAGCATCTCAAAGTCTGTCAGCAGCTCCCTGGTATCACGGTTAAACACAACCAGCTCCGCACTTTGAAGGGTGTACATCCTGTCGGGGTCAGGGGCTGCGATCATGGATTCCTTCCCAGCCCCAAACAGGCCATTACAAGCCATCTCTACATAGAGGGTGAAACTGAGACACAAAGAGAGGAAGAGAGGGAGAGAATGTACCGGAAATCCACACAACCTGCACAATTACTCATCCACTGCCATGTTTGTGTCTGAGGAGCACCACTCACCTGTGAGGTTCTTCGTTCTTGAGGTTTGTGCTCAAGACATAGCTAGTCTTCTCACCCTCCTTTGTCAGCCCCTATGATTCAGATATAAAATGATTTTCACTAGAGCTACAAAGCAATAATAAAACACTACAGTTGACTGATGGATTGCAGTTCTTTTTGGTACCATTGTGTTTGGTGATATTGAAATTACTTCTTGTTTATCTCCCAACCTGACAAGGCTGCCCATCCTTCCAGACCATTCCCTCTCCATCGATCTCCCATCGAAAATGAACCTCCTTCCCTTCCCAGGCCTCAGGAATGTTCAGGGACACCTTAAACCAGCATGTCCACCATCTTAAGATCACAGCATTGGGGGTAACGCATTAGGTTAGCATTAGCATTAGCCTGTCCAAATTTCACTGGGAAACTTGGGCTCTCTGACTCTGTCTGGGATGGAAGATTGATACTCAGTGCAGTATTATTACATTCACACTTGTACCCATTTCTGCATCGTTCTCAAAACATCTCAACTGAAGTCCTCCAGTCTGCCACAGCCAAACTCCTCCTTGGACCTGCACTGCCTGCCTGACTTTCACAGACCTTGCAGAGCTAGCTGACAATTTTCTATTCTTTGGTTTATATAAAGATGCAATAACTGATAAAAAAATGTATATCAATGCAATAAAACAGGATGCATAAGCTATATGGGGAATAAGGTTTATGGTTTGTTGCAGGTAATGTATTTACTCTGCAAAGGGCCTCACACAGCACTTACGTAGGACCGAAGCCATCGCCAACCTTGCATGGTTGAAAGGTCTGTTGTAATGCCTCAGAGTACGACATACGTTTTGGAGTCAGGAAAGACGACAGGGATTCCACAGGGCATGTTTCTCCATAGAGTCTGCAAGAGAAACAACATTCACGTCCACACAAATTCTTGGAAACAAAATCCACTCGATATTTTTGTTAAACAGAATGACCATATTTTGCTTTGCAAGAAAGAGGATACTGGGGGCAGGAGGCCAAGAGAGACGTCCAAGCAAAGCAAATATACACACTTAAAGTGTTCTGAATGTAGTTCCTGTTGTGGTAAACTATTCTCCGCTTCCAGTGTCATTGACTTGCTGTATGTTACATCAGTGTCAGAAGTGCGATGGCACCAAACAAACATTGGCAAACTGCTTGCTAAGCTATGGAGAGAAACACTGGTGAGGGGGAAGATCTGCTCTGCAGACAGAAGCATCAAGCTGGGAACACTCACTAAGATGTGGTAACACCCACCTGGACCTACCTGATGGTAGCAGTGTGCAGCAGTTGCCCTAAGACAAGGGAAGAGGAGGAAGGTGGAAGACTCATTGTGATAAAACATAAATAGCTACCCTATGGATGAAGAGGAGCCAGCTGTCGGGGGAATGCAACAGAGAAGATTTTATTAAGATGATGGGGAGATGGTGACTGAGCCAACACTGCCCCCCAGAGGGCAAGGTTTCAGCTGCAGCAGCTATAGTCAGATGAGGTCCTGCAACACAAGACTGACCCCGGAAGTGCAGCTCCGAGTGGGCAGCAGCCCCGAGAAGCGGAGGCAAAGCTGGCTGGAGTGATTCAGACCAGCAGCAGCACCAGGACGTCACCTGTGGTTCCAGTGACTCGCAAAGACGGTCAGCTGTGTCGCTGGCTCATTGCGGTTTACGTCTCTGGACCTCCGCAGTGATTACTGGCAGGTGAAACTGACAACTGAGGCCAGGCCCAAGACAGCTTTCTGCAGTGGCTGGGGCCTCTGGTGCATTAATGCTTTTTGGCAGTGCAATACACCAGCAGCGTCATCGACTTCCACTAAGCCATATCCAATGTGCATAATGTATTTCAGTGTCTAAAAACTGCTGACAACTCCAGGAAATGCACCCTGCTGTAAGGATACGCTTCCTTGAACAAATGGGGGTGCAGAGTTTGTCAGCTGACCCAGGTAAAGTGGAGGTAGGGTAAGGCTTAGCTTTTAAGATGAAGGTCTGCAGCATTCAGTCTCCCAGTCCGGCTCTTTCCAGCTTTCCTACTTGACACAGATGCCAATAAGTGCTGGTGCTGCAGTGTATTCACAGCTAGGTGAAGAAGAGTGTGTTGTGCTCTACTTCAGCAGAACCCTGAGCCACCAAGACTCGATGGGAGATGCTAGCAGTGTTGCTGGCTGTGCGACACTCCCATGCTTACCTGCACCATCCAGTCAAGCTGAGAATGGACCATGACTTCCTCCATTGACAGGTGATAAACCAGAGATGCTGGTCACTCGATGGACCGGAGCTCTACAGGGGTTTCAGCTGCAAACTCCGCCCATCAGGATAAAAGTGATGATCACCTTAGAGAGGCAGCGCAGGTCCTGCACGCTGCCCGAGAAGGAGCTGTGACTATTGCAGGAAGTAGACGCTGCCCTGGGTTCAGTGATCCTTTGGAAGCAAAAGGGTAGAAGGCCAAGCTGCATGGTTCCTTTGTCGCCAGCAGCAAAATGCTGCTTGGGCAGTGGGAGTCCCCGATTCACTGTGCAGGTGCACTGCATCATGCCTGGCACTCATCTAGGGACCATGTTCACTGGCAGGTAGTGATACCAGCAGCACTGCATGAAAAGGGCTGCATGGAGCTCCAGAGGCAGTGCACTTCAGCTTTAAGAAAACCTTAACGTTAGAGCAGGTTCTGCCTGGGGGGGAACCATCAAGAAATCTAAACTTTATGTGGAAGGTGTGAGAATTGCATAGCCAAGAAAGGGCCCGTAGGATAATCCACCCCCAACACTATGTATTAGTAGCAGCTGACTCTTCCCCAAGCAGGAAGCACGCACCATACTGGTCCACCTCCTGAGAGGAATGTTTGTGGGCTCTGGAACCCAAAGGAGAGCCACAGTGATCAGGCGTGCAGTGTTCAGGGAGCTCTGTAAGCTCCTGGGTCTGAACAGGAGGAGGACAGCACCCCTACACGCAAAGTGACGGGCTGCTATAAAGATTTCATAGATTGCCGGCGACCCAGTTAGCGCCACTGACAACAACCCAACACTACGGCAACCAGGCATATCACACAGCGGTGCAGAAGTCCGATAAGGCGGCGCTTTTATTGCGATTAACCTGGTTGTTACACAGGGCAAAGGTTCGAGGCAAACTGTCATTATTTATAGCTAAAAAAACCTTAGAAATTATAATATATATTCTTTCTAATCTTTCACTTCAACACATCCAAATACGGTTATTAGATATTAAACTGATCTAAAATTAATCCAGTATACTGAAATAAAGATGGTGTTTTGAAAAGCAAACATCTGTTGTGTTTAGGAATCATCTACGCGAAACTAATTTAAATCTACATTAGTATCTTCATGGCACGATGCAATATGACAATGATTTAAATAGTAAAATAAATAAATAAATAAATAAAATAAAAAAATACGTGAGAATATAACAACCGACAGCACAACTGTATATTATAATTTTCTGGTTAATGTGCTGCAGTTATGACAAACCTCACTGACAGCTGGTTCGCAAAACACACGTGTGCTTCAAGGATGCTTTTTCCAGTTTACCTTCCTCGGAGGTTGCAATCGGTGAAGTAAACATCAGACACAAACTTCTCCGCTCTTTCTAGCAGAGTCCGTCGGTTTTTAAGCACTGGTTGGTGATACATTAGGAACAGCAGATTTTAGATGAATGCTGATTAAGCAGTCAATTCCAATCAATATGCATGCAACTGAGCCTGGAATCTGCGAGACCTCTGAAATTCGAAAAACAGTGTATCCGGTCCCGGAAATACACTGTAACTACGGTGTAGTTTGGTCTTCCCGACTGGAGGTGTCGCTGCTGTCTGATTACGCTTTCTATTTGGGTCATGTGCTGTGGAGAGGAAACGGCATTGTCTGCTTTGTTTAGGAGATAGGGAGATTGGTATCAAAGTACGGGACAAGATGTAGTATAAAAATAAATAGACGTGATCATAAATGAATTTACCATGGATGGTTTGTTGATATAACATGGAATTGAATACTATCATACAGATCTTACCGTACCTGATATATTTGTCCTGTGGTATATACCTGAGTGTTGCATTTGTGCTCTCTAATCCGCTTTCTACTACTGCAGCTCTGCTTATCATGCGGCTTCGTTTTCATTGTGATTAATTGATATTTTTAACTTCTGTTTTAGGCTCGACTAGTCTTTGATCATTATGCCTGAGGTTTAACATTAGAAGTGTATATGACCAGCAGCATGCAGGTAGATGCAGTTTCAGATTTTTCATATAATGCGCTCCATAATGTAACTTTGTATAACAATAACAATACTGGAACATAAATAGGTGCAAATAAAAGAATGCTGCAAAAATAATCAGTGCACCATGTAACAGTTCATTAAAAATACACGTTTAACTTTCTGCGACTTAAGTGTGAAAGGGAGATTCACACTTCTGTGTTGAAGATCTTCCAAAAATCTTATTTTACTTAAAACCGATTTAGACATTGATCTGCTGTTGTCTCATACAGCCCCCCCCTCCCCCCCATGCTCCTGTACTGAATTGGCACATGTTCAATTGTGTTGGATGATTTAACAGGCAATTACATTTCTGCTGTGCAAGCTCTTGTGCATTATATTTGCCTTAGAATCAGCTAGATACATCCTCACAATCTGAAGAGGCTTGATTTTGTGTGAGAACATGACAGAAAGAGATTTTGTCAGTCACTTCTGAGTATAATTACATCATTCTCCATTACAAGGGCAAGTGAGCCTTATTAATCCTGAGCCAGATCCCCTGCAGAACCACTATATTCAAATAAACACAAGCAAAGGCCAATTTATCAAAGAATTACTCATTTTATTTTACAATATTGACAAATACGATTTCATTCTTCATTAATATTATTAACATTTAGATTATAAAAAACTGATCATCTGTTTTAAACACCAGTGCTACACACAAGCAACAGACAACTAGATTTGGGACCAGTTATACAGTTACAATTTGCAATTATGCATTATGCTTCTTCAGAAGTGACAGAATACTTCAGTAACTGTACCCAAATCAGCTTCTAAGCAGGAGGTTTGTGGGGAGATTAAATATACTGCAAGCTGAACAGGAAACATTGCTGGAATTGCAAGCAGAACTATAAAACTCTGTGAAACGTTATAATACTGCTTGAGAAATGGAGCAGACATGCTCTAGGTCACCACTAGTGCTTGAATAATGAGACTGCAGAAGTTTTTATTACTTGTAGCAATGATAATACAATGTCTCAATAAGAAAAACATTATCCCTGCGAGAAATGCATATACAACACGTTTTATTTATTATTATTGTATTACTAGATTATTTTAGAGGTCAGGTATTACCTTAGAGGTCCTACGCATTATCTACAATCAATTTTATATAAATACAATATTTGTAATGGATTTTGTATAGCTTTCATATAGAGAAATAGCCAAAAAAGCAAACAATGATGATTAATAACTAGTGTTGTAGTCAAGACCGCCTAAACCAAGACCAAGACACTGCCGAGACCGGAGGGTGTCAAGACCAAGACACTGCCGAGACCGGAGGGTGTCAAGACCAAGT
>JAABNX020000021.1:7765329-7783069 GCA_015163995.2 Mormyrus lacerda
TGTTTTGGTATAACACAATGACACAGCTGGGTTATAGGTCAGTTCTGTTTTGGTATAACACAATGACACAGCTGGGTTATAGGTCAGTTCTCTTTTGGTATAACACAATAACACAGCTATGTTTTGGTCAGTTCTGTTTTGGTATAACACAATCACACAGCTGGGTTATAGGTCAATTCTGCTTCGATACACACAATCACACGGCTCTGTTATAGGTCAATTCTATTTTGGTATACACAATCACACAGCTGGGTTATAGGTCAGTTCTGTTTTGGTATAACACAATCACACAGCTGGGTTATACTGTAGGTCAATTCTGCTTTGATACACACAATCACACAACTCTGTTATAGGTCAATTCTATTTTGGTATACACAATCATGCAGCTGGGTAATAGGTCAATTCTACTTTGATACACACAATCACACAGCTGGGTTAAAGGTCAGTTCTGTTTCGGTATACACAGTCGTCCAGCTGCATTATGCATAATTCCTGTTCTCTTATACACCACACAATATAGGTTACACACTGTTCTGTCTTATGATGCATGCATCTTAATATCTATGTAATATACCATTTTGGATGTATTTTTAATGCATCTTTCTATGTTCGGTTTATTCAGAAACTAAAGCTTGCCGCTTCCAAAAGAGTGTTGGAGATTGCTTTAGTCATTACTTACTATGGTATTATGATCCCATCACCGGGAAATGCAAGAACTTCTATTATTCTGGCTGTGGAGGCAATGGGAATCGATTCATTAATTCCACAATCTGCGAAGATACCTGTGCTGGGGTGCATGGTGAGTCGCCTTGAAGTTATAGTGACATGGATAAATGCATAAAGCTGAATGCAGATACCTGAGCAACATACAGTACTGCAGCCTTTTTAGCCAACATCCTTAATATATGCTACAGTAGGTTAGTCAAATTGACTTGTGCAAATACACAGAAAAAGTGAAAAAGGGACACATGGACTATTCCTGTATGAGACTGTGTGTATTATATACATCATATATATCAATTTTTACAATCTTTTTATATCATATTAATACAAGACTGCATGTCTTGACTGGAGAATCGTACCCTTTTTGTTATATGTAGATTTGTCCAGTTCTGACAATCTCAAGCCTGAGGATGATGAGAGTGACACTCCAGTCGGTAAGCAGCCGTATGTTTATTCCTACTATAAATACATCGAATGTTCTGAATCCAGTTAATGTGTAACTCATCTTATGAAGTTTGACTGCTAAATAACAGTTGTCTCCTTTCAGGGTTAATTATTGGAATCTTGCTGGGTGTTCTGGGAGCAATAATCATTATCATAGTGATTGTAGTTTCTGTGAAAAAGAAGAAGTAAGTACACAAGAAATTCGATACAAATTTCAGAGAAATTTGCAATTTATTATTATTATTCAGTCCTTGTTGTGGATGCTTAACTAATTAATAATAGTTATTACACATACTGTACTATACTGGAAAATGCATATATATATGATGCGCTTTTCTATAATCTTCTATTGTAGAAGCAATGGTGCATCAAAGCACAAAAAAGAAATAGAGGTGCCTCTTAGTGACAGACCTGTGGAAGTGTCATAGGCAGCCTGAAGTCCATGCAGATGTGTCCGGCGCCTGAAGTGCCCCGTCATTCCAGCAGCCTTGTCACGGCCGCGGCTCCAGTCTTAGACTATTGCCAGTGTGGAAGCTTGTCAGCAGGAAGCTTTTCTCTGTTTTTTTTTTTTTTATCTGTATTTGGTCATTATTATCATGAAAACCAATAACAGGCAGCTAATTTAGCAGAAACTTTAGTAGTAAATCTAGCAAAATCTAGTAATTAGTAGTAGTTTTAAATAATCGTGCTTATAATCACATGTAATCTGTTTCCCATGTAATTGTTAATAGCTACAAGCAGTGGTCAAGGGTCAGGTCATGATCCAGGTTCAGGAACAGAAAATGGACCTTTTTCTTATATCTGCACAGTCACAGGTTGATAGAAATGGTTTCATACCACATTTTCAAGAGTTACTCAACTGTATCTTCTCAATTAATCATTCAAGTACCACTAACTCTACCAGTAACCAAGGTATACAATGCTGCATGGAAAACAATCCCCGACTCCCCCACAAAGTACTGCAGCAATTCAGCTCTGGATACAGGAAGCAGGGAAAATACTGTAAGGTGAACATTTTTTAATTAAACTGTCTTTTTTAAGATTGACTTTATTGATCTCTGTTTACCTTCATTGTCCCTGACTGTCTATCTATGAAAACCGAGGAACCTTGGGAATAACTGCTGAAATACAGCTTGACAGGCTTATGATGCAATGGTAAAGAATACATCCATATTCCAGCCAGGGGCCTATAGGCGACATAGGCGATTGCCTAGGGCACCATTTCATCAGGGAGCACAAAAGAGGGGGTGAAAAAAAATCAAAAGAAATAGCTCTGGTTGCATTCTGTGAGATTACAAGATTTAATATTTTAAAAATATTTTTCTTGTAAAACTGATACGAGGTAGCTAGTTAGCCGGCAGATACCCTGTGCTACTGTAAGCCGGCAGATACCCTGTGCTACTGTAATGTTTTTAATACAAATCAAATGACAACATTTATTTGCTGCTGCTCCTGGGGCACAGAACAGCCAAGGGTGTCCCTGACACATCGGCTATGGATTTAAGCATTATAAATGATTAAGGCAGTATTTATATATTGAACAACATATAGGAATAATAAACAAGTTTAATAATGTTTCCCTTTGTTTTCCAGCAAAAATTGTAGGGGGTGTGTAATGAAATGTTTCATTCCTTCATGTATCCTTCAATGTATCATTCATTTAGATATATTCCTAATACTGTATGTACTGTATCCAATCCTCCTCCTATATAATGTTGCGTAGCCTCAATTTCAGCCAAAGCATTTTAAAAATAACATCAAGGATCTATTTTCAGGCAGCCTGGATTTTGCATTCACTCACACATTAGCAGGTTAGGGATCTGCCTCTTTGGCCTGTTGGAGGATTCCTGTAGATGATGGGGAGCTCCTGCAGGAACCTGCACCCTGAAGCGTGGAGACGAGAGGCCACAGCACTCCCCCATCCCGTTGGGTGGGGTTCATGGTCTCCCCGTGTTCTTCGCAAGCTGTAATGCGACGCCGTGTCTCTGCTTCTGAATGTCACCGATCGCCTCCTTTTAGCTGAAAAATAACACAGAAACTTCAAATTGATCAGCAGCAAAATGTATTAAATCCTAACTGCTTGTAAAATCTTAAAGACAAAACCGAGAATTTAAAGAGATCCCAGCCCAAAATGGAACTGCCTTAATATGTTTTTTCTCCCTACATTGTAGTAAGAGATGTCACTCCCTCCCGAAACAGTAAAAGCTGCCAAGTGGGGTGGGGGGGCATGACAATGATAATGGAATAAATGCTGTTTAATTTGGGTTTTGTGGCCTTTGGACACCGTGGTGCATCTGGTGCATCGATTTGTGTTTTCTGGGCAAATCTGAGCTGGTAACCCTGCAAAATTGCTGTGGAATTATAGTTTGTAGCTGTGAAATCTATGTGCTGTTAATGGGGAGGACAGAGCAGTTAAGGATCTCATATCAGTAATGTTTACCAGCTATCAATATGCCAGAAACAGGATCGCTCAGCTGGCACCATGAGATTGAATTACTTTCCGTATTTGTCAACAGGAAGATCATTTCTGCCACACAGTAGTGTGCTGCCTCTATTCCAAACTAGGCTGGAGATATAATTTAATAGAATATGAAGCTTCTCATAGACAGAGTGTTTTGTCGTGTATGTGTAATGGCTGCCTTGTACTAAGCTTAGTTTCAAATCCAGCTATGTTCACTACAGTCCTATTACTGTAAATAAAGGGAACAGCACTCTGCAGTGAAGGCTACATAAAATGAAGTAGATATTATGCAAATAAATGCACTAATAATGGTGCAATGATAACTGATAATTATATTCTGAAATGAATTATGAATGACAAAGACTTCAGACAATGTGGTCTCCCAAGATGTGGAAGCAGAGATAGATTGATGTGACTGGAATTCTGTCAGCACCCTTGTGATTCCTCAGGCTCTGACAGACAGAACTGGGATTCTGTCAGCACCCTTGTGATTCCTCTTCCTTCCCCTATGTGTGTTTTACGGCTCTGGCCAAACACTCACTGTTCTTAATGTCTTGCCTGGCAAAATAAAAGTTAAATGAAATGGAAAAAAAAATCAGACTGGGATAACAGTACAAGACTTAAGACTTAACACATCCACGTGCAAGTACACAGTGCAAGGGGCGTCAGAAATAGGGGGGGTATTCCCCCAAATATTGGCAGCCCCCCCGCCCCCATACACTTTCTTCCCAAAAAATAAGTAAGTACACAATTAATGGCAAATTCCTTATGTTTTATTGCAAATAACAAATTACTGAGGCCAATTCGCTATGCATGCAGCCTGTGGGACTGAAACACGTGGACCTACTTCACAAAGACTATACTTCTGTATCAGACATTTCATGTTATGGATTAGTTGTCTTTTATGCCTTTTTTGTGAAATTACCCTAAATAGTATTAGTCTTATTTAAAATGATAAAATCTTTATTTTTCTAAAATTATTCTTTAATCTTTCTTACATCTCCTCCCTTGACGATATGACTATTGCATGTGTTCTCACTGCAATGTCACAAATTACACACTGCACCCCCCACCCCCGCTGTCACCATGGCAAATTCAGTCCCCACCAATCTCCTTTCAACGCCACTACACCGGGCATTGAAATCCCGTTTCCCTTGGGCCCCCTGTCGTGCTACAAAAATACAAATTCAATAAATAACAGCAAACACCAAGGGCAGCTATTATGGCTCAAACAAAAAGACCAGGAAAATATGCAAGCCAGTCCTTCTCTGCCTCCTCCTCACAATAATAAAAGTCTGCTTTATATCGTAATCAGTCGTAACTGATAGCAAGAGGGCGACAGGACTTGTCTCTTGACGTCATTCGACTCCAAGACAATCCACACCCTCCCCCAGACTCATAAGGTGCAACAAGAATCTCCCATCCTATCCAACTACCTGTCACATGTCTGCATTAACCAAGCAATAATTATAAAAGCAGTAAAAGTGATCAATTTCATTATTATTAACAATATTTAGGTATATTCAAACCTGTGATGGATTGTGCTCTGACGTTTTGCTTTCCACCAAATAAACAGGAAAATTATTTAAAAAGGAGTTTTAAAGATGTTGTGTTTTTAAATGGATGTTGTTAATTCTCCATTAAACTAGTTGCTTCTTTTTAAGATAGTGCCAGAAGATGAAAATACGAAAAGAAGATCCAATTCTTTTACAGCATTACAATTTTGTATTGTGTCTCATGTCTGTCACCTGCTGGTCAATAAAATGAATGTGTCACGGAAGCCTCCATTTCTTGAAGATTTATCTGTAGCAGTGATACACGGTATGTCCTTCTTATATGGAACAAAAATTCCTCATGTCCTGATAGTGAATGTGCCTTTTTTAGGTCCATAAAAAGTAGCATTCATCACAACCTCACTCATAAGGGTTTTTCCAATCATTTCATACAACAGAGCTGAATCACAGACTGTGGAAATGTATTTACTCAAGTAATCTTACAACATGATACTCAACTCAGTTTAAAAGAACATCCATGGGTATATTGCACTCCTGAAAATGTGTGCTCCGTTCATTTCACAATAAGAGTGCTTTTGTTAACATTATGCTTCAGCACAATGAAATTGTTTTGACACCTCAGTACAATGACAATACAAATGGAAAATAGAAAATCGCTCATTTAATGCACAGTAAAACAGGAGATTACAAATAAAGTGCAGACAATGGAGAAGCAGCATTTGTGTCAGTTACTATATTATATACAAGGTGGCAGAAGGAAAGCAATTAAATGAAATACAAATTTACAGCAGCAGTGTGTGTGTATTGAGTGCCTACAGGTGTGGTGAGTGACAAGGTTATGTGTGGCAAAAATACCAGTTCTAGGAGGGTCCAGCTATGCGTGTAACACTACTTGAGAGGTGAGAAGGGTTTTTGGTTTGGGAAAGGGTGGTGAAAGACACAAATACTGAGAAGAAGCTATCTCTCCGTCTGGATCTGAGTGCCCTGGACTGGTTTCTGGACGGCAGCGGGTCAAACAGATGATGACCTCGGTGAGTCACGTCTGTGATGATGCTGCTGGTTCTCTTCTTCATTCGACTAGCCAAACAGTGACCAGGTTTGGGAAGTCAGCCCCGATAATTCAGCCTCCATTACATGATGCAGGTCCTTATAGTCTGCAGCTGGGCTGCTAGCATACCGCGCTGTCAAGCTGCAGGACAGGATAGCATCAATGGTGCTGCAATAGAAGATGATGAGCTATAGGGCCTCTCTCAGTTTCCTGAGAAAATATATGCTGCGTTCCATTTACCTAGCAAGTCGGAACCGTCTTACAGTACAAGAAAGCCAATTAGCAATACCAGGCAGGGACATGTTCCCAAAAGCAGGATTTCTTGCTGAGCTGGACTTGTCAGATTTAAGGTACCCCAGTATCAATGGCCTTTTTCTTTGTTCACTTACATCAGACTACCTTAAATCCAACAAGTTATCCAGCTAAGCAAGAAATCCTGCTTTCTGAAGCAGACCCCAGTTCTAGTCAGGATCATTGTTAGCTATTGTTAGAAATATGAGTTGATAGCAACACATTACACGGTGTTTCACATATACAAACACCATAACAACATGGCTACAGATAGTGGTTGGACTGGGTCTATGACCAACTCAATGAAACACAAGTAAGACATTAGTGCTAATAAACAAAATATAATAGCTTTACCTTTTTTTGATGAAGGGCACAGCCATCTTGAATTCTGAGGTCAGGGTTGCAGAGGTTCCTCCAATGTTCCAAGTTAGAATTCTAGCTTCAGGGAGCATTTCCAGTTGAAAAAGGACCACAGTAACAGCCGTTGTTGGGCTTTTCCCACCAAGTGAGTGGTGTTAACCATGTGAGATCCTTTGCTATGTAGATTCCTAGGAAGTTAACGCTCTTCACACATTCCACTTTGCCATCATGAATGTTGAGAGAGAGACAAACATTTTTATTTGTTGATCATTTCTGCTGTCTTGCCGATGTTCAGGACCGGTTTCTTTTCACCGTGCCCCTCAGCTCGGTGTGCGGCCTCCTTCTTGCAGGCTGCCTCATCATCTGAGATCAGTCTGACTAGCTTTGTATGATCAGCAGATGTTACATGGGCATTTCGTGGGTCTGGTGTGTGTTTGGTAGTTCCAAGTGAGATAAAACTGTGTGAAGTGCAATTGAGACAGTGCTGGCTGTCGATCGGTTTTCTCAGTAGGCAAACTGGTGTCTGTCCATATCTGAGGGGATGATGGAGCTCATGTGTGAGAGCCCCAGACCCTCAGAACACTTCATGATTTTGGGCATCGTTCAGGCATTTCGCCACTGACTTCTTGGGCCCTGGGACTATGATGGAGGATTTGAGCTGTGTTGGAATAACTGTTTGGTGTAGCGAGAGATTAAATATGAGCGTTGCATGTCTTCAGTGTCATTGCCGGCACTCCTCTGAGTCAGTAGCTCTGTCAACATCGACTTCCTGGAGGGTGGATCTCTCCTGATGCAGATGTAGTGACAGCTCACCTGCAGGTACTGTGGTGTTGTCACATATACAGCCATGATTACTATCGCAGTGAAAAACAATGGCTGTCATTTTAACATTAAAAATATCAAATCCAGAGAGCAGTGTGTGTCAACAATGTCCTTGGTGGCGTTATTAACGTAACACATAAGCCGTCTTTGCTTCTCTTGGAAAATAATAACTATAATGCAAAAATCAAACCATCTGTGCTCATAATGAAAATATTAAACTCGCTAAAATAGCAGAAGCATAAGGCTTCTGGGCTGTAAAGGTATAGACAGTTAGCAGATAATGTGACGCGCCTGTGTAAGTCATGTGACGCGCGTGTGTAAGTCATGTGACGCGCATGTGTAAGTCATATACCGAATAAGCTGTCTTGAAACTTCATCCAAAGAGGTTGCAGTATGTTCTTGATCATGTCAATTATGGAAGATCTAGGCATACCTAGAGTCTGTTCAGCTGTGTCCCCACATGGGATCACACAAATGTGTGCTGTTGCATTTTCATTCAGTAATGGTGGTACGTATCTACAATGCAGACACACGTCCCTTGCATAGTTAATGGTGAGTCACTACAGTAGTCGCCGTAAGACCAAACAATTCCTGTTGACTCAGCTGTACTTGCTGGATAACAGCACATACGCAGTTGTGTCTTCTCTCATCTCAGGCCAAAACATAGGCCTTGAGCCTTAGCAAATCCTGGCTGAAAACATGGACCACCAGGAAAGTAATGATAAACATTTGTGGAGTGCTGGCGACCCTTTCGGTTTTAGGGTAATAAAGCTGTTCATTTGCTTGCAGCATCTGCGATTGCATATAGTCATGATCCTCTGTGAGACTAGCATGTCTGGGTTAGCGTCTTTGTTTTTAGGCACCATGGGTACAATGTTCAGGGAAAACACGTTTCTACTTGCTTCTGTGATTATAGCAAGGGAACACAAATTGCCCTGCCAGGTTTGGAAGCAGTTCTGTAATCAGACTCCTGAGCTCTCTCCATTACACTAGTCTGCCTGTCTGATTACGTCAGCCTGTCGACAGCACAGCATGTGATAAAAAGTGTGGCTTGAGAACTCCCAAAGTGAGCTTGTAACACTCTTTCTCATTGGCTCATTTTCAGCTACGGGTAGTTTTTTTAACCAATGGCTTTCCAGCATTAAATAGGATTCCACAATAATATAAATGTCCCAGCGTACTCACATTTATTCCTAACATTCTGATGTTCCTAGTGACCAATATAGAAAGTAATCCAATCGCATAGTAATTACTAAGCAATCCTGTTTCTGACATACAGGTTTCTATCGAGAATGTAAATGTCTGTTGTGAACAGTCTGTGTAACGAGGGTATTGGATCCTGTAGAGCTGTCAAATAATTTGCTCTAAAGAAAATGAGACGCGACCAGTCCCTAAGGTTTGTATGAATCATAAAAAAGCAATATTTTTGCATGAAATCCATCCATCCATACATTCATCTTCTGTAACTGCTTACTGTATCCTATTCAGGCTCATGGGGGTCTGGATCCTATACCAGAGGCTCTGGGCTAAAGGCAGTGAACAACCCCGGATGGGGCGCCAACCCACAGCAGTTGCATAAAATCTCAATTATTAAATGATTTGATTTGATCCGTCTCTCTAATGCTTTAAATGCAGTAGTATGATTATGATCTGGGATACTTCCAATGTATGCTTTTTTTAGTGATTTAACTCTCCCAGCAAAGGCAGCTGCCTTTTTCCTGTTACTAGGAACTGACAAGGAGAGCGTTCTGGTGTCTTTCCACCAGAGCTGTGAGGGACTTCATGCTTTTTTCTTACTCAGGTTTCCTCTTCTCTGTCTGACTCACTCTTGTCTTCACAGTACAGTTGCTCTGATTTATTTTTTTTTTAGCTCCACTTTGTCAGTTGTGACTTTTACTCCAGAGTAAAACTCCTGTCCACTGCCATCCTCTGAGTCTCACCTGACTGTTTTTTCACTGCCTGGGGGTTTGTGACGCTTTAACTAAAGCTGAGGAATGATTCACAGGCAGGTTTAAAGCCGCATGCCTGGGGTTTGTATTAGGGCACAGAGCTGAAAAGAGGCTAGTAGGGATTTACTGTAAATCCATCTGCAGGAAGCCTCCCAGCCAGGGAAGCTGTACAGCGCTAGCATCTGAAAATGTGTAATTATAAACTGTTTGAAAGGTACTGTATGGAGTTCCATGTAGGATAAAACCCCTTAAAAACAGAAATATTTCCCCTGCTGAAGTATAAGATGCTCATCATCCTGACCTTCATCATTCATCTTCATCATTCATCAGAGGTCTTATCAGCCTTAGACTGCATGCCCCTCAAAAAGAGAGCAAGAGTCACAACTTCCGGGCAGTCAAACAGCCACACCCCCACTGGAGCCAATCAGTGACGCAGATATGCACGTGCTATTTTAGACATGGCCCACTGGCCTAAGATAGCATCAGCAGTTGTAGATCTGTGCTTACCCTGGTCAGGGTTACCTGCAGCTGACCCATGCAGACAGGGCTGAAGGCTGGGGTTACCCCCGGGCAGGATGCCAGTCCGTCATCAGGCACATACACAATACAGACAATGCCAGTGAGCCTAACTGCATGTTTCTGGACTTCTGGTGGGAGGACACCCACAGAACATGGGGAGAACATGCAAACTCCACACATAGAGCACAGATGGAATTTAAAAGCCCTGTGCTGGAACCAGAGTGCGGGAACAACATTTTTTTTTTTTTTTTATAAAATGATACTCTAATTTGATCAAAGTACATATTTTGAGGAATGAACATCTGCACAACGTTTTGTTATAAACAATCTTTTGCACAGAACCAGGATTATGTAATCCCCAGTCTGAGGAGAGGCAGCTGTTGCCAGCCACCCACATGGCTGGAGTAAGAGGATAAGGCGATCGTCATTTTCCCGTCGGTGTTAAATGTCCGTTACCGGTGTTAGCAGCACATGCCACCCACAGCTGCTTAGAAGAACCATTAAAGTGTGTAAACTACACTCAGTCGCAGAATGAAAAATGGGAAAAAATTTCTCCAAAGGTTCATTTGCGCACTATTTTTCTGTTTTTCATTCTAGGATATTTGTGCCGGAATTTACCACACCGCTTTCCGCTAAAAATCACTAACCCTCACATGTCTGGTTATGTAGGAGGTACCACCGCTGTGCATTTAGGTTTGTTTTTTTGGTGAAAATAAAATATTAATTTGTGATGGCATTTTTCTACTACCAAAGTATATCAAGTTAAACTATTTCTAGTGGTGTCTTATAAACATTCACATCACATTATTTATGCAGTCGCTACACTAGATTATTTAAAACATTCCAAACATGTAGCCAAAGTTATACGTAGATCTGGGAAGCTGGGAAAAGCCCATTGAACGGGAAAGATAATGCAAATATCTTTTTGGCAGGTATACCTACACATATATTGAAGAGAAATCAAATTAACTGTGAATCGACATTTTGATGGCATCAAAATGTTTCGCGAGGTTTTCCTCCCAGAGCATGAAAATGAAAAGCCCTCTTCTCTTGAAAATCACAGTCTTCTAAACACTTGCCCCTACTGCTGCCCCCAGTATCCTAACAAGCTCCTCTGGTGGGGCAGCTGAGACAGATTGCAGGGGCCAGTGTCTCGCACATTTCCATTTTTGACTTGGCTGCCAGTTGTCCTCCAGGAATAGTCATCCTTCCCCCGGCCTTATATGTGCAGAGGGCTTCTCGGTGCTCCTCTGCTAGGATAACACAGCCAAAGCACTCAACACCGACCGCTGACACGCTGCCGTACCGTCTGCCCAGTCAGTACGACCACTACCCGCTCAGCATGCACATCACACAGCTTAACCACGAATGCTTGCTCCACCTCTTCTCCTTCCTGGACAAGGATAGTCGCCTGAGCCTGTCGTTGACGTGTCTCCACCTCAGAGACGTGTTCTTGGTGCCAGGCCTGTGGCCCTTGCTGCGTTTCCACTCGCCGGGTGAGCTGAATAAGTGTAACTTTTTGTTGGGGACCTCACTGCGCTACCTGTCCATATGCTGGTACTCCAGCAGGGTCAAGGTCTGCAACATCGAAGACTGGATGAAGACCACTTTTCAGAAGGACATCTGCAGCAGACATGAGGGGCTGGTCAGT
Source organism: Mormyrus lacerda (assembly GCA_015163995.2). Taxonomy (NCBI): domain Eukaryota; kingdom Metazoa; phylum Chordata; class Actinopteri; order Osteoglossiformes; family Mormyridae; genus Mormyrus; species Mormyrus lacerda. Next base: position 7,777,112 of record JAABNX020000021.1, read on the forward strand.
GCATTCCTGGCTCGCATATGCAAAACGTGAGTGCACACGCCTCTCTAACTTTCACCCTGCTGTGTGGACTTCCTGTTTGAACATGCAGTTTGGTCCTCCTTCATTCATTCCGCTTTCAGCTTCCTGTATGATCATTTGCAGGTATTTTTACTTCATATTGTCTGCTTCATATATTATATTTTCATTTCGCAGTTTTTGTTGAAACTACATTGTATACTCCAGTGTTACAGGGACGTTAACTGTTCACTGGGGACAGCTATTCGCAGTTTCCTTCCATAGAAATTCATTGTCTTTGACTGGGCAACTAATGCTATTCATGTGGTGACGCTCCTCTTCTTTTTGGGATACAACATTTCTCTTCCTGTTTATGGTGATATAGTGAAGATACTTTATTTTTCACAGGCAGATGGAGCCAAGACTAAATTTCTGCTCTTTCTTTATTTAACATAAGTCCTCTTCATGAAACAAACCATGTGATTCAATTTTGTGTTGCAAATGTCCCCACAATGTGATAATACCTGCTATTTTGACCTTGTGGGGACATTTTTCAATTCTGTGAATGCAATAAAACACCAAAAATAGCCAAAAGTCTTGTACTTTATTTGGTTACTTATGGTTAAGGTTAGGGCTGGGTATGGGTTCAGGTCGTCATAGTTGCGATTAGGATTTTGCCCATAGAAATGAATGGATGGTCCCCACAAAGATATAGATGCCTAATTTGACAGATTTACTCATACTGATGTACCAAGATAAAGCTAAATGTCATAAATCGTCCTCTCCTGCCTAAAGCTGTGAAAAGCACGACTTCTTATCTATCATATAATATTTTACTGCCTCCCATTGCTTTATATACACTTACAAACGTAAATGAACCTTGCACCAGAGGTTAAGAAGGAGCATTTTACACCATCCCTGTACAATTAGTTTAAGCCTGTTAATCTGGTTTTGTTCAGGAGTGTAAATTCACCCACAAACGTTGACAGGCTCATGTCAGCTGTTCTTGAAAAGCCAGCCCCACCTCATATCCTCAGAGAAAGGTGCTCTGCTCCCTTCAGCAGACACATGGTGCAAACCTGCGACTATCTGTGCAGCCATTGTCTGGGCACCCCTTGAAAGGGCCTGTTTCTCAGATATTGAATGAAATGAGCAGGATTATCATACGTCATGAGTTCTAGAGTAGTTTTCATCATTTCCTAATGGTTACTTCCTTGGTCCCCACCATGTTTATACTGGCAGTAATGCCCCTGCCCCACCATGTTTTTCCATCAGTAGTATAATGCTTTATCTAGACCAGAGCAGGAAGGTAGCGTTCCTACATTACAAAACTGTTTAGACAGTTCTATTTCTCACCACTAGGTGGAAGCATTGCCACTGTGTGATCCTGCAGTATGTGCATGCACCTGAAACAGACACACCCATTTAGCAGCACTGACTTATATATATTACACATTTGCAGATGTTTTTCCAGGGGGAATTAAAACCTTTCCCGGTGTTTAAATAACGTTACAAAAGACGATTTAATAATTTATTCTTAAATACTGATTATGTAGTTTTGCACTCGACCTTGGTGTCATTTTTAAATGTGATCCCCTTGGTATAACTACTTATGTCCTCTTATGTGCTTCCAGGTGTCCAAACCTGATCTCTCTGACACTGGCAGGTTGTGGTCACATCACAGACGACGATGTGGTTGGTGTCTTACGGAGCTGTGCAACCCTGCGCTGTCTGTGCCTGGAGAACTGCGCGCGCATCACCGACACTCTGCTGCATGGCATCGTCACCTACGGCTCTGCCCTCAGGACTGTACAGATCGACTTCTGTCGTAACGTGACCCAGGCAGGGTTACAGATGGTGGCGTCACAGCGGCCTGCGATCCAGCTGAGCGCCGATAGAAGCGCGGGGATGATACCCGACTGTCCTCCTCAGGATAGCCCTCGGGACAGGCGACTGAGGGTCAGCCAGCTCAGGGAAGCTCCCAGGACAGTCAGAGGAACTCTCAGAGGGACAGGCAGTGGGACAGTTTGAGGGATAGTCAGAGCAATAGACAACAGGCCACAAATTCAGTGACACAGTGAGGGGGACAGAGCAGAGGGACAGTACTAAGGACAGACACTGGGACAATGAGCAGTGAAAGTACTGGGACAGGCACTAGGACATGGGGAAGGTTAGGCAGGGGGACAGTGAGAGGGATGGACAGGAAATGGGATAACTGCAGTGCCATTAGAGACGGAGGAACACAAAGTCAACAAGCCGGAATATGGCCGATAGTGAGAATTGCCCGTTTATGTCTGTGTGAAGCATCTTTTTAGGGACCATGAAAAAAGAAAGCAGATTAATTAGAAAATGAATAATGTTGTCAATATACAGTAAAGTTATAATTCATTGCCATATTTTTGCATATTACTTAATTTCTAAGTACTTTTTTACTTTTGTATTTTAAATTGAATTTCAGGTTTGTTTTTCAACTGTGGTATTATGTTACGTTTAACTTTTTATAACATATAATTTTTTAAATAAATATTGAAAGCTTTTCACAAGCAGGTATAGAAAATCAATGGATGGATGGATGGATGGATGAAGGAAAGACAGAATATGTCTTTTTCATGTTATTATTTTATTTGTGTCATTAATTTCATTGTTTTTGTCTGGACATACTTTTGTTTATTGACCTCTTGTTGCCCAATTATGAAAGTAATGTGTTAGGTTGTGTTGAGTCCTAATTTAACTGGGTGTAGTGGGCAGGACACTGTCTACAGATGTAATTCCAGTAAAAACTATGGGCACTGTCTGTTGGGTTTTACAGTGAGAAGTGATGCAACTCCATTAAAAACTGGGGCACTGTCTATCAGGCTTTACTGTGAGCAGTGATGTAACTCCAGTAAAAACTGGGGCACTGTCTAGTTGGCTTTAGAGTGAGTAGTCATGTAATATCGATAAAAGCTAGAGTACTATCTGGTCGGTTTTACAGTGAGCAGTGATGTAATTCCAGTAAAAGCTGGGGCTCTGCCTACAGTAACTGGCTGTAAAACCTGGAGTTCCCTGAGGGTGCCAGACAGACCTGTGAATAGACACACTTCATGCAAGAGAGCAGCGAGTTTGAAAATAGCTGGGATGGGGTCTACTTTGCCAATTCTGGCTGCTTGTGCAAGCAGGGGTTCTCCAGTGTCTGGGCCTGCATGACATTCCTGCTTCCCAAAGCAAGGTCTGATCTTAACTGTGCCTGTTCCTTCACAGACGTTCTTCATTAGACTGCCATACATCAGCTTCAGTAGATAAATGTGAAGTTTCTGAACTGCAAGGGAAATAATAAGAGATCTTAACATAGTTTTGAATAACTGATAGTAACATAGCATGCATAGATAGATAGATAGATAGATAGATAGATAGATAGATAGATAGATAAAGTTGATTCATTGATTGATTCATTGATTGACTGGTAACATAAAACGATATATTTTGTTTAAAACAGAATCAAATGCTTATCTATTACATTTCTGAAATTCTGTAATCAATTGAAATGACACTTTTGACAAACATTTGAGGCAAATTCCCTGTTCAGATAGGATAACCAGTAGAACATGCTTAGCTACCATTGACACTATTTGTGAATGGAAATGCACTTATTACTTATATTAATTTTCAAAATAATTTTGGAAATTGTGTACTCACGGTTTAAAGCCTTCTATGCAAGACAATGTATACCAATCACATAAATACAGCGGTAGGTATTTACCAGTGTATACCAATCTCATAGATATAGCTATTAGTTTTGCCAGTGTATATAAATCACATACTTTAGATACAGTTTTTGGTCTTTACCAATATATACCAATCATATAGATAGAACTCTTGGTCTTTGCCAGTGTATACCAATCACATACATACAGCTCTTGGTCTTTTCACTGAAATAAATACCATTGTACAGAAACTGTATTGGAGGGGTTCCTGCCCTGGGCCTCATCCATTTAGGGTCAGTTTCTAGTAAAAGACATTAAGAAGTGCAGTTACGGTCAAAACACCTGTAATGTTTAGCCAAAGCAAGGTGTAAATTTTTACTAGTCTGTACATTCTAATGAGTCAATTAATGCTAAGAATGTTGAGGTTATAGAGCAAAGCCCCTGGGTCACTGTTAACCCTAACCTGACTACTCCTGTTTCAGCTGCACTGTGTCTTACAAGTATGTAAACTAGAGATCAACTAGATACCCTTTGACCCAGTTTCAGTTCAAATTCCATTCTTTAAAAAGTCACATAATGAACAAAGCCAGCAATTCCGCAGATTTCAAAACTCAATTGCTTAATTTGTAGATGCCGATTCTGCTGCAACAGCTTTTAACTTTAAACAGTATTCAATGGAGTTTGAATTGCAATGTATGTTTGGTTAAAATGCGCAGATATGACACTGCAGTTACACTGGCATGATTTATTTGTGGGTGTCGATCTGAAACTAGTTCTTATGGCATCTCACACACTCATTCCTCATTATAAAAGGTCAAAGGTCAGGGAAGCTCCTGCCCAAACTCATAGCCGGTGATTGACCGGCAAGATTCACATTTGATTTTATTTCCCGACCCTGTGTTTGTGGATTATATTCAAGCAACGTGACTAATGCATGGCTGCCTTTGTGCACCAACACAACAGCAACTGCATAGTGTGTGTGTGGGTAGGGTGGCGGGGGGCATGTATATATTACATTGTGAGGAACAAATGTCCCCACAATGTGATAAAAACCTGCTATTTTAAAAAACTAAAAATGCCGAAAGACTTGTATTTTGTTTGTTAACTTATGGTTATCGTTAGGGCTGAGTAGGGGTTAAGGGTGTCATTGCTGGGATTAGGGTTTTGCCAATAGAAATGAATGGGTGGTCCCCACAAAGATGTGAGTACAGGTTGGTGTATGTATGGTCATATATATTACATTATGGAACCAAATGTCCCCACAATGTGATAAAAACCTGCTATTTTGACCTTCTTGGGACATTTCTTCCAGTCCCTACAAGGGGGAACTCAATTTTATAAAAAAAATTGTGACTGCAATCAAAAAACTAAAAATGTCAAACATCTTGAATTTTGTTTGTTTATGGTTAAGGTTAGGCGTGGGTAAGGATTAAGGTTGTCATTGTTGTGATTAAGGTTATGCCTATAGAAATGAATAGAGTGTCCCCACAAAGATAGGAAAACAACGCGTGTGTGTGTGCATGTGCGCGTGTGTGTGTGCATGTACGTGTGTGTGTGCATGTGCGTGTGTGTGCGTGTGTGCATGTGTGTGAATGTTTGTGTGTGCATGTGTGTGTGTGTGCATGTGTGTGTGTGTGCATGTGTGTGTGTGTGCGTGTGCATATGTGTGTGTGTGCATGTGTGTGTGTGCATGTACGTGTGTGTGTGCATGTGCGTGTGTGTGCATGTGTGCGTGTGTGTGTGTGTGTGTGTGTGTGCGTGTGTGTGTGTGTGTCACAGCTTGGGGCCACGGCAGGTCGTGGCTCTGGTTCTGTGGCACTGCCAGCACAAGCTCTGTCACGTTGTGAATGGAAGGAGCCGTACATGTCATCGGCAAACCAGCGGGGATCTGGCAGCACAGCACAAGCACAATCATTGTAATTCTGATCAGACCTCAGGCGGAGAGATTCTTTTGCATTCACAAAGTGAGGCTCGTCAAGCATCTATTTTGAGTCATAAAACCAGTGTGACTCATAAAAAATAGCCCACTCTGCTCTTATTAATTTTTATACAGGGGTCAGACATTACTCGTCATTTTCCTCACGCAAAAGCATTTGTGTTTTTCTGTGAACAAAAGCAGAGAAAACAAAATTGGCAAAATCCTCATTCCAACCTCTTAGTTTCAAAGAAAGTCTTTCCACGCAGTCTGGTCGATGTGTGCAGCCGTCTGAGTGGACAGGAGCTGGCTGAGTGGCAGTGTGCGGCAGGCAGCAGCTGAGTGGACAGGAGCTGGCTGAGTGGC
>JAABNX020000021.1:7800375-7831331 GCA_015163995.2 Mormyrus lacerda
TTCCGAACAGCCATTCATAACTTCAAATGTTCTTAAGTCATTATTCAGCATCATTTTAAGGGTATATGCAAGTATAACGAACTAGGATGCTGGGAGTACGCGCGCTACGCTGCGCGGCGGGAGCAGCGGCCAGAAGTCGTACAAGGCAAGAGTCCAATGAACACAATTTGGACTTACAGTCCTCCTCGTTCGTATGTCTGAAAGTTCATAAGTAGAGGAGCATCTGTATATATATATATACATATACACACAGCTACACACACACACACACACACACACACCATGTTGCCTAACTACTAGCAACTCTATCTAATTAACATTTTATGATATGATATTATTTACCTTACTTGTCACTCTTTAGTACTCCTATACTTCCAATTACTTTTTTCCAGTAAAGAGGCCACATAATATACGTACTGTAGGACCAAGGCTGGGCTACACCCAGTCCATCACATAACATAATCATACACTACGGCCCGTCCTGAGACACCAATTAGCTTAACTGCATGTGTGAGGGAGGAATAAGGAGAACATGCAACTCCACACACACAAAGCAAACGTGGACCAGAAGAATCAGGTTCGCTGGACACATGCCTGCAAATTGCCCATATGTTGTAAGTATGTACGCATGCATGTACATTTGTAGGTATACATATATGTATGTATGTATGTATGTATGTTTTTAATATTCCCCAAATCTGCGTGGTAAAAGTGATCATCTTGTCCCCTTTGTGTAGGTTTCCTCCACGTGAAAACATGCAGCCTGTGTGTGTGGGTGTTTGCACATCCCATCCAGGGGGTTAGGGTCCATACTCTACGTGATCCTGTGCTGGAAATGAAATTGGAAGAATGGTAGATAGAGGGAAATTGTACACATCCATCAATCATCATCCATACATTCAGTAAAATTCAACAAGGACAGGGACCAAACAGTGTTATTTCCTTTTACTGGACCCCATTAGCTCTTTTGATACCATTTCTTTTAAAATTACATAATTGCAACTTCAGACTACAAAAAAAACATTAATGCAGCCAACATGCCATATGATGTATATACTGGGTTATTTTGTACAGCATCTGCAAAAGTACTGATGGATCCGAAAGATTGTGCTTGGGGAATAACAAATTACATTAAACAAACTAACCCTGTTTTTTGTTTTGTCTTTAAATCAGCATTTTGCAATTTTTAAATACACTATGCCAGTCTGTGATACAAAATACGTTGTTGCGTGTTGTGTAACTCCTTATCTTATAAAAGTGATGAAGTGAATTGGACCTTCAATTTGCAGTGGCAGACTTGCAGTCGACTAGCTGCAGTTGAAACAGTTGCACAACGAAGCTTCTTGGAGCGAAGCCACTCCTTCCATCCACGTGCTTTTCTAATTTGCATAATATTCACATATTCATAACATGCCGTCCAATCACACTCAGCCGTGAATGCCATTTGTCAGATTCGTACCTTAAGCGAGCGAATCGGAAGGCAACATGGGACTGTGCCCGCCCTCCCAGACACGTTGCCCTGGGAGAAGCGACACGGGTGCTCCAAAACTGGGCTACATCACCGAAACGGCCGCGCCGGTCATGATCAGTGTTTTACCCGAGAGCCCCGTGTTTTTGCGCTGAACAAAGGGAAGTGCGATTCACTCACTTCTGGTAAGGAATGACACCATTGCCCTCTCATCCGCATATTTGCTGTAGACATTTGTATTTAATAGGAAGAAAGCAGTCGGGTTTCATCTTACATAACATTATTCTTATTTTAAATTCGGAGATTCGGTTTGACTTGACCCGGGATGTTCTCCTAAAGCAACCGTGGCGAATCAAGAAAAAAAGCAGCGCGGCCCCGTGTTTATTGGCTTTATTTGCCGTAACGTGTATAAGATGGTCTTGGATACGTGTTGAGAGGAATGTTGATACAGTTGTCTCGGAATTCCATTATTATATAGCTGATTGGGTTCAAGTTTCTGTGACCAACGCGGCGTCTGTCCTTCCGCAAACATTGGACTACCTTTGAGGGCGCATTGCATTTATTTTTTGCACGTTTACTATGGATATTGACCGAAGTCGTAACTTTCTTTGTTCTATATATTCAAAATGTTTGCATTCTTTGTATGTTTTAGGGGATGTGGAGGAATCTGTTTAGGGCCTCGTCCTCATTACTACTTTGTGTAGGTGTAATACCCGTGAGCATGATAAAATTAGCAAGTTGCACCGAATATCTACAGACGTGTTTTGTGTCTTTTAAAAAATAATAATAAAAATTATTATTATTATTATTTGTAGTAGTAATAATGATAATAATAATATTGTTAATGTAAAAAATTGATGCTGATAACAGTAAGAATATTATCTACAATTTTGCTCTGTGTAGTACACTTATTAAAACCATGAACATTACATGTTTGTGTCCTTTGAGTTTTTATTATAAATGTATTGCATGATTATTGCATGGGTATTACTGCGTGTGTAGATATTCTTGGTTTCGTGTTTGGGCCATCTGTTGAAAATCGACCCATTCTGATAGTAGCTATTTCCATTCGTCTGACAGTTTCCCTTAAAGCATTTTATTATTCATATTTAAAAGACGTTTAAAATAATGTTACTCTATAAAAATAAACGATACAATACTATACACGTTAAAATATTTCTGTAATTATTATATGCATATTCTTTGAATGGGAATTAGTATCATTTAGGCCTAGTAATTACGTCACTGTTTTATTTTAGTCGCCCCTTCCCTTTACTTGTTACCTTGTGGATAAAGAGCTTATAAATGTTCATTCTGTCGCCGTTACTATTAAGTAATATTACCCGAGGCTTGGCCAAAATACCATGCAATCTGTAAACGTCACTAGGGCAATGAAGGAAGCCGATGAAAAGTGCATTTGTTGCATTGCAGGGTATTTACATAAAGACGTTTGATATTAATCCTTTATTGTGGCCTTCGATGAAATGGGAGGAATTAAGAACTTTAGAAATCGACAGGGAAAGGGATGTCTATACACCTAAGTGAATATTAAACACAAATGCATGCTGAACTGCAGTGTAGAGATTCCACAATGCAATTGTTTGACAACCTCCAGTTAATACGTTTCAGCAGTGAGTAGACTTTCTGCTGGATTAGTGTACAGTAAGTTAAACTGAGGGTTACGTTTGCAACTTCGTTACATTGCGCATTAATAAGTGCTTGTGCGCCCTCTAGAGGATTTGAGGATTCTGATCAACTCAATTTGCACTTCAGTACGTGCAAATTTCAGTTTGCACGTACTGAAGAAGAGGATGCAACGAAGGTAACACGTTGGGTTGGACAAAAGAAATTACATTTATATATGCAGTATGTTTACATATGCTGAAACATACCTTCTTATTACTTACAAATGCATTTATCATATGTAGCATAATGTGTAAAAGCTGAGTCGTTCATTAGGTGGCACTGTTGCCTCGTGCACCCGGGTTTGAGGGACTTGAGTCCCTCCCCAACTGTGTGGGGTTGAGTCCGTTTCTGCCAGGTACTTCAGTTTTTTCTGTTGTCCAAAGACATGTAATTAGATTAACTAACCTCTCTCAATTACATGGAATATGAGAGTGTAAGTCCCCTGTCATTGATTTAAGGTGATCACGAACTGCGTTTGGCAGGAAACACATTTGTAAGTATTAAGTCATTGCTATGATTAGAATAGGCATTATGGACATAGGTACAAAGTACTGATGGAGTATTGATGGAGTACTGATGGAGTTTGCCTTGTGAATCGTTGATTTGATATGATATTTATGGTTATCGAGCAAATGTTCAGTCAAGTTCCTTCTAAGTGAGACCTTGTTTTTGCAATAAAAACTGATTCTGAATTGACAGTGTATAGAAGACTCAATATCCATTCTTCCCAGTTGTGTACTGTACCCTCTTGGCTCATGTAACACAGGTTAATGACAGGTTGCAGTACATTTACTTTGATCTTTGCACATTTCATCAACAGTAGGTGTAAAAAAAAAAAAGTGTATTGTAACACGTGTAATGTGACATGTACATTTTTATTTTATTTATTTATTTAACCTTTAATTATGTGTAACCTTTAATTTACATGTGTAAGGTGTAATGTGACATGTACATGTATAAGGTGTAATGTGCCATGTACATGTGTAAGGTGTAATGTAAGTTCTGTCATGCTGATGTCAAGCAGTTTAGGAGGTGCTCAGCATCTCAAAACGGAAGTTGAATCACGTGATCTGTATTTCTGCGCCCAGGAACACTGTATAGTAGGGAACATCTGAATTCAATGTGAAGTATTTCTAACACATGTGTGTATCTATCTATACACACACACACACACACACACATCAGTGTATAAGAGTTATTTGATCGAGTAGATAGATTCACTTATTCATTTGTTTGGAATGAAACAATCGATTGCCTTTCAAACATAAGTACCTCTAATTAATATAGCTACTGCATTCATTGTATCAACAATGTGCCTTTAAATTACACCTGAGGAAGTTTTCGTTTCAGTGTCATTCTTACTTTCCTTTTTTCCATTATATGATTTGATTTCTTCATGTCACTGGCAACAAACTGAAAGATATATATATATATCGTTTAGGATTATCTTTATGCACCAAAATGTACATCACCTTCCCAGATCCTACAATGTTGAGGCAGGACTGCAGCTCAGGGGAGTGAATTATGAGTTTCACAGATAACTGGAGTGACACTTTCATTTAAGAGGTTAACTGCATTTTATGGATGTTTAACATTTTCCAATTCAGTTTCCTCTTGGCAATCAAGCTGTTTCAGTCCTCCCAGCCTGAATTACATTTCACCAATATCTTCTAGTGAATGGGGAAAAATGTCTTTTCTTCCCAGTCTACTGTTTGTTTCTTTCAATTGTCATCGTGATCATGATGTTACAGTTTTCCAGTGAAGTAGCGGATGCATGTTTTTGTACAGCATCCTGTTATTGTGAAAAGTAGTGACCCTAGAATTAGCTTTAAATCAAAATGTCCATCAAGAGCTTAATGCTGTCGCAAAAGCGAACAGGTAATTGAAAACACACAGCTGTACAGCAGCAGTTTGCTAGACGCCGTTTATCCTTATCCGTCTGTTTTCCAGTACTGTTCTTGTCTGATTGTTGTGGCAGAAAAGCAGAGGTGTACTGTACGTCGAGTAGAACTATGAGCTTCCAAGCAAATTCTTGAGATCTTGAACGTTGGCATTGAAGAAGCCCCATGTTTATAAACAGCCTTGCATGCCTTACAGTGAAGGCTTGATGGGTTTTATATGCTCTACCCTGTCTATCAACGATCTTGGCTGATAAAGATATTAGCTTCTCAGTGGAGAACTGACCACTAACGAATGGTTTACTTGTACAGGTCAGTGATGGTCACCAAAAGTTAGACGCTGAAGCAAAAGATGTCCACTTCAGATTCTGACTGTTCCATCGACTGGCTGGCCAGTGATGAGGACGAGGATAAAGGTGCCGCCAGGGCTTTGCTGCCCCTTCCAGAGTCGGGGGGCTGTCACGGCGCACGAAACTTCAACCTTCGGCACGCGTCCGAAGGCAACCGCGACGCGGAAGGGAGCCCTCGCTGTGACTCGCCCTCCAGCCATGCTGACTCCTTCCAAGTATGTGACTCACTGCCCCTGCCACACCAGGAAAAGCACCACTCCCTGTCCCCAAAGCGTCCAGAAAAGACACTGAGTATCCAGCCTCAGCCAGTGCATAAGAGGCCCCGGAGCGGTGACATGCTGGAGCCGGGGGGCCCCCAAGCCCCCAACGGGGCGGGAAGGGATGAGCTGTTTGCAGACAAGGTACGTCTCACTATTGAACAGGACTTACACCCTGTAGGAGCAGCATCCAGGTCTAGCAGAAACACAATCTCCTCAAAGCCTGCCTCTTCTCATCCCCTTGAGTTTAACATGCATCCAGTCCCCCACCTATAGCAGAAGATGAATATGTATAAGGACTGTAGCCTGGAGGATGAAAAGGGGAGTACTGGATATTTCTGTGCTCATTAAGCATTCATTCTACCAGCGTGATTAAAACAGTTATGCAGAGATCAAAATGGCATATTGTGAAATCATGATAGTCATTGAAACAGACTCCTGGTTTTACAGTGCAGAGACCTGCAGTGCTTTATTCACCCGCTGTCTTCGATCCTGAATTCTCTGCGATCTGGAAGATACCGGGAACGTGAGTGATTCATCCATTTTTCCTGGCTAGTTAAGCTGCCATCCAGCTCACTCTCACCTCCTCCGCCTCCCGCCCCCTTCAATACTCCACCACGCAGACATCAATGATCTCCGGGCCTCCTTTGTGCGCTGAAAGCAGCGTCTAACAAAAGAACATCCCAGATAACGTGTGAAGGTCAACAAGGTGCCATCAGCTGCAGTTTCAGAGCAGTAGGCTAATGCATGGTGTTTGATGCGACAATAACTAGCAGTGTTTTTACTTAATTGTTATTGTTGCACAGAAAATAGGTGTGTCCCGTTGGTGCATTCAAGTCCCTGAGCACTTTCTAATTGGTGTAAGCTATTTAAATGTTTACTCATATTGTTGATTTTGTAAGAAGCAGTGTTCCTGGTACCCTCCATATTGTATCCAACCTATTATCTAGAGTAGCTTTCCATACCAGTGACCAGAACAAGTAAATGAAAGGAAATTCTAGGAGAGCGTTCAGTCTGGGACTGGACTCGCATCAAAACACTGCACGATGACTGGATGACATTTGACTATTGTAGTGCTTCTGGGAACCCATCTGGCTAATTGTCTTGACCACATAGAGAGGAATCGATGGGAGTGCAAGATTGCCATCATTACATTCAATCCTCCTTTATAGGTCTCAGCAGTTTCCAGGAGAGCACTGCTATAGACAGGCTCCAGAGGATCATGGGCATTCTACAGAACCCAGGATTGGGGTAAATATTGTTCTCCTTCATCCACCGCCTCACTCTGCAAGTATCGTGAGTCATTTTACGGATTAGTGCTTGGCTGTGTAGCTCCTCCGCTGCTGTCGGTTTGAGTGTGATGGCTCCTTCCTCACTCCCCATGTCGGATGATGCATCGCAACACATAGTAGTTCACATGGAGCCAAGCGACGGTTCAGACATGCTGAGATGTTTAGTGCAGATGTTGCAGAGAGTGGAGGGTTTTACAGAAGTCTTCGTAAACATGTACTAACCTGAGAGTCTACATTCATTCTCTGTTCTAATTGACAAGAGACCATCGAAATAGTCAGTATCAAAAACAATGTTCTGTAGCTAAGTCCATTTATGATACTGCAGGTTAAATGCAGGGGTGTTTATTTTGGAAAGAAGGGAGGTTCTGATTTTCAGTTTTGGTTTTGTTAAAAAAAATGTTTGAAATACTCCTTTTTCCTCAGTGAACGTTACATCAACATCCTGCTGAAAGTGGAGGAGTTACTTAAGACCTGGTTCCCCAACATAAAACCTAGAAGTGATGCCTTTGACCAACCTGAGCATGCCTGCCTTCGGAAGAAGCAGAAGGTACCCGTGCGTTATGTTGGCTGTTTCTGGGATGTGATGCCGCACTTAAATAACAGGACATGGAAAAGAGGAGCGATCAGGAACCTCTGATTCATCTCTAAAATTCAAATACAAGTCCGATTGTGTTCACAAAAGTAACCAAGTTCATTGAAGGTTTGAGATGACTGACTTTTTTTATTGAGCAGCCTCTTGGGGGGAAAAAAAGCAAATATTTAATTCTGTTTTGTTAAATTGCCCATGTTCTGTGCGTGTGAGGAGTTTGCATGTTCTCCCTATGTCACGTGGGTTTCCTCCATGTAGAGTGCAGATACATGGCTCTAAATTGTCCATTACCGCGTGCAGCCTGAGAGAGACTGGTATCCGCTAATGTCGTGCCATATGACCAGACAATGATACAATAATGATCTAAATTCATCCATCCATCTTCTGTCCTGTTTATCCAGGACAGAGTCACAGGGGGTTGGGAAATGTAGGTGGGATGTCAGTCCATTGCAGAGTCTGTAGAAACGCATTATGTGCAATTCACCTAAGTGCATGGCATGATACAGGGAGATTACTCCACACATGGCAGAGAGTAGGGTCCAAACCAAACTCACTGAGCCAATCAGCTTGCAGCATGTGCTGATTTTTGGTCTAATTCTGTAGCTTAAAAAGAATCCCAGTGTAAAGCAACGAGGAAAAACATTAAACTCTGTTTTGTTTTTGTACAGCTTGTCTCGACCACCACTGCCATCACCGCCGCAGTGGCTCACTCTGCCTGTCAGGCTCTGAGCATCCCGCATACCACGGCAAGCCCCTACTCTGCCACCAGCTTGAAGTGGCTCCACGTGTCTCCCATCTGCTCCCCGGGCCTCGAGACGGGACTCATGGGGACACACGAGCGGCTGCCACGGCGGAACGATGATGCCACGCAGGACAACGCGGTCTCCTCCAGCAGCGACGCCAGGACAGAGCCGCCAGGCGGGCGGGTGCCCCAGGGCAAGATCAACGCGCCGTGCTTGGAAAGACTGCTGAAATGCACAGAGAGCATCATAATGAGAAAAGATGCCGGGGGCTCGAAGAGCAGCAGCTGCTAGCAGACAGAGAAGGTGACCGACCAAAACACTTCCAGTCTGTGGGACACGCCGGACGAAGAAGGACCGGATAGAGATCACTATGCACGAAGACGCTGGTGAAAATGATCCTGTCTTCAAAGTGCACATCTGGATCCCTTTAATATTTTTTTTTCATATACACTCTCGTTGTGCTCAAGACCATCTTGATGAGGATGAGAGGACTACGGGCCAATTTCCCAGCCTGGCTGCATGACTGCTAGCTGCATCACTGCATGCAGCTGGCTGCATGACTGCTAGCTGCATCACTGCATGCAGCTGGCTGCATCACTGCATGCAGATGGGAGCCTCTCACATATAGGAGGATGAGCCTCATTATCTGTGACCAGGAAAAGGGAATCGTGAGCATGTAATAGGAATGAATAGAACATTGGAGCACTTCTCTGATGCGTCCATAATATTCATATAAATGTGATGTATGGAAGTTTTTTTTAATTCATGCTGAAATGCGGAGTGCCATGACTGTTACTTCATCAATACACCGCTACTTAAGATTCGGATGCAACATTTCTACCTCAGATTGACAAGGTGCCTCACAAGTACCTGTAGCAAACACCCGGTCACTGAATCGCTGGGTCTGGAAGTCGTGGGTGGGTGCGAACCCAGGTGATGGACCTTCCATTATCATGGATGAAATATCTTCTTTACAATTGTATTTAAAAATCTGGTCAGTAGAGTACACCCATGCCTCGGTTGAAAATAGACATTAAGGATACGATAAGGCTGCCATTTTGTGTACCACGAAAATGATTACGTTCTTATCAATCGCTGTTTGTGGGCATGTGTCATAACACTAATTCTGTCTCACAGAACTAGGCAATGGCTTACTGAGCTAGAAGAGATGGTATATCACTTAGTGTAAATATGTGAACAATGTTCCAGGTTGTTAATTTACCGAACAAAGTGGCCTTCAGAGTGTGATATTTTTTACTTTGAGAATAAATGTTGTTTTGTTTTGGCGTACAAAGTGTTTCCTCTCTGTCTGCGGTCGGTCTACTTTGTCAACAGTCTCTCTCGGCAACCACATAGCATTAAATTGGGAAAAGTATCTAATTCTACGGAAAACTTGGAATACATTTATGTCACAGAACTTAATCTATAAACCCAATGTAAATGTTTTTCCTCCCCAAGATACAATCTCAGACAAAGGAATACAAACTATAAACCTTTGCTTGTCACTGGGGCTGTATCCTCAATGGTCTGCCAATTATCCCCTTAGCTGTATGTAATTGCACTTTTTACGGTACAGAAATGGACTCAGAGATTTCTGTACTTTTTCTTGTACATGTTTGTACTTTGAAGAACATTCCAAAAGTCCACTTCTGTTCTTTAAAAGGAACAATTACAAGGGAACAGCCCCAGTGACAAGCAACGGTTCGCATTTTTACCCTTTTTTTCTGAGAGTGTAGTGAATAACATAATTCATAATACATCATTAAACATAATAAAAGAAGCATTATTTTCTGGTAAATATATTTTGTTCATGTTGCTTCCATGTGTTTTTGTAGAGATTCAAATCGAATGTAAAAGTAGAACAGATCAGCAAAATCATTTCCCTTTAGTATTTTCTGACGTTATGTTGGCTATCCCCCACTGCGGCGAATGTAAGAAAATAATTTTAATAATACAGGATTCACGTTTTACTGTTTAAAGGTAGGACAGCGTTCCCCGCGTGCATTGTGTGCTATTCTTTGAATTACGTCAAACCGTCCAATACATGTCATTTCCAGTGAGAGTATCTTTGGTGACCTCAAACGACAGTGTTATGGCGTATTCTATTTCTTTCATGTTGCATGTTTCATGGAAACGATCGTGTTGATTTTACCCTCGTTTATGCACTCTTCAGTCCTGAATTTTACATTTACATTAAATGTTTACTTAGATGTCAAATATAGTGACGCTCCCCGTACATGAAAACGATATAAGCCTGTGTGAATCAGCCCAAACGCATATGCCACCTTCCCATAATTTAAGCAAAATTAGTTTTTCCTAAACCATGTTGCTAGTGTTATTGCTGCATATAATCTACGAATGCAAAATTATTATTTATCTATTACACTACGTAGCATAATATGCAAATAACAATTACCTGATTTCCTAGCATATTTTGCTTAGGCTAAGCTGAAAAGAAACGTGCACAAAGCTTCTTTTTTTTTTTTTAAAACAAAAAAAAAAAAAAAAAAAGGTTAACGTCCTACCTTTTATATTAAAAAGTAAAATGTGGCGCCGGTTGCGGAGAATTTCCGGAGTTACCGTAAGAACGGCACTGGCGTAGGATCACGAACATTACGAGTCTTATCCTTCCATCACCTCACGGTGCGCCGCGTGGTGGAAGTGTTGCAATGGCTCATCTATCAACAGAAAACAATAAGCCCACTAAAAAGGCAAGCTGTTTATATATTTTTTTTAAAAAAGGTACCATTTGATTTGGCTCTTAAAAATCCACGTTCATATAGACTGGAACATTGTGAATTCAAATACGCGTAAAAATGTGCAATGCAAAATCATAAGACCTTCACAGGATGTTTATTAACATCCATATTTATAAGAAACCCTAAAAACGACTCCCAGACTGTGTCGTTAAAATAATATTCGCAAAGATGTAATCGCGCCTGGTGACGGCCTCACATCAAACGCAATAATTCTGATCAGTATCTCCGGTAAATGCAGTGAGCTTGTGAATGTTTTTCTGTGCACAGGAAGGAGTACACCATAGCCCTAAGCAAAACCCTGCCCTAACACAAATGTTTTAATGATTCTGTTAGACCGACACTTGTAAAATGTATTAACTTGGAGCATGTTTAAGTATTCTGGTATTTTATTACTGTAACCATCACTGAAGTCAGTGGTGGTTCTAACTTGCATGCAGCCCGTGGGCGATCATACTCCGCGTCCTTCAGCCACCCCCAAGCAAAAATGTTGTGTTTTCACTAATTGCATTAATACAGCACAAAGGCAGCGGTGTGCTATGTGGCAGATTCTCCCTCTCGCTCTACCTCAGGCTTCCAGTGGGGCGACCTGAAGTCAAGCCCCCCCATCTCCTTCTTCTCAGTGATAGCTTGCCTAAGTCTCAAACTATAATCAGGGCGCCCACTCCGACATGGTTAAGTGAGCCTCATGGTAACATTGACATGACATGAAAATGAATAATAAAAACCAGTCACACAAATGTCACCATTCCATCTTTGTTTTTGTCACCCATATAAAACTGCCAGTGACCGAAGTTACATTTTAACACATTTACGTCTGACGGACAGATTTCTGTATCGATTTTAATTTAAAAAACAAACTACTAATGCAACAGAGGTGTGGTTGTATTTCAATAACATATTGAGTCTTTTAAACTGTGATAGGCGGTATCCTTTAAATTCAAGAATTTGTGATTAATGACATTGTCCCCTCTTTGAGGGAGGACTGCACTATCGGCTGGTGAATTTATTAGTCATGCTGATGTTTTCAGCCCCTTTTGCAGAAACAGAACTGAAAAATACACGCTAAATACTTTCAGTAAAACATCTGATACAAATGACTTGACCAAAAACATTACTGATTCACCTTTACCAGCAGAGGAAATACCACAAACAAATCAACCTTTGTATAAAACACCTGCTGATGCAGCCATTAAAAGGTAGAGGGACGTCTTCTGTTAACTACAGCTATGCCGATATGCCGTCTACTTCAGCTATATAACATCAGATCTAACCAGTTGGTCAGTGGGATTTACTGCCGTAAAGGAACCACACAGTAACATTTCACTTTGATCCAAAATCGAATGTTAGCTCATAGTTTTGCAGTTGTCTGGCATCTGTGTCGTCTTTTGTTCAAACCTCCAAGTTGTGATTAGAACTTTGATTAGCGCTTCCTCCTGTGTGTGTGTGTGTGTGTGTTTAATTTTTTCCATACATTCTGCTTCTGAATATCTTTAGGATTTGAACTTCTCATGTTTCTCACAAGTGTGAATATTTAGTTCAGGAAGAAATATGCTAGGATACTTGAAGAATGTTTCTGATATGAACATTGGTGACACTTCATGAAATGGAGATTATACTTTGATATAATATGCAATTTGATTAGTAGTTATTACAAATCACATCACCCTTTGGAGATGAAAAAAAAGCTAAGAATTACATTTCTCTCCGCATACGGCTGTTTTATGCTTCAGGTAATATTTTACTGAGCCTCTTTCTGATGGCAACTTTGTAACGAAATGTCTTGATATATTTTTAGAACATATCTCAACGTATAGTAGTAATTCAGCTAATTAAGTGTTTAGACTGTAACCACAGGTATCAGCATCTTTAAATCAGAATGCACACTGATGTGGTTCACGTGTTACAGGCCTGTGTCTGAAGTAAGTGACTAATTATCACCAGAATGGAGGTGGAGAAATGTTACTAAGACACTTTCCTGTTTTGATGTTACTTTGTTTCTTCACTGACATCTTGGGGTGACATGATGATACAGATAGCCCCACATGTCCAAGTCTGGGGTTCCTCCCACTCTGCTCTGTGGGGGTGTGGAGTTTGCGTGTGCTTCCCTGTGTGTAAGTTCCCTACATGTGTTCTGTTTTCCCCCTGAAAGGTAAAGTTAGGTTCACTGGTATGTCTAACTTACTCATTGGCAAACTGCCTGTGATGGACTGTGGTCCATTTAGGGAACCTTAGCCAGGATATATAAACCTCCAAACATCTGAGTTGAAAGGCCTGATGAGTCTGTTTAATACGTTTTACTGCTTCACAGTAAAATAAATCTAATATCCATCAATTTTTGATACCATTCCACCCTATGCAGGGATGCAGGGCCCTGGAGCTTGTCCTGGAAGCAACTGGCACAAGGCAGGAAATCACCCAGGATAGGCCACCAACCAAAGATGTAACGTTGACTGGAACAATGGCGGATTGAGGTCTCCACTCATTATGGGGGAAATATGATTATTGGTTGTATTAGCTGGTTTTGATTTATTGAGGGGGCTACAAGCCCCCCGTAATTTATGTCCATGCCGCCAAATCCTTTGGAAAAACACACACACCCACAAACAATTTGACAAATTCAAATCACTTTATGTTTTTGGATTGTGAGGGGAAACCAGAGAACCTGGAGGAAACTGCACATCACATGTAAAACAACACACACATGGCCGGGGTGGAGACTCGGCCCATGGCTGGACACTGAGCCACTGTGCCATCCTAAGTGTGCTATAATATAAATCGGTTTCTTGCCAGCCTTGAACCCACAATGACTAGAGTGCCTAGTTTTCAGGTGCACATGCAGTCCATTCAGTTACACTGTGGCCCAGGGAGCAAGAGACAACAATAGGAACAGGGAAGGGTGCTGCGCACCTGAGGAAACACAGAGAAAAGCATGAAATGACCAGCGACACCTGCTGGCCAAATGGCTTAACGACGGACGAGGAACATGCAGAAAAAGCATCATATACAGCGGAATTTCGCATATAACGGACAAAGAGTTTGGTCCCCCGGGCCGCTTTTAGCTGTAGTTTTGTTCGCTATAATGGACTTGTAGGCTCCGCCTACAAGACGCGTGGTGTGCCGGTGATATCCAGTGCAGATACGTGGTTGGGATTATTAATATAGTCATGCATCTGCTCAGATAAACTTGGATTACCAATTTGATTACTTAACCGTTACTACCATGAAAATAATTTTTACACTTTAAAATAGTTTTTTTTATAAATGATTAAAAAACTATTCATTCCGTTTTATGAACTGTAGAATGTACAAAACTGCTATAACTGATTATTTTGAACAAACTATCATTACTCAAATATGCGTACAAATGGTCTTGAGTGTTTGTAGATTCTGTTCTTAGCTAAGAACAAATTCAGATAAGAAAACATTGGTGAATATCGGCTTCTTTGTAAAAAAAAGTGCGTACGTGGGGTTTAAGAACAAATTTGTTCGTAAGAACGGTTGGTGAATGAGGCCCAATGTTACACATTTTATATATGATCTGTTGAGACATGGACACCTCAAGACCTCTGAAGGTGTCTGACACCAAGACGTCAGCAGCAGATCCTTTAGGTTCTAGTTGATCGTGGGGCCCGGATCAGGCTTGTTTGTCCCACAGATGCTCAATCAGATTGAGATCTGGGGAATTTAATGGCCAAATCAACACCTTGAACTCCTTTTCATGTTCTTCAAACCATTCCTAAAAAATTTTTGCAGTGTAGCAGGATTTATGATCCTGCTGTAAGAACCCCGTGCCCTCGGCAAATAACGGGGCCGTTACTCACCTGCAACACATTAGCTTCAAGAACTGACTGTTCACTTGCCTGATATGTACTGGCTCCCTTGTTAAGTGTGATAAGATAATCAATGTTATTCACTTCACCTGTAGGTGGTTTTAATGTTATGGCTGATCAATGCATATTACAAAAATGTATATACAGACAGACATGCACGCAGACACACGCACACACATGCACGCACGCAAGCACACATGCACGCACACACAGACACACACATAGTTTTGTAATTATATTTTTGTGGGGACTCTCCATTCATTTCTATGGGGAAAACACTAATCCCAACATGATGACCTACCCAGCCCAAACCTTAAACATAACCCCTACCCAGCCCTAACCTTGACCACAAATAACCAAACAAAATACTTTTGGCATTTCTAGTTTTTTGATTGCAGTCACAGATCTTTGTGGGGACCTGAAAGAATAGTCTTTTATTAAAAAGGTCTTTATTACATTGTGGGGAACATTTGGTCACCACAATGTAATATAAACATAATCCACACACACACACGCACACACAGATATATGACAAAATATGTACATATATGTACATTACGCGCAAACATACTTTTCATATATCATACTTTTCCAGGTCCTGTGCTACGTGTTTTGTTACATGAAGTAACAATGTAGTATATTTAATGTGCAAAAACAACTAAACAGGGATGGATTCAAACCATGAGTCTAACGCGTCATTCAGGCTTTCACTCTCTAAACAAGCACGCAAAACGAAAAAAAGCATACAGTGGGTTTCCGCCGCCTGTACGGTTTCCTGTCAGTGAATCACATGTTGCCTGTGGAATAAAACTCTTGCAGATTTTTTTTTTCCTTTCCACTCATCTCCAGGAAACTTTCTTTCGTATGCAAACATGATACATGTGTTCTGTCGTTACACAAGGACACCAATTTTCCGAGGACACGGAAAAGTAAATGTCACGCAAGTATATTACACAATTCTGAGCTGTACCTCAACAGAAAGCATTTCCACCCCTCTGAAGTACATCCGTGAAGAGGCGAATCATCACAACTTATTATTCAAACATCATCAAAATGAGATTATGGTCACATCATACATGCCGAAGGCTCTCCAAAGGTATGTGTATCACCCGCTCGCATTTCTTTAAACTGTAACACTGTTTTTATTATGCTGAAAAGGACTTGAGCATTTTCTCTTAAATGATGGTTGAAAAGTAAATTCGGTATCTTTTCAGGAAAAGAGAATTTATTTATTAAAATGTCTTCTTTGATGTAGCATTTGTATATATTCATGCTTGAATAATAGTAAGCAGTTTAAGATATGCAAGTATAAAATAAAATACACTATTAATTAAGATAGCCTATTAACTTTTAAATTAATCTATTAATTTAACCTATTACTGTATGTTCTTATTTTTATCTTCAGGTCTTTTTCACAGTGTAGCACTTAAATTTGCTGTACTGTGTTGATCTATTAATACACATTGGGCTGAGTTTCTAACATTGTAACATTATTAACGGAACCCTGCAACTACAGTATAGCCAGTTTTTTTAGTCTGATATCTTCAGACTAGTGTCTGGCTTTATGTCTGTGGCTGCTGTCTAAGGGGTCGTAAAAAATCTTTTATTTCTTTTCAAATGAAAATTTAAATATTTTACATTACATATTAAATATAACATTTAAATATAGCTTAGTTGAATACATTATCAGGTACTGAAAGAAAGTAAAAAAAATTCTCACCATTATAACTTAAATTTTATCATCCTATTCATACTGCAAGGATACTATAGTACCTTTTATCCACAGGTAAAGCAAGAGATTCCCTTACAGGTATTCATCACACAGTTTGTCCACCGCAGACAGGCGGACCTTGAAGACTTCTCCCCTGACGTTGCCTTTCTTTCCTTAGAGACTCCGTGCCTCAGTGGTTCAATCCTGAGACCTCAGCATAGGCCTTCACCAGAGGGAATCTCGATGGATGACAAGGGACCAGTGAGACCTCAGCGTAGGCCTTCACCAGAAGGAATCCCGATGGATGACAAGGGACCAGTGGCACAGATGTTTCGCAGGTGCCTGCTGTCTAATCTGAAGGTAATGTGCTTATAAGAACAAACACCAAAAGCTTCACCTCTCTGCCTGTTGTTCACCAGTGATTTCATGTGTGGAGACACACGGAAAAACAACTTAAGATTTCATCATTTCAATTGACTTTGAAGAATTTGATTGTGACTATTGCTTACTTGTGTCTAACTTTATTTGTATACTGTTATCTATAGGGATTGTTGAATCTCATTTATTTACTTATTTTGATGATTGTGAGGTGACATATTTTGATGTCTGTGTTATTTCATACTGCATCTATTTATATTTTATTGTTAAAATTTGTATTAATTCTAATATTCTAAAATCTTCTTTTTATAAAGTATTTTGAGCTGCCTTTCTAAACTAAAGGAGCTATGCAAATAATAATAAACTGATAATTATAAATTACTATTATTATGGTATATGATTTTTTTTTTTAGTTTATGAGCCAATTCACTGCTTTTAGATCAGGTACCCAATACCTCAGTATAAATAACCATAAAGATATATCATGGATATATTATTTATTCATATTATTTATTTGTTTATTTACCAAATGTTCATAATTACTTATAAATTGTGCAAAATATATTAAACTACATACGAGCTGCAGGCAGTGTTCATTGGCACTGGTTCTCTTTCATGGACACGTTGACTTACAACAAAGAAATTAAGATTTAAATAAAGCCCAGTTTTTATTCCCCGTTGGTAATAAAATGATGGAAGTCAAAATCAAAAGGAATGTCAGACAAAGACATATGAACCAGGAAAATGAGCCATCGGAGGATCACCTGAACCCTAAAGATACATCAGAGCCTCGTAAGTAACTCGGTTTCGATCTCTGCCTGCTGCACAGGAGAGCCGGGGCCCGAGGGAAGCGGCAGCGGCCGGCCCGCGTGGGGACACTGCTTCCAGACTGCGACAGCTGGCCCTGAACTGGTTTACAGGCATGCACGCGCCACTCCTCCTGCATGGCGACAGCTTCCCTGCTTGGTTCCAGGGCTTCATCAGCAGGAGGTAAGAGAAAAGAACACAGCCGTGGATGGAAGAGCCCCGTTTGATGTTCGCAGTGTGAGGATCCCTCTGGGAGTGCATTTTACTCACTTTTATAAGTTACATCCTGACACCCCTTGAATATTTCACATTCGTTTTACACGAGTATCACTGCAGTTATGACGATGAAAGGTCAATTCTCAGATGTAACATAAATATTTCTATTACAACTACAAATATGCTTATCTATGCTATGAATAGGTCATAAACATTCATTTTAAATGGGATATTAAGGGGTGTTCAGCGCTGGGTTGGTGTCCCATCCTGGGCTGCCCCCAGCCTGGTGCCCATAGCCTCCTTGATAGGCTCCAAACTGAAGCCCTTTACGAAAACAGATGGATGGATATTAAAGGACTCTTAAAATAGATCAGTATCATAATTTAAAATGCATTTTACACACCAATAACAGCTTGTTATCTATTTTATTTTAGCAGTACTTTCTTTGGTTGACAAATATGTTTGGAAAATGTTACTTGCTTATAGGGAGTAAACATTTAAAATTATATTTGGTTATTTAAAATCAATGAACAGCCTCTGATAATGGTATACACCAGAGCAGGGGTCACTAACTGGACCGCAACAATTGAATCCAAACTGTGCAATGCCCCCCCACCCTCGACATCTGTTTTCAGATGCAGTGGACCTTGGCTTGACCTTTCTTCATGGAGATTTATCCAATGGGAAAAATAATTGGTTATGCCAGTTTTAGAACATGCTTGATTGTTAATTGAAAATATACCTGTTGAATGATTAGACATTAATCAAGACTAGTCATTTTCATATTTTTTTCTTATTTCCATAGTATAATATAATAGTGGGTGTCTTGTTCGTTTTGTGTTATTTATGAAGTTTCAGTAAAAGAGCAAAGGGACCAATATTAGGTCAATTATGCGAAATATATCGCAGGTTTAGGTGGCAGATGACACTAACTTTAACCATAACTGTGAAGTTTTCTTTTCCATAGCGTTTGTTTGTTGAGGCTCAAGTCATCTCTGACTGTCTAATATTCCTGTATATAAATATTATTTTTAATGGTAGCTTTTTCTTTTTACCCGTTTAAAAAGAACATATTATGGTTTTACTTAAACACACATATAATATGTGTATGCACGTACAGTATTCATCGTAAAAGTTACATTAGGTTATAAATGCATTTAACTTTCGCTAAGAACAGAAAAGACAACCACAGGAATCCACGGAAGTCAAAACGATTAATAAATATTTATGTGAAATGCTGAAAAATGCAGGTCAACGTATTTTTCGCAAAGTCCATGAATAATATTTGGGGGCCTTAATTTCAGTACAACCTCTAAAATTAGTGATTGTTTATGTTTTGGTGTTTAGATATAGTGGAATTATTACCAGGTTCCATTTATAATATCTTGTGAGTTACTGGGTGTTTTTTAACCTGAGCAAACTGTGCAGTTTTTGCAATAAAACATTCTTATTTAATAATATTTAATAGATTAAATGAAGGGATAAATAAAGAGGACTGTGTATAAAGGAACATGAAGTCCAGATTTAGACCTGTATGTTACCATGGTTTTTTAAAATTATTTATTATTTTTATAGGGATGCTGAAAACCAGCTGAAAGACAAACCTGTGGGGTGTTTTCTCATCCGGCTCAGCGACAAGGCCATCGGATACATTCTCTCCTATCGGTGAGTTCCATACTCTGTCTATCCCTCCAACCCACACAGTCCTGCTTTTACTCCGTAAATCTGTAACCATCACCTGTACAGTAATGGATCCTCGACACTTAAAGGTGTTGAAATATGTAAAGTAATACTTATTGGCGATTCAAGTACTTGGAGATTTTGACCTGGCTTGATCTGACTGTTTCAGAGGGCGCGATCGATGCCGTCACTGTGTCATCACCCAGAACGAAGCGGGGAAATTTATTGTTGTGGGTGACACTGAAACACACAGCACCCTGTCAGGCCTGATCAAGTACTACAGATCCCATCCGATTGAGCCTTTTGGGGAATATCTGACCTCGTCCTGCCACGAGGTGAGACGGCCTGTTGTTCACATACTTCTTAAGAATGAACGCGGTGTTCGGGGTGTCTTGGGCTGCGAAGTTCCTAACAGTGAGTGTGACATCTACACAGTGTTCCACTACTGATATTTACGACGTGGTCCAGCCCAGTGGACCGAACGACTTCCCCGCTAATTGGGCTCCCGCTGTGCCCCCCAGGGGCAACAGAAATCCTGCTTTAGCCTCTCGATTTTCAGAACAGCCACAGGTAATTATTCCCTCATATAACTTTTGTTATTCAAGCCTTTGCTAGTTGCTGATATAAGTTCTTGCTCCAACACTGTGCTGTATCTTTCTCTCTAAAGTTGACGGGGAGCTCGCCGGCAAAATCTCCAGTGGATGGTGCTCTGGAAGCATGTACTCGTAACAATCAAGTTCCACACACTAAATTGGGGCAGAACCAAGCATCAGAAAGGATTCAGCCCCCATTGGCAATCTACGGTGGTCCACACAGAGTTGAAGCGGTGCAGAGGAGGGTCCGTAGAGGCCACCACCCAGGCGGTTCCAAGCAGACTGAGCAGTTCCAGTGTGGGACCGAGACTGTGTACTCAGAACTGCAGGTGGAAGACCACAGCCAGAAAAGGGTACAAACCAAGCAGCGGCCTTACAAACACACCAGCTCGCCCCGGGATCTTTCTCTATTAGACAGAAACACAGGAAAAACAATGAACAAACTCTGCAACAGTCCAGTGTTTCAGAAGACCAGAGGACGTCTTGAACAAGGCCGGAGATACACTGACACTCCCCTGGTCTGGCACGCACTCCAGCATGACAGTGTGATCTACTCCACAGTGTGTCACCACCTTACTCAAGACAGTACTCATTCTCAACACACCTACGCGCAGGTCTCAGAACCGAGCTACCGCAGTGCTGCCATGGCAACACAGACCAAACACCGGAGCACCTTTAGCCCAAACACTTAGACTCCTGCTGGGAAAAATGCAGCTGGCATTTGGCAAGATGATACTGTGATTATGACCACGCTAGGGCCTCATACTCTTTGCAGAGATAAAGTTTCTAGAGGACAATCTACACTTAGAATGAAATAACTATTGCATTCTTTTTCCTTTCTGCCTTGTTTTTTACACACTATTCCAACAGTTAAATGTTTTGAAGATGCATATGTTGATTGAACGGAAAGTTTGAGTTTATGTAAATGTAAAACTTAAGCAATATTTATTACATATTTATGCATGTAAATCATTAGAACAGCTGGGCTGGAAGAGTCGTTCATGTGTGAGACATGACACGTGTGATGACATGTGAGGAATTTTTATATTTCGACTTTTCTTGTCTTTGTAAACTTGGTGCTTCATTTGTTGAAATTTATGGAGAGAGTTTCACTAATTTATTTATTTTGTTAATCACTGTTAATGACTGTGAGCTATATTTTATACATATGTATGTGTGTGTGTGTGTGTGTGTGTATGCATTGTTACATATTACACATATTCTGAAGTTCAATTCTAAAATGAATTTGTCAAGTCAAGGCGTGCTGCAGTCCTCACCTGCCGGGAAGGATGGAGGACACAAGAGCAGGATTACGGGGAAATGTAGGGACTTTATTGAAATCAAAAGAAGCAGGATAAGAAGCAAAAGGGATCATGCAGGATGAAAAACAGTAACACTGGGGAACAGGTCTGAGCATGGACACAGCTGGGGGAGACATAACAGAACCAGAGAAGACAAGACTGGCAGGCACTTATACACTGGGTTAACGAGGGAATAAATGGGGATCAACAAGAGGCAGTTGGAGTGAGTTAACAAGGCGGCAGCAACAAGAGGAAAGAAACACAGAACAGATGCGGCTCATTTGAGCCCTGCTAGGGAGAAGGGGGGCAGGCGGGACAGTAGTACACAAAATGTTTTTATACACTAATTCATGGGTGTAAAAATGTCCTACTGGAGGTTGGGATGGCAGAAAGAGCCCATATGATGCTAATAAGAAAATCAAGGAGCTGAGGGAAAGAAAAAGAATTTGAGGCTGATTGTTTTGGGCCAAAGCAATCAAATGAACCAGACTCGATTACTGGTCTTGAAAATTGCATTTAATCTACACTGAAGTCTGTGTTATTGGTGCTGAGGCCAACGCACGCTAATACAGACACAGAAGGAGCAGGCGGAGCCCAGTAATGCCGTTAAATACAGTAATCTGACTCTCCATCACTCCTCCACAGTGGCTAAAAAGGTAGTTTGGTTTGCTGAAACAGCACATAATTTCTGATGATATCATGATATGAAGGTTTCCATCTGTCGCTAAGCATGAACACAAGCATTGTTATCATCATAATCATCTGCGTCAGCCCTAATTCTAGATGCATATTCGTAATCGAATGGACGCTGACTCGTAGTTAAAAATAACAGCAGCTTGAGTGGCTTTGGATGAACATAATGCAGACCATCTGTGAAATTCCAGGGGTTCATGGACATTTACCATTACATGTCAGGAGCGAAGGAGGCAGAGCAGTTTGGGGCATCGAAAAGAACCTGCAGCAGCTACTGATGGTTCAGCTTTATTTTACTTGTGGGAAAAATGATACATCACCACCATGGGATATTCTGCAAAAATCACAAGTCCTGTTCTCTACCTCAATATTTCACAATCCGGTCCTCGGGGATCCACAGACAGTCCACATTTTTGCTCCGTCCCAGTTGGGGTATACAGTATCATCAGCTTTTACTGTATAGTTCTAATTCTGGAGAACATCTACAGTAGTTTCATAGTTTCAATGCATGCGTGCGTGCAAGATGACTAACCGAAATCCCTAATATTGTCACAGGGCTACAGAACCAAATTCTGTCCGTTTAGGGTGCAGACTTACACTTTAGATATGCAATTAAGTGTTCTACTTCAGTGGAAGGGAGCTGTCCAAAAGGCATTTATTCACATGAATGAACAAATTATTCCCTAGTAAAGTCTGTGAATGTGGAACTGCAATGAAAGTGGAACTGCAATGGATATGATCAGTATGGATTATTTTCCACTTACCATACTTTTTATGTTTATTATATATCCATTTTGCTTATCTGAAATGATCCCAGCAGAGAACCAAATTATCGACAGAAATCATCAATTTTATAACCACTAATGCAGTATAGGGTCAGTGGAAGCCTGTAGCCTGTTCCAGGAAGCGTAGGCTTGAAGGGGATCAGCACAGGCAGGATGTCAGTCCATCACAATGCTTACATACAGACATATACTATCGGTTATTTAGAGACACCAGTTCAATGCACGTCTTTGTACTGCTGCAGTGACCGTGAACATACAAAGAGCAGGGCTGAAGGTGTGAAGTAGTAATATAACAAAACATCCTTGGGTTTTTTAGAAATGCAAACTGTGGTTTGTTATGTTCATCTGGACGTGCATCAAAAAAAATCTGTGAATCGTCAGCCACATCCTTAAGGGCAACGACGAAAAAAGTGAAGGTATGTAATTTTGGTTCATTTACATGCTAGTAAAGAACTGCAGAGAGAACACGTGCTTTCATGGCTAGAGTGTCTTCCGTCGAATGATACCGAATAGACATTGAGATCGTCACAGCCAAGATGCACTTTTCAATTTATGTACTACATCTGGAACCATTGAAGCACTTGCACCATATTAAAGTAATGCTGATCATAAGGGTTATAGGTATGCATGCAGTTTTGTCTTTCTGAATAAACTGAATGGTGCTGCAGTTTAAGTGGTCAAGTGTTTATTCCAGTGATGAGTCCAGTGCTGCTTTCAAATCAAATCATTAAGCAAAGAAGGCTCACCATTCAAATAAGCACATACAAATTAGATTTATTAAAAGGTCAGCCCACTGCATCACATCAAATGCTGAAAACATGTTGATCAAAGGTATGACTCTCGAGTCGAAAGACAGGTAAAAGTGGTAAGAGAGAATCCTAAAAACAGAATGCAGACAATCACTGATTGCATCAGAAAGCTCTTCTTCTGAGCATGGTCCTGCACTTTAACCATACTGAAAATGAGATCAGTCAGCAACTAGCAGTAGGAAAATGTAATACAGGACCCATGCAGGAAACATCTCTGTATTACTATCAGATAACAAAACGGTTCCTTTATATACTTCTGCTGTGCCATTTTGCTGTTATGTCCTTTATTAAGGTGCTAGCAATAAAATCTCAGGTTTCACTTGAACAAGTATTTCGGGAATCTCTCAATTGTGGCACACCACAAACAAACAATTAGTTGTTATAGCAACTGAGGAAGCAGCAGCACAGCCACCTGGACCATATGTGCCAGCACTATAGGCTAGAAATATAAAGTGACTCGGTTATAGTTGTCAGGTTTTTCTCAAGAACAAGAGGCTCAATAGCTACACGAAAGCAGGTTGTCTGAGGGAAAAGCATGTAGCATGTTGTTTTCCTGCATTATATTTCTTAATCCTCTTGGTGTATTATGCAATGAATGAATGTCTGTGCTTCGTTCAAAATATATATTAAGAAACATCCAAAAACCTGCAGATTCAAACTTTCTATATTTGGAATAAATCTGTATAAAACATGGCAGCTGAGGTAAGAATTACAGCAGTAGTGTTTCTTCAGTTCAGTGCAGTATTGTGGCTAGGGGTGGCAACTTCAGGTCCAGAAAGTAAAAATCCAGACCATGATTTACTTTCAACCAACCAGTTAAGCATAAAAAGTCACAGAGGACTCAACTGGTTGGTTGAAACAAAATCTTGGTCTTGGTCTGGATTTGTACGTTCTGGGCCTGAAATTTCCACCTCGGATTGTGACCCACCTCTCAGTCACAGGCGACACAAGATGTCACCCCTGTCCTCCACCAGAATGCCGGCCCAGACTGACCCAGCAGGACAGATGTGGGCCGAGATGCATTTCAAATTCGTATATGGAGGATGCTGAAAACAAGTAAAAAAACGTTTGTTGCATCTGATGCGGCTCACTGATATGTTTTAATCATTTAAATTAACCTATTAAAAATTCTAACCTAATAAAATGGCTGGCTGAGATTGTTTAGTTTCATGTATAATTTCATCTGTGTTTCATGTTTACGTTCAAAAGAACATACAGAAGTGTAGTTAGCTTGTTGCTCGTGTGGCAAAATGACCTGTAGTACAGTATACTATACTCTGTTTAACGTAGACACCTAAAAATACATTGTGTTTCTGGATGTTGCATATCATTTCCTCATCAAAAGGAAACATACATCTACAGCGGGGAAAATAAGTATTGAATGTGTCAACGTTTTTCTTAGTAAATATATTTCTAATGGGCTAAATAAGTAAGCTTTTAACAGAAAAGGCTTTGTTCCTTTTTTTCTGGAAATTCAGATAAATGTTATCAATCATAATTCTGTGAACGATGTACTTGGACAGGCACTTACTGATGTCTGAACAGCATTCTGCTCCATCGTAATAGGTAATTCTAGTTAGTTTCAAAAACCCAAAATGGGCTAAGGGTTTTAGAGATATTTCTGCCACATTCACCTCAAGAAGTCAGGAGCCCTAGAGATTATGTTCTCAAAGTCAGCAAAGGAGAGTTTGCTGTCCCCATCCAGGTTTTCACATACAAAGTTTACCTCCTCAGGTGTCAGATCGTCTCTGGTTAACTTAGTCAGTGTTTTCTCCAGGTCCTCCTTGCAGATGAAGTCTTTGCCTAATTCATCCTCAGAAAATGACTCCACGATACGATTTCTGAACGGGTTAGCCCGCACAACGTAAAAAATGAACGAGCCCCCATTTTGCTCACACTGCTGAGGGTCCAAAGATGAATGACAAGCTGTGTAGAGTAATAATAAGCCATTAAACAGCTCAGAGACACCTAGTAGGGCCACAGTGCTGGCCCACAAACCCATCGACCCACCAAGAAAATACCTTGGACACCATGAAATGCTATATTTTGCAACTGCTAATGTACTGGTTCACTTAAACTAAGCACTTAGTCCTCAGTGACCTGGGATCAGTTAGATCCAGTTTCAGCAAGCAAAGAAATAAGTAGTCTGGCTGATGAAGCGCGAACCTGATTCTTCGACCTGACATCATTACAGGAGACACTGAGAAGCAGCTTTATATTAAGCCATGCTGATTCACAGACTGATACCTAGTGTTGTCTGCCATTCTGAATTATGTTTCATCGGCTACAGTTAATTACTTTTTGTCAATATAAAAATGTATTTCCAGCATACTTGACATAGGAAAAGGTTTTTTGGTTCTTCTGAATCTATAAAGTATCCTGCTTTCAGTTACGGAAGCCAAAATCCATGTTTTCAATTCAATTACAACAATAAATTAATACTGTAATAAAGAATAACAATGAAATCCCAGATGTATGACACTGATAAATGGGACACAGTAATTGGATCGAAATTACATTTGCCGATGAATTGTTCTGGAGTATTAGTATATCTGAAATCCAGATCAATGCATCTATCTGTAGATGTAGTATAAGAAGGTCTAGATCTTCTTGTACAAACAAACTGCTGGGGGCCTGGTGGTCATGTAAATATGCAGTTCTACAAAGTCAATCTCTGCACACACAGGGCAGAAATGAATTTCAAACGCTCAGCCTTAGATGCAGTGAGTATCACTCCCTGTTTATATATATGGCAGGTAATGAAAATAACAGATGTTATTAATAAGGCTTTAGCATTTTGTCTAATAATCATTCGAAGTGGGAGCCATACCTATAAATGGAAAAACAGCTAATGTAGCATCAACCTAGGGAATGGAACACATCTTTTGAATCAATCGGCCTTGCTGCTAATACAGGTAAAATTAAGGAAGTAAAACTTAAAGACTTCTTGTTCAACAATAATATGTACAGTATACAGTTCAGCCAGCGAAGATTTTGCCTGGATTCAAACATACCAAAATTAGCATTTTTTCAAATTAGATATTAAAAGTAAAATACTAATAAAAAAAAAAATTTAATAAAAATTTTACTATAAAGGCAGCTAAGACAGGCAGTACTGGGAAGTATATTAACATTTTAAGAGCTTAAACCTCCATTTAAAAACGACACAAATTTAAGTGGTTCAGCAGACAAAACAATGAGCTGTGCTCTGTAGGTAGATAAAATCTAATAAAGATGAATGCAAAGGGTTTTACTCTGGGAGTAAAAGCATACAGTATAAGAAGTAAATATACATAAATAGTAAATTTGGGTGTATGTGTATACATCTATTGATTCTACATACAGTAGGCAGCTAAGCCAGTGATTACCTGCTATATAACTTATTTGCCCTTTCTTGGCAATAAAAATATGACATTGAAATATGAGATTAAAATTAATTCATTTGAATTCAACTCCTAGTTATTTTGAACAACCTGTCCTGGGAAATTGAGTTGGTCTGAGGGGTACCAGAAAGCGCATGTACTGCAGCATATGTATCAACAAGTTGATTTAGTAAAATGGTAAGAAGTGAAACCTTATTTCCCCCACTTTCTTTTTGTGCTGGGTGAAGAAAGATTTCAGCAGCAGAGTTACTCTCAGTTCAGGCATCTTGATGATGGCTGCAGAGAGCAGTTTAACATCAGGTTCATTGGCGCAGTATAACGGCAGGACACGTGGAGCAAGCTCGTGGTATCATCCATGTAAGCTTAACAACAGAGAGAAGGTTTCAGCTTTGGTTATGTCAATCGTAATGTCAGTTACCGAACCTGAGATTGGGTGGGTTTGCAGCTATCAAATAAAGAAAAGACATTTAGTGGTGAGTAGGTTTCTTAGAAACAGTTGTTCCAGAAAACATCCATAAGACTAAATGCAATAAGCCATTAACTGTGCATTGATTCAATGTTATGTAAACATCCATAAGACTAAATGCAATAAGCCATTAACTGTGCATTGATTCAATGTTATGTTGAAACAATGTTATTTTCATAAAATGAAGCGATTGATGAACACAGAACATAACAAAAGTAAATGGGCAAAATATAAAACAGAAAATTTAAAACAGCAAAAAACACATTGACTAACACAACAAAACAGAATGTTTTTCCTGTGTTCCATTAAGGGACAAGCTGAAGGCTCTTTAGTCTACTACATTAACTGTTTATAAGAGAGCAAGGCTTCACCTACAGATGGTTATGTGTCATTTATTCATAAGAATTCCTTTTTCTTTTTAATATTCCCTCCACCACCCCCCCTCTGCAGAGGACTACTTTATTTGCATTTATTTATTTATATTTATTTATTTATAAAATATTTTTATTTACTTCCTCAAGTAAGGAGATGGAGAGAGAGGGGGAAAACAAAGGGGAAGAAGGGGGAAAGAGAAAGAGAGAGAGGAGAAAGAAAAAGAAAAGGAAAAAAAAAAAAGACAGATAATCTTCTTCCATGCCTGCTGAAGAGAGAAAGACAACATACAACATCTGTACTAAACATGACGACCATCAAATGTTGACTGTTGTTGAACAACACGCAACCAGCATCACAACACATGCCTAGAAGCAACAGAATTCCAAGGAGGGCCTGAAGAGTAGCCCAGGGTGAGGAACTCCATCAACATAATCAGGTGTTTTTCCCTGAAGACTGACATACAGTAGTTCTGTGATCCACACGGCCGTGCTTCAGCTCCTTTGAATGTATGCATTGGTCTCCATAGATTCCCAGGTCAGATTTCATCTCAGGATGTAATATGATTGTGAATCTAATCAAACAGTGTGTGTCTAGTAGTCAATGTCATGTTTTACTCATTTAAATATGTTTAGATTTTTAAAAATATACAGTACCATTCCAAAGATTTTGCACACCACAGGTTTTTACCACATTTCCATTTATTTCATAAACTGCAGATTATTTTATTCTTGCTAAGCATTGGATAGTTGAGTGAATGACTGTAAATGGAAAAATAAGTCAAATAAAACAAGTTTCCTTTATAACATGGAAAGAGTGTGTAACCATGCATGTCTGACATGCCATTAACTGGTTGTGTGGTGATGGCAGAGTCAAATTCTACACTGTTCTTTAAGTTTAAATGCACTAGTTTCATCCCATGAAACAGAGCAGAATTTATTGTCCCTTGTAGAAAGAATGCCTCAAATTTTCTCTTCTGTTATAACTGCTAGAGGAAGTTACTTTGATTAATCAAAGATATGGCATTTACTTGCTGATAAAGGTACTCAGATGGTGAACATACTGTAATTTTTTTTTGTTAGCAAAGAATATTGAGTTTTCTTGGGTCCTTTCCCAGTCGTCTATCAAAATTGGAATTTGTATATACAGTACAATATACCAACTTATAACATGAAATTATAGGTTTCAAAAAAGTTATTATGTTATACACTATATGGACAAAAGTATTGGCACATGCCTCTTAATCATTGAATTCAGGTGCTTCATTTAGACCCATTGCCACAGATGTGTAAAATCACCCAGTTAATGCAGTCAGGTTTACAAACATTTGTGAAAGAATGGGTCAGTCTGAAGAGCTCAGTGAGGTGCAGTTCTGTCATAGGATACCACTTTTCAGTTTGTGTTTTTTTTTCCCTGCTAGATATTCCATGGTCAACTATTCCACAGTCTATTTTTGCAAAGTGGCAGCGTTTCAGAACAACAATAACTCAACCGCGACGTGGCAGATCGCGTAAAGTAAGAGAGTGGGGTCACAGAGCGCTGACACGCATCGTGTATAAAAGTGGACAACGTGCCCTTGTCTTAATAACTGCAGTTCCAAACTTCCTCTGGCAGTAACTCCGGCACAAAAATGGGAGCTTCACAGAATGGGCATCCATGGAAGAGCAGCTGCACGCAAGCTTCACATCAGCAAGTGGAACGTCCAGCTTCAGATGGAGCATGCTGGGCTCCGGAACAGTGGAAATGTGTTATGGGGAGTGATGAATCTGGCTTCACTCTCTGGTTTTGTGAGGCAGTCAGATGGATGTGTCTGAATTTGGTGGATACCAGGAGAATGGCTGCCTTCTCGTCCAACATCAGTGGCTGACCACACGAATACTCTTCTGGATGAATGGGCAAAAAATACCACAGACACACTCCAAAACCTTGTAGAAAGCCTCCCCAGAAGAGTGGCGGCTGTTATAGGCGCGAAGGGGGGACCAACTTCGTATTGATGCCGATAGATTTAGAATGGGGTGTTAAAGAATTTTCTGTGGGTGTAAATGGTCATAAATCTCAATACGTTTGTCAATATAGTGTATGTAACACATAATAATTTTATAATTAAAAAGTATGAAAAACATTGTGTCTTTATCCTAATCAGAAACCATCAGAAACAAAAAGTCATAGCCCCTGATACATTACTAGCCCACATTGCTCCGTTTTCTTTCATATCGCTAAAGTTCTTTATGTTCTCTTTTTGTCAGGTTGGGTGGTCTTGGTGGTGCCCTTGGATGTTGTATTTAACCCCCCACCTTCATATCTTCACCCAGTACTGCACATACCACTGGCAGAAGCCCTGTGAGTTGTGACACATCATTTAGATCTTCATCAAAATGATCTGCAATTTGTGCACAGCAACCCATCTATTGGTCTGTACCACACAGGATAGTT
Source organism: Mormyrus lacerda (assembly GCA_015163995.2). Taxonomy (NCBI): domain Eukaryota; kingdom Metazoa; phylum Chordata; class Actinopteri; order Osteoglossiformes; family Mormyridae; genus Mormyrus; species Mormyrus lacerda. Next base: position 7,830,875 of record JAABNX020000021.1, read on the forward strand.
TCCCATCCCGCTCATCAAGCACAAATATCCGTAACATTAACAGTTCATTGTAACTAGTCTAGTATTGATTAAATTTAATTGTAATTTTGATGTGGTATCAGTAGGAATTTGTCATAATATCATTCTAGTACTGATTAGAGTGCATCATATTGTAATATTAATCTGGTATTAATAAAACTTAAATGTAATATTAATCTTATATTAATGAAAGATAACTGTAATATTAATCTTTTATCAGTAAAAGTTAATCAAAACATTATTCTGGTATTATAGGTAATTGCATGATGTTAATTTAAAAAGCTACAAGAAAACAAAGCCAGAAAAAGGGAAAAGGAACCAGATTATTGTGTCAACGGGAGGAAGACAAGAGCAGTTGGAAAACAGACTTATGAAAATGGACAGACAGTGGACATAAGGAGGACAGGATGTCCAGCAGCCGACAGAGTGGACATAAGGA
>JAABNX020000021.1:7842777-7857261 GCA_015163995.2 Mormyrus lacerda
GAAGATGTTAATGCACTGAGCCGTGGGGCCACCACCACATATAAGAAGATAATATAAGATTTTATATTATCTTAAACTATACTTACTCTTACGCTTAGCTTGTGTTGTCTGATGTTTTACAATCTTATCTTAACCTTAACATATACTACCTTAGTCTTGTCTTATGGTATTAAATCTTATGTTATACAATGTTATCTTAACCTTACCTTTACCCATCTTGATCTTATCTTATCCTCTATTATCTTATGTTATATAATCTTATCTTAACCACATCTTAACGTATACTACCTTAATCTTATCCTATCCCCTGAAATCTTATGTTATACAATCTTATCTTAACCTTATCTTAACATATTAAAATTCAAATTCAAAGAACTTTATTTGTCCCCGAGGCATAGAGGAGCAGCGCACACACATAACAGTTGTAGCATTTAACACAAAAGATGACACACAATAACAGACATTTTTTTTAGCAGAAGATGTAACTATTTACATGAGATATATAGCGCATCTTCAAAGCCATCTCCAGGACCCCAGATATGACACTCAGCTGCTCCAGCATATCACTAGGAAATATGTTCTCATCTTCATTAGTCCTATGTCTCTTGGTCACAGTAGCCTGCGTCGGAACTGTGACACAGAAGGATATATTCCATAAATTGCAGAGATACAGCATTGTTGTGTCCATTGCTGGAGGTGAAGATGGACCTGGAGCTGGTCAGGGGTTCAGATGCCAGCAGCCCGGTGCAGCATTTCCTCCGACGGCCTCCCTCACTGGTATTGGTTGTTCCTTTGGCATTATCAAGATAGGGCACGGCGCATTTAATTAAAGTTAATCCCTATGTAACTGTACAACAAAACAATATCATGTATAGAATTCAAGTAAAAAAATATTCAAATGAGGAAAATAAATAAATGACAGTAAAATTATACAAAATCAAAAAATAAAAAAAAAATGGTTTTCAATTGATGGCTGTTAGTGACAGATATCACACTTGGCAGTCAGTATTGCGCATTGAGAAAAATACTGCTGTCCCATTCGAGACAGAAAACCCTGAACATTCCTGCCCTTCTGCAGCACCTGACTGCAGAAAGTGCCATGTTCCAGTGATTAGTGGAGTCGAAAGGGGCACAAGCGAAATGGCAATTAGGGCAGGTGCTGCAAGGTCAGAGGGGGACTTGAGAGACTGGTGGCCTCAGCAAGGCCGAGCGCAACTACTGCATCACCTGCTGGATGATCTAGGTGGGGTATATTCATTTTTATATGCAATATAAATATACTGTATGAAGCTGAATAGTGAACTGAAGTGTAGTAGTGCGATCATATATTCTTTTTAGTAGCATTGAATGTAACATTTAGTAGCATAGGTAAAAAAAAAATAGCAGCCATGTTGTTAAATATTGTTAGCACTATAAACAGTCAGATTGACATGTGAATACTTTGGAAGTTTGGTGAGTTTACTGAATAGATTAGTGAAACTTTATCCATCTTCATGGGGAAATTCTCTTTTCGCCTACTCTATCTGACTCTATGAGACACACAGACAGGTGAGAGCGAGGTTAATTAAGGTCACCCAGCATGCAGTGCCCCTGGGGCGATTGGCGGTTGAGAGCGATGCTCAGGGGCCCAACAGCAGCATCGGTCTGTAGCCGTGTGATTCCAACCAGCAACTTTACAATCACAAGCACAGAATCTTTACCCAATGAGCCACACTGGGTGTTTGTTGTTTCTTGTTGTTTCCTGTAAGGCTGGGAGCTTATTGCCTGTGATGAGATCTGCTGTTCCTACCCCTCTTTGGAGAGCCTTCTGGTCATGGATACAGAAAATGCTGTAGCACACAGAAATACAGTCAGTCAGACTGCCCTCTGTTGTAAAGGGGTAGAAGTTTGTAACAATGTCAGACCGCTCCTAAGTTACTCCTAACAACGATTTTTCAGAAAGAAATTTCTAATGAAAAACAAACAAAAGGTCTGATGGTAACTGCTGGTTCTTCAGTACACAGTAACACAGTAACACGTCGGAAAAAAACATTTAAGACGTCAGTGTAGACGTCATAGGGCTTTCTTCCATGCGTCCCACCTTCGTCATGTGATGACGTAGGACGTGATGACGTCGTGACGGCACGTCCCTTTGTTGGCTCTGCGGTGACCGCTGTTTGTGTTGTTGTGTCTGTCTTGGGGGCTCCGCGCTAGCTGTCTGTTCTGTGCTTCGTTAGCTGCGTGTTCCGCGTTGGCGGTCCATAGAAATCCACCCGGTGATGGACTCCGACGAGGGTTACAACTACGAGTTTGACGACGACGACGAGGAGGAAGGCAGCGAGGAGAGTGCGGAGGGAGAACCCGAAGACGACTTAGAAGCTGAAGTCGATCCCATTGTAGCTGGTGGTGACCGAGACGACTGCGGGGAGACTGGGGGGAGCGGTCTCAGCTCTGGTCAGGATGAGGAGGACTATCCGTTTGAAGTGTTAACCGCTGAACAGATACTACAGCATATGGTGGAATGTATCAGGGAGGTCAACGAGGTCATCCAGGTGAGGTGCCTTCGGGCAAGCTGGCTACAGGAAAGCCCGAGGATGCTGGGGATTCAGTAGGCCACATTTTATGCTGTATTAAAAGCAGGAGAAATCAGGGCTGAAGCTTGGTTAACAGTTAGCTGTCTGCACCCCATTTCTGTTTAATATTGAGAGATGTCATACGAAAATAACGCTCTGCCAGGTCCGAAGAGTTCTCCCAAGTATTTGTGATCTGAACCAGTCTCCTACCTGTAGAGTGACTGTTTGGCACTGGACAGTTGAGTAGCTTTTTAATCGGGTCTCTGTGATAGTTAATGTACGTGACTTACCTTAGACATATCCATTATTTAACCAACGAACCATTTTCTAATACCTTAAAACAACTGCTCAAATTAACTTAATGCTTTTAAGAAGGCAACTCAAATTTTTGTTTTAGCGTCCGGTAATTACTTTCATGACTGTCATGAGCAAGATGTGTTTGCTTGTATTCACTTTTCCTTTTTTGCATTATAATAATTGTTTTATTCTCATTGACCGGTTGCCAGCAACTGTGGCCAAGAGTGAATCTTTAGACTGCAATAATATATTTTCACTTTTAACATTTAAAGGAGGAATTTCTTATAAAACAAAGAAGCCAACTAGATGAAGATCACCCATGTATTTTCTTTTAAAGTGTGAAACCATTTTGCAAGTGTAACTGTATGATATTTGCATACCCTTTTCAGCACTGTAATTATGTGTCAGCAACTGCCTTTAGTCCAAGCAGAGCAGTTTTGAAAGAAGCTGAAATGCTGGTCCAGTTGTGTCCTGTATACAGTGTCTTACCTCACACTAAGTAGTTCAGTGGTCTTGAGACAGAATTTATGTGTCGTCCATCTACCCTTTTGCCAAGTTTTCCCACTATTTCCACCACAAATTTTTATATATCGTGATACTTTCAGCTTGATCAACACATGCAGACTGTATGTTGAAGTATAGATAGATAAAATACTCATACTCTTTTAAGGAACTACTCTTTACAAAGCCTGTGAACTGCATGGGGTCATGTCAAGAGTTGGGTCTGCCTCGCCAATCTTCATCATGGTTGTGTGTGGTCACCATTTAATCTATATGTGCCAGGACTTGTGCTTTACTGAGCTGTTGGTGCTGGCAGCTTCTGGCTAACTCAAGTGATATACACAGTAAAGTTGTAGTGTTTTGCAGCTTTGGAATATGAAAATCATGTTGCCCATTGAGTAAATGCACTTTACTCTCTGGTTAATTGGGACAGTTGCAACAGATGAAATGAAATGCATCGAAAGGAAATGAAGTGAGATGTCTACTGTCTAAATGACCTGATCTTGAGACACAGAAGTGAATTGGTGGCTCTCATTGTACTTGGGTTTTCTCTGATATATATTCATGGCCACCAGATAAAAACTAAATGTGTGTCCAGTATAATCCTGCTTTCTTTGGGGTGGAGTCGCTAACATTAAACCTCCTGCTTATCCTAATTAATAATTATGTATATATTTTTTTGCAGAATGACTAGTACAATTACATGGAACATCCTTTGAGCTATGTGTTCTGCAAACCTTCAAATTCACGTCACTTCTAGTCGGCTACCTTTCTGGTGACATCGTGGTGAGCATGTGCAGAGAGTACGTTGTTCTGCATTGGACTGCGGTACTTAAAAATTTCTGCTTAGTTGTGTTGCTTTTCTATGTTTATGGGGAAAATGATTTGATGCCTTAAAAGATGACGATCAGCGGAGCTTGGGGTTTATGGAAAGTTTTGAGCGATTACCTTAACGCTGAGGTATTTCTCTGCCTCAGGTTTGAAATTCCGGCTTTATGCATGTCTTAGCGGTGCTGAAAGAGGAAAGAGTGACCTGATAACTGTGTTTCCTTAATGGCATGAGACTTTTAAGGTGGGGAGGTGATTAGCAGAAATCTGAGGAAAACAAGTGCCACACCAGCAGTGATTTAAGCAGGCAGCATGTTGATCTGCAGGTCAGGAGTCTGTGCTCATTGAAATTCTATGATTGTCGTACTCATGTCACTCGTGGTTCCTTGAGCAAGGCACTTAACCGCAGCCGCTCCAGGGACACTCTGACCACGCTTCAGTTGTGGGGCCCCTTGGACAAAATAGTCTGCTAGATATATTTAAATGCAATTTCTATGGCTGTGAAAATGTATCGTGATGCATCCACCTGGTAAATGGTGATTCAGTTGCATTGATTTTGGAGTGTTATAATCAATTATTAACCAAATACAATTTTTTAAAAATAAAGTGCAAGCAAACCCAATGCCAAAATTTGCCAGATAAAATGACGAGTTTATGTTCCCAAAATAGCTGTAGATCCCCCATTAATTTCCATTTTCCAACGCACACGTCCTCTCTTGACTGAAGACAGATCTGTGTTTTGGTGATGTCACACCCTTAGACAAATGCTTAGCCTGATGGCTAGTGCCAGTGGGAACTCTTCAGTGGCTTATAATAGCGCAGTGAGTGAGAAATTATTTGATGCTCTTCACATGAAATTTGGTCCAGATACTCTGGACCAAAAGCTAAGCCATATTAAAAACATTAAAGTGGAAATCGGTTACTTGGGTACGATGATATGGCTAAATCACATGAAACAGCAACACAATGTACACGTGACACAAGCTAGTAAGGATGCAGAAGCATGTTATTCGTGTTCTGTCAGAATCACTTTCCATGTTTTGGTTTTGCTCTGCACCGTTTTAATCGCACAGAGGAGGAATACCCCCTCCCCCATCCATTTTATCTGAGAGCTACCTTTAGTATGGGAGTGAATGCAGGAGTTGAATTGGCAGTAAGTGTGAAGTGTTTGAAGACTCTGTTCCAGTTTATGGAGCCAAAGGGATAGCATGACACAATATGGATGTCGTGACTAAACCTAAAATTACTCAGAGCCTACATTTTTTTTTCTTTCATTTTATTTAGATGTTAATGCCTCCATTCTGTGAAGGGTATAGCGCCTCGGTTATAATTATAAATGTCAGCTCGCTTGGGAGGCGGCCACTGCTTAACTGGCCTCCCCCAGACATTGGCAGCATTAAGACATCATCTAGGGGGTGTAATTCCAGCCTCTCCACTTCCACAGGACAGAACTTAGAAGCCAATCCTTTCAGCTGGCACTGGGTTGATTTGCAGTGTTTTCAATAGCTGCGTCACTGGAACAAACAAAGCTGGGGGAGATGTGAAAATCATGCCCAGCTGGCTAAAGAAGCTTTAGGCTACATACTTCTGACTGCGATGATGTTGTGTTCTGCTATATAGAATCTTTTCTAAATAATGGAGAGTGAACAGACTTTTTAGTTCGTTGGTCTGAAGTTTAACAATAATTCTTTTTCTAAATGCAAGTTGGTAGTGAGGGTTAGGTTATCTAATGGCTGCTGCACACAGATCTGACCTCATGCGCCCCCCCCGCCGGGACAGGGTGCGGCTTGCTACCAGCGCGTGTTGAATGTGATAAACAGCACTTGGGAATATCACTACTGGTTCTCTGTGTAAATTCTGACGTGTGAGTCTTGAACACACTTACTGCCAAATCTGCCAGGTGCCAGATGCTGAAATGCAGAAAGCCCAGAGAGAGGGTCGATTCAGCACCTCCCTTCACGGCAGCTTCCTGAATTACTTCTGTGACCTTCTTATGATTAAATGTCTTTAGCGCTCTCTGCTACTTATTTTGCTGTGTGTGTATGTATATGACAGGTGTTCAATGTATTCTTTGCTTAGACATTATAGTGCTTCATACTCCATTATTACATCAGCTGTAATAATAATAATAATAATAATACATTTTATTTATAGAGCGCTTTTCAAGATACTCAAAGACGCTTCACAGCACAATAGGATAAAATAGTACACAATTTACAACATAAAACTGTGCAGTTTCTCATGTTATAATTACACATTCAACTTGCTGAATTTGAAGATCCATCCGTTTTCTGAAACTGCTTGTCCTGTTCAGGGTCACGGGGGTCTGATGCTGAACTCCAAGAGGCTACAGACTCGAGGCAGGGAACAACCCAAGATGGGGCGATCGGTTGCACACGTACACAGTTCACTCGCACATGCATATGCCTCAGTAGTTTTTGGGCTGTGTGTGGGGGGGTACTGGAATACCCAGAGGAAATCCCACAATGACATGGGGAGAACATGCAAACTCCACACACACTGAACTGGTGGAGACTCAAACCCAAGTTCCAGAGGTGGGAGGCAACAGTGCTGACCACTGCACCACCTCTATTCGAAGATCATAAACTCACTTCAGTTTTTGTTCCAAATGTAAACATCTTTAAAAAAATGAGCTTTTTTCCACCTGATTATTATTTGAAAGCCTCACATTATGTCATTGAGTTCAGACTTAAATACCTAAGCATATGTGTGTCTGTTTTCTAGAATCCTGCAACAATAACGAGGATCCTGCTTAGCCACTTCAACTGGGACAAAGAGAAGCTGATGGAAAGGCAAGTTGTCACCATATGGCATTTTTTTGTTTGTATGTTTTCAAGAAGAACTAAATCTGAGGGCTCAATCACTTATTATAAATCTATGCTAAACTACATACTTGAAATAAAGTGTTTATTGCAAGAAGAAGTCGTGGTAGTCAGTTAACTTGAATTTGTAGAAAATACAAAAAAATGTTTTTCTCTTGGCTTATAGCTGGGCATTTTATATCAGTATTATATTCTGCCTGTTGACCCATAGTGCTGTTAAATTCTGATACGCTTAAATAATTACTTTAAATTCTTGTGCTAGATATTCTGTGTGACGGCCCTGAGGCCCCGTGGTGAAATCATCCTGTAGACCCTACGATTTGAACCTACAACCTGGTTATCCTAACCTGTTGGCCCTACCAGGCAGCTTGAGATTTTGCCTGGGTTGTTGGTGTATTTCATTAGAAAAACTACTGACCTATTAATCAGTTTACCAAACAAAAGTTCTGTCTTTAAAGAAAATGAATATTACTTGTAACTATCATGTCTGTCAAACAGAGAGATGTGCATAGTGAGAAGGGAATACGATCCAGGATGACTGGACAACAGTCATGCAAATCATGATGCTTAATAAACCAGAGAATTTCAGGTCGAGTAATAAACGAAGACGTCAATCAGAGAATGGTGACAAGGTCTAGGGAGGTCCAAGTCGGTAAAGATGAAATCAAGGCACAGAACAGATGAGGAGGACAGTAACGTAAGATGTTACAGACGGCGTTTACTGCTTAGCTCCCAAAGTCATCTGTGGTCAGGATCCATTCTTCACCCAGCAGCTACAAGACTAAAATTAAGATCCTTTAAATTGTACATAGTCCATAGGTAGCAGTATGCAGTAACTTTTTGTTACTAAAATTCATTTGAATGATGTAATAATACAGCAATTGAGATCAAAAGATTGTGACCAAAAGATGAGGTTTGAACTGAAACAAGAAAGTGGACTGTGGATTCACCTAAATTCTAGTTATTAATTATTTGCTAATTGTATTCTAAAGAATTTGGTCGCCTATTTCATTTTGTAATGACTTGATATGGATACAGAGCTCTGAATGGTGACGTTCTCTCTTTGCAGGTACTTTGATGGGAACTTGGACAAGCTGTTCTCAGAATGTCATGTTATAAACCCCAGTAAGAAATCTCGGACACGCCTGGTGAACACAAGATCCTCGGCACAGGACATGCCTTGTCAGATCTGCTACCTGAACTATCCCAATTCAGTCAGTACCTCCTGCTGGACGTCTTTGTCGTTCGTGTGCTCCAGCCGCCCCTGGTTTTAGTGAGGCTGTCACACGCCTTTGCTTAAATAAGAATCATATTTGTATTAATCCTAGAAGACAGAGTCCAGACTGGGTATCTGTAGATTCACAGCCTTGCTGCCAAGCCCCTGCTCATTTCAATTCCTGTATATTGTGTTGTGATATGTCTAGGAAAGGTTCTTCTGTTATATTTACTGAGTGACTTTTCATACAAATCAGCTGACTGATCTGCCAAATCGGTGCATGGCTAACCCTAAAGGCTTGTTCACTCTCAGGGTGAAAGTTCACTCTAATCCCATGCAGTTTACTGGGGTCCTGAATTATTTTTTTATAAATAATGTCATTGGCTTTCGTGTCAGTACTTTGCTTATATTCCAAGCTTTAACCAGGGCTGCTTGGATCTAACCATTATGACACAGAGGGGGAGAGTGCTTCTCTACCTTCTTTGTATGCCAATGTGGTACATACCAGCTAAAGAACTGAGAGTATGCTGTTCATTTAAGCCTGCTCTTTTCTGCACTTGGGTGGATGCACACGTTTACGTAACGCACCTTTGAAAACATGCATGTCCTGGTCATCTGTCGCTTCAGTTAATCACTCTAAATGGCCTTGTAGCGTAGTGCAGTATAGGACAGCCACTAATTACTGTTCTTTCTCTGGATTAATTCGTTGACTAATTGATCAATCGGTAAATAATCTAAATGATTAGTTTTCCTCCATAAAATCAGCTTCACCATCAAGTTCTTTTTATTATGTATGACAACAACATACTGTATGTCATTGAGGGCTTTAGATACAGGAGGAGGGCTTTTCTGCTCTATATGGGCATTATTTTTCCCTACAATTCAATAAGCAGATAGTCTGCCTAAAATAGTAATGATATGCATACTGTACCGCCCAGAAGTTAGTCACCTGTATAAATTCAATGCAACCTGATGCTTATTAAATTTGGTTAGTGGAGCAACACCAAACGCTACTCTTTTGGTAAAGCGTGGAAGCGATAAGCGATGGGGGGGGGGGGAGCAGCTCAGCAGCCCTAACTTTACAAAGAGGAAATACTGTGGTTAAACAAGGTAAAAGACGTTGGTGTTGTGATTCTGCAGATTAAAGTCAGTCACTTTTTTTTTTTTTTTTTTTAAATAGTTTTATTTTAGGTCACAAATTCTTTTTCTGGACTCCTATTTCAAAAAATATTTTCCCACCCAGACCTCCTAAGGGTGCCATAGCTGTTGGGAATGGACAAAATTACATTAATAAATAGGAGGAAACTCACAAATGTAACACGTTCCACAGACAGACAGAAATTGATCCCCAAATGTGCAAAACATGTGTACACAACACAATTTTAAAAATACATCTTTGTGGATAGTTAAATATTTGTGGGTCATGGTACATATTTGCAGATTGTCTTCTGTGGGGGACAAATAAGGTCCAAGAAAACCTTCCGTACAAGTGCCACATTCCATGTGGTGGCATGTAACCTTGCAAACTGTCATCCAAATGGTGAAAAGTGTTGCCATAAACGGTATTTTTGCAACACCATGAAACAAACCATAGAGCATAACATGAAATGATAGAAGTTTTTATTTCATCATCCAATACGTATCGTCATATCGCACAGCCCTAAACTTTCCCCCTGTCTGGTGGTTTTCATTGTGATGGCTCCGAGTTTTTTGTCGGAGGGTAGAGGCTGGAAGAGATGGTGTCCTGTAAGGCCTTTGGTAGCTAAAAAATGGGTGCATTATATTCTATCTAGCAGGAAAGGTGCAGTGTAGTTTTGAGCAGAAAGTTGAATGCAGATGTGTCATTTTTTAATTCACTGCATAGGCTGTCCTAAAAATCAAGGAGACTGAAGAAGTTGTGGTGGTGTCTCCCAAATTTCTTTTCTCAAAAACTCACCACTTCTGCTCTCATTTTCTTTACTGGTGTTGCCTGGATACTCTCAAGTGAGTGAGTGAGTGGCTATATGGGTATAGCAATAATATACAACTTTTTATTTTTATTTTTGCCAAAACTGAAGAGGTGTGGCTTGAAGACAAGCAAGCGGGATCGACCCTTAAGGACGCCATAAAAAGTGTCGGGCCACCATTGTGAAGCTTGGGCAGTGAGGTGTTCCACATGGAGAAGTGTTTCTTTACTGGAAGCCCTTGGGGTTGGAGCATTTGGGTGGATTGCCTGTTTGAAACCGCCAACCATTCATGTCCCCCTTCTCTCACAGTACTTTACTGGTCTGGAGTGCGGACACAAGTTCTGCACGCAGTGTTGGAGCAATTACCTAACGACCAAAATCATCGAAGAGGGAATGGGCCAGGTATTTGCCTGTCTTTGTATTTTTTCCATATGTGTGCATAACACTAATGACTTCTACTGATATATTTTTTTCGGCTGAAACTTTTTCTGAAGTGGGTTCAAGGTGAATAATCTGTGTACTCTTAGTTCACTTTCAAACCATTGTGCTATGCTTTTCAATAATCATTGCATGGTGAAAAAGAATCCTATTTTGTTTGCATGGTAAATCGAACCATTATGTTGATTTACATTTGCCTGATACATTTCTTAACAATTTCCCCCCTTTCAAAGACAATTTCCTGTCCTGCCCACAGCTGTGATATTTTGGTGGATGACAGCACTGTCATGTAAGTGCATCAGTTTTAGGTCACTGTCACTGGGAGTTGATAATTCCTGCTTACTCTGTGGTAAACTTTTCAAGTCACCTAGGCTGTCTGTATTAACGACACTAAATAAATTTGTACCCAGCTAATTGAATTTAACTTATGCCCAGTATTCATACCCAATATACTGTTTTTGTATTTTTCCATAAGTTTTCCTAATGTGTTTTATGTCAGACTAAATATGCCATTTTAATCTCCACATGACATATCTTACGCATTGCTACAGTGCTGTTTTAGAGTTGAGCGCAGGCTGCATATTCCACATATGGAGGCCGTTCATGTTACTTTTCTGATATCTGCTCTATGCTTGGTACCAGTGCTGTGTGTAATCGGCTTGACCCAGTTTTTGGTCTTATCACACAGTCAAGCATAATGGCGTCTTGTACTTGGTAGACTTCTTTATTTCCTTGAACTAGTCTAATTTATGTAATTTTCTGTAAAATCCATGGTCATTTGATAATTCTGGGTGTGCATTGGGTTTGTAAGTGTTAGCTTTTGAATTATACCTGCAAAGCTTAGAAAGCAGATACCGTCATTTTTATGATAGTTAACAGTTGTCTTATTTTCTGAGTTACATGGCCGCTGTGTCTATATGCTGCTCTCTGCTAATCATGGCATGCAGTTTTTTTAATGGATAGTAGCACTAGGCTGTATGTAACCTTATTCTTTCACTGAGGTGTATCTTTTTTTTTTTAGGCGTCTTATAACAGATCCGAAAGTGAAGCTGAAATACCAACATTTAATTACCAATAGTTTTGTGGAGGTAAGGTTACTATTCAGTTATTAATGTGAATTGAAAATCGCTAATATGTGGTGTGTTAGGCTGCAGGATGTTAGACTTATGGCTTATAGCAATAGGTGACTTTTTCTGAAGTGCTCCTTTAAAACAGTCAGACTGTTTAATTGCTCTGTGTAATACATCAAGATAGCTGAGATGACTTTTGAGTAGTACCTGCTTGAAGGCTCCTCCTGTGGGGACTTCACCATGTCACCATGCCACCTTCAGCAGTCTTTGTCATTGACTTCTAAGCTGCCACAGACACTTTCTGCTGTAGTCCGTCATGGAGCTTCTCCTCTGTCCTCCAGTGTAATCGGCTGTTAAGGTGGTGTCCCGCTCCAGACTGCCACCATGTGGTCAAAGTGCAGTATCCTGATGCCAGACCAGTGAGGTGCAGCTGTGGCCGTCAGTTCTGGTGAGCGGTTTTCCATCTTAATTTTTGGCATCTTAATTTAATTGTTAAATTATAGCTTTAGAGGCCATGTGGGACTCAGACCACATTGGAGTCGACGGTAAACTCACCTGGTACTGCAGGAAAGCCGGTGGAATAACAGCAGTTAGCTTCTTATACGGCTGATTTACTGTAGGCTTCACAGTCCTGGGTACTGCAATGGCTCTGTTTAGATCAGTGCATTTGTCAGACGACTCCCTTCCATTCACATAAGTGCAGGTATCCGTCGACTTGCGTCTACATTTGGAACCAGGTCCAGTTTGGGCTTGTCTCAGTAGTCATAGGAGTGAGGCAAGGCATTAACTACAGTACTATAATATTCACACAGTGCTCTACAGCAAATAATGTAAATGTAAAATCACAACACTTTATAATAAGAGTTGACACAAAATAAGGCACAAATTACACTACAAAAATGAAAAGATACGCGAAGGTAGCAAACATTGGAAGCTGATAAGTTGGAGGCACCTGAAGCTGCAGCGAAATAGTAATGAAATAGTTTCTTTTCATGCAGTGAAATGGCGCAGTGCAGGTGCCGTATCTCTATTCTATCTGCTTACTGTATGCATACTAGGGATGGAACGGTTCACGAAAAAAATCCGTCCCATTTGGTTTGCTAATCTCTGTTCGGATGTGTGTTTCGTTCGGTTCAGCACATGTGCAAAAAAAAAGCTCTCGCCAGTGGCTTGGCGAAGGGGCAGAGTGCAGCGGTCGGGTCAGTCGTGAGAATGGTGAGCGACAGAGGAGGCCCAGAGGCTGCAGCATTGTTTTGGTCTGTCGTGCACGATCATTTTGGATTTTGTGCTACCTGCGGTGACGGCGGTCAGAAAGTGGTGGATAAAACTGCGACCGCGTGCAAGTGCCATGCAACACGTGTTGCTTATGCTAGTATATGTTGGCTCATCTACGGAGACGTCATCACAGTGTGTCATTTGATAGAACGAGGAAGAGAGAGTCGCATAGGTAAGAACAATTTCCACTCCCTGCCGCTTTTAAACAGCCGTTCAGTGAAAAGTCAAAAGCAGGACAAAAGCCATAACTAAAGCGTAGGGATGATATGCAGCCTTATAACGTGGTGGAGGATATGATTAAAGTACTAAAGTACCGCGGTATAATATTCCTTCCTGCATACATTTCAGCAACATGGTAATTCCCGAACTTTATCATGAGACGCGACGAGGAATCGTCAGTGTTGCTGTGGACGCAGATCCATTTGCGTTGTGGAAATGCAATGAGCATCAGTTTCCTCACGTTGCTAAGATGGCACCACGCTGTCTTGCTGTCCCAAGTTTTCTCTACAGTAGATATTGTCTGTTGGCAGAGAATGTGGACAAACTGATGTTCTTGCAGAAGAACATGAAAATAAAATGAACAGTGCAGTGTTTATTGGTTTGTTTTATGCTGCAGGTTATATTAATGGCCTGCTAATTTGTTTTTTCTATTTTTTTTGACAACACAGTGGTACTATAAGAAACAGCTATATTTCTTTGTATTTGAAATACTGCACTTTAACATAATGTGGAAAAACCTTATAAAAAAATCTTTCCATTAAGAACTGCCAATCAAGGAACTGAAAATTTGTTGTGTGTTGATTTTAAAGAAATGAATGCCTGTTGCTGGTTGATCTTATGGTTCACTTTATGTTGATGGTCTTTGCCTATATATTTGTTACAAAAACACTAAAGTCAGAATTCTTTTGTTTGCACCATTTTAGGGGTTAGAGCTTTAAGGGCCATTTTCCTCTTATTTTCTCAGACAATTTTTGCAAGAACCACAGCTAACCACACTTAAAATAAGAAAACCTGTTCTTTTAGTTAAGAATTGACAGTGAATAACTATTTGTTCCGAGCAAGGATTTAAGGCAAACAATTTTAAACCTTTTTTGCCAAATAAATGAAAAGCATTTTGAAATCAGCAGCGTCTCCATTTACTGTATAAAAATCACTCCCAGCATTAACCTAAGACTGTCACAATGACCTATCTAATGCAAAATGGCCTCATTCTTTCAGTTTTTACAGGACTACATGACATGTCCTTGAGAATAACTGATATTTTACAGTATAAACTGTAAATGGGGGGTTATCTACTGCTGATGTGTGGCATTTTTTGGAGTGTTGAGAAAATGTGACCCAAAACGGCGATGTGAACCGAACCTAAAATTGTGACCAAAACGACGATGTGAACCGAACCTAAAATTGTGACCAAAACGGCGATGTGAACCGAACCTAAAATTGTGACCAAAACGACGATGTGAACCGAACCTAAAATTGTGACCAAAACGACGATGTGAACCGAACCTAAAACTGTGA
>JAABNX020000021.1:7879185-7894848 GCA_015163995.2 Mormyrus lacerda
CCGTACACCCCGTACACAAATGTGGTCGCCACGCAAACAGAATGAATCATGTAAATCTAACTGAGAAAAAGTGGGGCGATACCTCCAAAGACTACCGATACAGTGGTTTGGACCAACAAGTCAACACCGAAGGGCAACAGAAAATCATCACCCGAGTTCTGGTGTCATCAGAAGAGATTGAGATATCGAAAAGATCAGGGGCTAAGTCCAGTTTACTTTGGGCTCCTTTTTTTGAAGGAAGATTGGCACTGGGGCTAAAATACTCAGGGAATCTCCAGAAGAGCTGTGGTGCATAAACCACTCAACCCCCATTAAAAAGCCCTTGCAAAAAGCAGTGGGCAAGCGCAATGTGGTCTGAAAAGCTTCAAGATTTTACGAACATGTCCAAAATACAAAAGGTCCAATGTCCTTAGCTGCCCTGAACATCCCTCATCAAGACATTTGATCCATTTAAAGAGTCTAGACATCAACATACTGTTGTACATAAGTACATATTGGTGCATTTCCATACTGCTGGGAACCACAATCATACTTTGTTCTGCAGGCTAAGGAACATGAAGATAAAGGTACAGGTTCAGGCGTCCGCTTCAATCAGCATGAACAGAATTTGTTCTAAGCAATTTATCCCTGTAGCCACATATACAAATGAAAATGTGTAACGAATGAATGCAACAAAAAACAAAAACCAACATTAATGTGTGATTTCCAGTGTAATATTTTTAAATTCTTCTTTAGAATTCTTTGGGATTCTTTTCTATAAAACTTACAATTTCATATATTTAAACAATTACAATATACATGAAAA
Source organism: Mormyrus lacerda (assembly GCA_015163995.2). Classification (NCBI taxonomy): domain Eukaryota; kingdom Metazoa; phylum Chordata; class Actinopteri; order Osteoglossiformes; family Mormyridae; genus Mormyrus; species Mormyrus lacerda. The sequence continues at coordinate 7,879,991 of JAABNX020000021.1, forward strand.
TAGGCATGTGAAAATCCCAATCAAACCAATCCCAAACCAATTTTTCTTATATATAATTCAGGCAGGTCACAAGGCATCACAAAAGAGATTCCTTTATGCGAAATATGGTGGTGTAAAATTCAGAAAGGCAGTAGGCCAGAAACACACTAACTTCTGCTTTCGGTCCATTTTAAAACCACATTGACTTCTGTTTCAATAGAACCACAAAAAGATACAACCAAGGAAATGCTTTGCAGAATACATGTAGGGAGAAAGTTTTTAATGTCACACAAACATTTTTTCTATACAAGTTAAATACCATGAATAATTCTTACCACCACCTCTATAAGATTTGTCTATATTTGTTGAAAATTTACTTCATATAATCTGTAAATAAAGCACTACCTTTGTCTTGGATCTATTTGAGTTATGGCTGAAAGATGACCTAAACATTGGTATATAACACAAGTGGCAAAACTGATGCAAGATGCGAGATAATGACTGCCAGAGAGCCTACAAAGGAAGTAATGAAGATATGATCATAACTGCGGTGGCTTACCCAAGCGTCTGCTGACACACACATGGTAGAAAAGGTTCAGCACATCTGGGTAAACTTCAGGCAAGTGTTTGAGGGACAGAAGCCTTCGTAGCTTGGAGGAGCAGGCCCGCTTCTGGAGCTGGGCTAGGTGTCGCTCCTCAGAGAGCGTTGTGGGTCGCAGTTCAACCCGGCGCTCCTGCAGTACCTGGTCAATGAAGGCACCAGGCACCTGGGGGAAGAGGCTCTCCTTCACAATGAGCATGGGGATGAATAGCATCCCGGCTCGGACGACATGAGGAAAAGGACAGCGGCAGTTCGAAACAAAGCTCTCCATGTGACGGATGAGCTGGTGGAACACTGCAGCAGTGTCATTACACTTAAGCCATAAATCCCTGACTTCTACTCCCAGGAGACAGGAGACCCTCTGGGTCTTTATGTGAGATGGAGCAGACAACCCTCGATCTTTATTGTCAAACCAGGCTCTGAGGTCCAGTTCTGGGGTATGGGAGACAGACCTGGAGATGAGCCTGCAGAGTGACTGATGCAGTTCCATAAAATGGTGGCGAGGCCGTCTGGAGCTGTCCGAATGGGGCTTGGGCTTGAGTAGTGGCTTTGTGTCCTCAAGGCCCTTGGGGTCTGAGGGTAGGTCTGTGGTATTATTGCAAGGAGCCCTGAGTGTGTCTGGCACAACAATCTTATAAGCGGATAGTTTAAGATATTCAGGTGGGATGTGCTTAAAGCGAAGCTTTTTGTCTGAGGGGCTGAAGCGTGGCGTTGAAGGTTTTGGGGACGTCTGCATAAGTGCAGGGTTTTCGTTGGCAGAGTTCACCTCACAAGCACCTGCTGTTCCTGGATCCTCTGAGGAGGATCCCATATGCTCTGAACCACCGGTTAACATTTGGAGCTTGCAAGAGGATTCAAGGGAGTCACTCTTCTTCACACGGAGATCAAGCACATCATCTGGAGAGCTTGTGCTAGTCAGTACATCAGGTTCTTCTTTACAGATCTCCTGGAGCCCGCAATGCACTCCCTGATAGCTGCTCTGATCGGTTTCAAATGAGTTGTGTGTAACTTCTTCCTCATTTGGCTCAGTTTTTACTTTTTTGGGTTCCCTTACATTGACTGCCTCCTCTTGAGAAGGCCACGAGTTACCAAAGGAAATCAATACATCTTTAGGCATCGAGGCTTGCTGTGCATCTCTCTCATTGATCTGTATATCAGGTTGTAGTCTGCTTGTACCCAATTCTGGATCACCATGGTCAGGCACATTTGGTGCAGACAACATTCCTGTTGCTTCCAGGTACGCTTTATAAGGGGCCAAACTAAACACATTGTTAATAACTGGCATTGGAGGTGATGAAGGTGCATCTACCAGTTTTCGGTCATCTTCATCTGGTTTCCTAGGAATCTCCACAAACAAGCCATTGTCCTCTTTCTGATTTAGGGTATGTGCTTCAGAAGAGACCGCACTATTTGTCTTAGATGACTGTTCATTGGTATAAACTCTGACACATGAAGGGCGAGGGCCTGAGTCACCATTAGTCAAATCGGTTACAGCTCTCTCACCCCGATGCTGGCTAACAATGCTGTGAGGAGACGCCGCTTGTGCACTAGTCAGTCCACCATCCAGTACAACTACAGACTCCTGGCTGTCACTTCCATGATCAAAGCGAGGCAGTACAGGATGGAACGCACTGGAGCCAAACCCTTGTCCACAAAGTGCCCTTGAGGGAGACATTAGTTGTGCTTTTAGTGAAGAACAGTCCTCTAGCTGTTCAGCGAATGACACAGTAGATCCCGGTCCATCAGAAAATGGTCTCTTCTGTCCTGGGCTTGTATGAGTTTTGTAAAGTTGATAAGGTGGAACTTCATAATGCTGAAGAAATGAATGATTTTGCTGAGTGATAGGACAAGGAGCTGGAATGTCACTAAAAACTGAATGAGGTACACGATACGGCCCTGAAGGATTCTGGGTGTGCTGCTTGCTTATGGAGCCCAACGGGTCCTGCCGATTACTCCCACCCCTGTCAGAATATTGAGCACTGCTGGCAACTTTTGTTCCTCCCTGGGGATAATAAAAAGCAGGATGTGGGGGACATTGTGGATGGCTTGGAGCAGTAGTGTGGTCTCTGTACAATTTGGAGGAGACACCAGAGTGTGAAAGAGCTGACAGTTGCATCTCTTCATAGGTGTATGGAATAGACGATGGCAGGCTGTGGTACATTTTGGAAGGTAACCGATGATATGGCTGTCCAGGGGGGCCTAGCACAGAGTGGGCAGAGTCTGCATATGGAAAACGACCGTAGTTTTGTTCTGCAAAAGCTGGCATCCTAGTCAGGCCTGCGGGTCTCATGGCAAGGTAGCCATCTAACTGGGCTTCCTTTAAGGATTGTCTCCGACTATGTTCCAGCTCCAGGACCTTTTGCTGCATCAGTGCTTCCTGATCTTTCCTTTGTAGAATTGACAGGGGACCATACTGTAGCATCCACTCCTCGTCACAGAAAGGGTGATGGACTCTTGCATCTCCACGTTCCGTGCTGTAGGATGGTCCTGAAGAACATCCAAGTTCTGCACAGCAGACATTGCGAGCATAAATAGGCTTAGGGATAGCTAGGCCGACGGAGGTTTCAGATTGAGGAGAAACATTCGTGCCTTCCACATTTGTCTTTCTCGCGGCAACAGGCGTGTGGACCCTGGGTACATCTGGACTGAGCTTCTCAGGACTTCTGTCATAAAATGCCATCTTTTGTTTTGCTGCAAGCTCTTTTTGTTCCATAGGAGGGCTTTTCTCCACAGGGAGGGCCATGTGCTTGGTCCTATGAAGGAGGTGATTGGGTAATGCCCTGTTTGCACTTGAGGGGAAAAATATAGGATTTCTGCCACTTTGCATAAAAGTCCTTGAAGGATTGCAATGGGCTGAAAGGTCTCCCCTCTCTTGCCCACTGAGGCACATGGAATAATAAGCCCCACTGTAGTTTGTAGGTTCCTCATGAGCATATCTGGGCAGACTTGGTGATGAGGGAAACCCAGGAAGAACTGGGTCCCCTACAGATCTCTGTAGCCTTGGCATCTTTCCATGGGTGACAAGGTCCCTGCAGTTGGAGGCTGGTTTGCTGCTCATCACGATTCTTTAAAATGTCTGCCACTGCTTACTGTGGTATCCTAGTCCCTCTTCTGGAAAGTTCTGTAGTATTCTAGTCACTGTGGTGACAAACCAACAGTGGGGGGTAAGGAGGGGGAGGCAGATGTTAAAAGAGAAGCATATCTACAGTACCTAAAAGCAGTGATATCTAGAAAAGCAGCTAACACCATTTGAACATTTAAGTAGAGGTGCACCGGTCCAAAATTCAGTATCAGTATCGGCACCGATCGAAACCTATTAAACGGATAATCTATTGGTCATATGTGACAGATCCAGGTGTGAAGATATTTCTTGTTAAAATTGATCTGTACAATCAGTACTTGCATTTACTCTCCTGTAAGATATTCAGATTCAACCGCAAATGCCTGAAAAATGCTTAAAACAAGATGTACAAACAAGGTGGAACAGTACAGTCCGTTATGTACGTTTCTAGTAGCCTAATTAACGAAGCTTTTTTGGCATGCATTCTGTTTCATTTCTATTCACTAATTTAAAATAATAATAAAAAAAAACCTCTGGAATGAATTACTCATATCGTCTCCTACCTTCTTCGGGTATCTGGATCCCATCAGCACTGAAAAGTGAGATTCATACCGAATGGTCTGATAATATACTGTGTACTGTATCTCTACCAGTTAAGTAAACATGGTACTACCAAGCTAAATATACAGTCATTTGAATCATTTGAGTTTATTGTTTAATTAAAGGGTAATGTGTGTTTTGTTTTTATATTATACATTATACATAACATGTGAATGTGCCTTTTGTTGTTTTCACAACAAATCTGCTTTGATCACACAATGCATATACCCATATGTTCCTGAAAGATTTAGGTATATAAACCTTTGGCGGTTTTAAAAATTTGTTTCAAGTGACTTTGTAAAATTGTGTTCAATTTAGAGCTTTTTAAACATGTCTTTAAACAAATAAAGCTGCTATATTTCATTTCATTCCTATCAGATTGATATCAAATCTAAATCCTACTGGAAGAAATCAAAATAGATAGCTTGTGAAATTGGAATCAAACTGAATTGTGGCTTGTGTGCCCATACCCAGCCCTGCTTGGGAAGTATTTAAATTGCCCAAGCAAACAGGTGATTTTAAAATGCACACAATACAACACGCTACAAAAAATGAGAAGAGCTGCAGGACACTGATATTGTTAATACTGATCAGAAGGCAGTCGGTTTTGTTCAATGCTAGGTGATTTACAATTGGCAAGGCAACAGTTTCCAGCTCCTCCTAGTGGTCAAGCTGCATGATGTGCTTGTATTCATTTCAAAGTGCTTTTAATTTTGTTCAGCTATAAAACATACTTTTAATATATGGGCTGTGAACGGCTGTCAGTTGCCCATCCCTGTCCCAGTTTCCAACCTACCTCCTCTATTCCAAACGTTTTTAAGCTGCGTAACATGGTGTAATATATACTAGTCATTTAGCAAAAGCAATAGAATGTTTGAGTGAAAACACAAATAACTCACTTTGCTCCTTTTCAGAGAACATACAATCAAAATGAATAGTTTAAAAAAGCTTAAAAAAAAAAAAAAAAGCTTGCCACATCCAGCGATCCTGCCAAAATTCCAAATTACAGTACTCTCAATCAGCTTGAAACATTCTGCTAAAGATATAGATCTCTTCAGATTGACCTCTAATCTATTTTTGAATTGTGATTCACTCATTCTAGAGCTAAACTTATGGAATTATTTATTTATTCTTTCTATCCATTCATTTTCCAGTACAGGTTCAAGCAGGTCTTGGAGTCTATTGCAGACACACACATGTGCACACAGCATGGGCAACACAATATGGGGAGAACATGTAAAAAAAAACACACACACACACACACACACACACACACACAAGGGGTGGGATTTGAACTCCCATCCCATTATTTTCCATATATATTTTGTTTAACTTATTTAGTAAAACCAGTATACAAGTCATCAGTATATTAATTCTACTTAGGCTTTAATGTACATATTTGTACCAGAAATACACTTTCAACACCAGTAAAATAAACATGCTAATTTATCATCTTGATGGGGTGTTCTTCACACCAAGTGTCCCTGGTGTTACTTCCTTTGCACATGGGGACCCGTAACCACATACCCCACTCTAAAATAAGTCTCTAGTGTCCGTTGGATGAAGGAAGGTGGGGTAGGGGGGCCTCATATCACTTAACATACGCCTGGATGTCAGCCTGAAGACAGAGTGCTTGGTATTATTTTGCAACCACAAAACCCAAAGCACGACACAGAGGCCAACTACACACTACTTAGACCAAAGCTGGTCACACTAGCTTTAAGTACACACACGCACACACAAACACAGTAAAATTTAACTGCAGATGGTGCAAAGTTGTTGAAAATATCTCCAATTTCATTTCAATAAACTGTGGCATGAAATAGTTCTGATTTGTCTCATTTATTTTCCACAAACAATCCATCAATCACTAAAGACCTTTTCATATTATCTCACGTCTCTTGGCAATAATTATTCATGAAGACGTACATAAAATAAAATTGCAGGTAGTTAAATGTAAAAATTATTCATGTGAAATTTAGTGCTTCAAGCAGAAGAGGAACTATTTAAACAAAGCAGCAAACAGACAGACAGACAGACTAATCCAGGCACATTAAGAATTTCACACAATGCCAACCGCTGACCACAGCCTCTCACAGCCACTCCTTTTTGCCTCCTACTCACTTTATCAGCATCCCCCTGCTGCATGTAGGTATAAATAGTATTTTGAGCTGGAGAAATTAAGCCACTTCCTGGAGGTTCTCTCTCAGTGGGTAGAAGAAACCTAGACAAACGATTGTTCTCTACCCAAACTCGCATACCATGGCCAACCTAAGGCCATTCCGCAAGCAGACATCCTCAGAGTCGAGGAAGGTGTTCTCAGTATTACAACAGCCTTAACTGACATATGGAGGCCGTTTAAATCATGGACTACTACAGAGATTCACAAGGGATCTGAATATAGGCAACATTAACTCTATGCAAGTTTATGCTAGCTATTGCTCCTTTTAGTACTTTGTAGACAGAAATCACAGTTGCGACAGGACTCATTTTACGCACCCGTTAGCAGATTAAATGTTGCATTTGACAGTCTTTTTGTGTTGTTTAATATACGCCCTGTGACTGAGTTCTCCAGCCTGATTTAGCCTATTTAATACAACATAAAAATCTGAAATATAAGATTGATGGAGTGGTAATGATATTAAAAATGCTTTACTGATTCTGCCTTAGAGCAGTTAGCCCTAATTTATACAGCTTCATATTCCACTCTAGTGAGTCAGAATAACCAAACTTTACCCTGTTATTGCTAATTCTGTAATATTGCTGCATAATTTTCTGTATTCTACCCACTTTATACTGCTGCTTTGCTTTGTCACACATCACTTTACTACCTTGTTAAATATTGAATTGTGTATTGCTAGATCTTATATGTTGTTAAATCTCATAGCAGCTAGAATTCTGTACTTAGTATTTATTGTATTGTAATGTTCAACTGCTCTGTTAATTGTAATCTGTGGAAAAGTCATTCAAGTAATTTCAGTGCTTTCATTGTGCTTTGTACAATGTACTTGCACATACAACAATAAAACATGAAATTGCAAAATAAGGTTTTTGTTAACAAGTCTAAATCTTTAACAGAAACCAGAAAGGGGAGTGTGACTAAGGCTGCTTTTCCACTGCACCAAATATCGTATTTTTGGCATTTTCCGCTTTTCCATTGAATTTTGGTTGAGTACCAGTACCAAAAGTTCTAGTACCAAAAGTGCCAAACCAGCTTGGGCACTTCTTTGGTACTTCGGACCTTTCGGGTGGGACTTGAAATGCTTTCTTTGTTGACTGGTTATGCAAATAGCCTGTCTTTGAAACAATATAACAATCTTGAAAAAAGTTAAGAGCTCAGAAAACAAGTAAAAAAATTAAATAATTGTGATTTTGTCAGAAGAACAAAAAGATCAGAGTGCCATTACAAGAAATTTAAAGTATTTAAATTGTATATACCAGATACACATATAGTGCGCAGTCCTAATGATTTGGATTTTGCGAAAATATATTGGGGTATTTATAAAGCAAAAAGTAGTTAATAAATTTCTCACAAACAGATCTAGGAGCAATTTAAACAGCAAGAATGAAAATGATAACAATAGTCTTGGAGACCTCATGCAGCACTCATGAAAAAGCTGCAGAAATAAATTTTAAACTGTTTTTAGACATTTTAGATAAAATTTATAATAGGAATAATTAAAATAGAAAAGCTAGCTACGTTTTTTTTTTCTGACAGAATAAAAATGCTTCAGCGAAGAACTCTGCGCTATAATGTGTGTACAGACTCTATAATGTGTGTGCGCTATAATGTGTGTACAGAACTGAAAATAAAAAAAAAGCCTCATCATCCAGCTGACTAGCAATGTAAGAACTGCATGTACATAACATGCAATGTTGGTATTAATATCACACATCCCTGAGCCCTATAATATGCTAGTTATTTTTTTAATTCAGTATAAAATACCCGCCTCACGTTGTGATGTTATTTAGTGCTGGTACCACTTTTTACGCCAGCGGAAAAGCAACATCTTGAAGTGCCAATACTTTTTGGACTTCCAAGGTACAGTAGCTGGTACGGTGGAAAAGTGACCCACAACACGGCAACACTAGGAACTAGTAAAGCAAGCTGTCCGGTATCACTGTGAACGATGCCTCTTTGTGGAGAATTGCCATTTTTTTTGGATCACTACAGCAAAACAGCTACTTACAGCTGCTGTTGTGTATCATTTCTTCCAAACTAATCAGGAGTCAGGACCCACTTGTATAGATCTTCAGATTCACTTTTTAATTTTCAACCACAAAGTTACACCTAAGGCCGGACATCCTGCATGAGTGTGTCCATGCCAGTTTACACACATCTTTTATACATTTTCTTCTCTTTTTCTCTTAGCAGACAAATCCTTGTCACAGTGCTGTAGGACTTGTGTATCTTCCCTTCCCAGTCTCCCCGATTATTTTTTCCCCCAATTAAGCCCAGGTGATTCATGCCTCTTTGAGATAAGACTTATTTTATTACTTGGCTCCTGAGGATGCATAATTGTGTGTCCTTGGACGGTTTGATTTATATGACAAAAAGGCCTGTGTCTCCTCATGATCCCAAACAGGCACCCAGGTGGCTTCCTTTCATGGTTATATGTTATATTGTTTATACTGTTATTAATGGTACACAAGGTTGTGATCATCAGATGTCATAAGATATAGTGGAAGCCAATACACGGCTCAGATGCATGCTTATATAGACAACATGATGTACGCAGTAGCATATGGCATGAACTCTTAAAAGGTCATATCGGGATCACATCAGCACTGAAAAGGTGGGATCAGTGCACCCCCAATGATTAATATTAAATTAAAAAGAGCTCTTGTATTTGAATCGGCATTGGCAGTTGTGTGTCTGAATCAGATCAGAAAAACTGTCCTCACGGTTAGGAAGGCGACAGACTTTTTTCAGAAAAAAGGATTTTGCGGCAAACATTAATTACGACATTTATAATTAACATAAATACATGAATACACATACAAATTTGCACCATTTAAAGATACATGCAGTGTGCCTGCTGACTAAACCCAGAGTGTCATATTGTGTGGAACAGTACATTATGTATGTTTCTAATAGCCAGGTAAACATAGAACATAAGAAATTTACAAACGAGGGGAGGCCATTCGGCCCATCAAGCTTGTTTGGGGAGAACTTAACTAATAGCTCAGAGTTGTTAAAATCTTATCTAACTCTGATTTAAAGGAACCCAGGGTTTTAGCTTCTGCTACACTTAGAGTATGGAATAGTCTTCCTGCTAACTGCACGTTGTGTAAAGAAGTGCTTCCTCAAATTTGTTTTAAAATGTTCTCCACGAGTTATGGCCACGAGTTCTAGTATTTAAACTAATACTGAAATAGGCATTTGGCTGAACAGCATCCAGACCCGTTAGAATCTTGATCATGTCCCCCCTTAGTCTCCTTTGCTTGATGCTAAACAGATTCAGCTCAGCTAAGCTCTCCTCATAAGACATTCCTCTAAGACCAGGAATCATTCTCGTAGCCCTCCGTTGCACCTTTCCTAAGGCAGCAATATCCTTCTTAAGGTACGGTGACCAAACCTGCACATAATATTCTAGGTGGAGTCTTACCAAGGAATTATATAAATGTAACATCACCTCCCTTGACTTAAACGACACACACCTAGAGATATAACCCAACATTCTATTGGCCTTTTTTTATTGCTTCCCCACACTGGTGAGAATGGGACATGGAAGCATTAACATACACACCGAGATCTTTCTCGTAATCAGCTACCTTTATTTCAGTGTAACCCATAAAACATCTGTACTTTATATTTCTGCTCTCTGCATGGATTACCTTACATTTATCTGTGTTAAATTTCATCTGCCAAGTATCAGCCCAGTCGCTAATTAAATCCAGATCCCGTCGTAGCCTCTCTGCTGCTAGATCAGAATCTGCTACACCACCCAGCTTGGTGTCATCTGCAAATTTAACCAGTTTACTGTATGTATTGGTGTCAATATCATTAATGTATATTAGGAACAACAGCAGTCCTAAAATTGAACCCTGCGGTACCCCACAATTAGTTTATTCCAAAGAACTGTTGTCACTGATGACAGACAACCTAATTCGAAGTGTGAATCTATTGCTACAAGGTGCTAGCATCACCATTTTAGTGCAATAGTATTGACACAACATAAATCGAATGTAAGCACAAAAGTAGCCTAGGTAGTGTTTAAGTACCTGTAGTAAAAGTATAACTGCTTAACACTTTAGTTTAACAATAACTAAAGTAACTTAACCTTGTAATTCTCCAAGAGCCTGCACAATACTAAAAAATATACAGAAAAAAAAATTGACCTCAAACTTTAAATACAAATGTAAACAAACAGTGCCAATCCAAACAAGCCTTCAGTCAAAATGTAAACACTAAGTGCTAATATGAATAATATAAAATATTTTTTATATATTAGTAAAATAAAATGTTGTCAATTTAAATCGCATTCATTTTTGGATTACCTTCAGATGAGATAGAATATCAGTGCTGGAACCCTTGTATTGCCTCTAATTTTTTGTGTAAAAACAAGATGGATATACCCTGAAATTAGGTAAGTTAGAATGTCACTTTAAGGCTGGGTTGCACCAATATGGTTTAACTTTTAAACCGGATTCAATGAAGAAATCAAGATTTATCTAATAATCCTGTTCCACCAAACTAATAATGGTGGAACTAATTATGGTTAAATCTACACCTATGGTAATCTCAGTTTAATTTCCATTTAAACCTAGATTAGATTCAAGTCTGATGCACCATTGAACTTAAACCTAGTATACAGCTGGATTAGCAGTATATTTAAACTACCCCTTGAGGAGGACCACATCACGTCTGTTTCAGTTTTATTGATAACGTGGCTACATTTCTTTGCTGAATGGGATTGGAGGAAAGAGTCCTGTGTAGGAAATGGGAACTTTGCTGTGCCTCCAGTTCTCCAGCTTTGCGTTTTTATGCTAAAGAGTGTTTTCCAAGGTTGACGGGGATCTTTTTGGCGTTCACAAGCCCACAGTTTGCCGGCGCTTTCACACTGCCAGAACCACAGTAACTCAGGAACCCTATTGTAGTTCCTTGGAGGTAGTTGCATGACCTTTTGCAGTACCTACTCCAGATTTGGTACAGGCTGCGTCCTGGTTTGATTGCGATTGATCGATTGCTTGGTGGTGCAGTTTCATTTTAAACTGTGTGTGAAGTTTAACCTACAAAACTATAAGTCTCCGATGCTAATTTATCATATAAGTCCCAGTTCCTGTTGTGCATTTTGTCAAAGTATCAAAGGCAATTGCATGTTTAAAGGATCAGTACATTCATTTTGAATCAAGGAAGGAGAAAAAAAAAAGCTAAATTTGACAGGAGAGCAGGTTTTCCTGGAGTAACGAGCTATTGACTGCACCCACATTTTGATTAATAACCCAGACTACTGCTCAAGTTGTGTGTGAAAAATAAATCATAACCTCATAAGTTCATGAGTGCGATGAAAAATTGTATGATCATAAGTATATCGCATAAGTCATGGTATTTAGTAATGAAATGTAATTGGAAACCAGCTATGTTGCAAGAAGATGGGAAGAGACACTAGGTCTCGCCTGGGATAAGCTAAAGCTTTGAAATATTGAAATATAAAGGACACATGTGATGATTATTACTACATGTATTAGTGTGCGCTGTAATTAACAGCAGCGGTGTAATCAGAACCTGAATGTTAGGAAAGGATGTGGCCAAGGTGAAGACTGAGAAACAGGAAAGGGAGTTTGATCAGGACAAGAATGGCAATGAAGGGGGGTAAATAAGCCCCCAGCCACTGGAAGGAAATGTCTTAATGTCTTAAAGGTATAAAAAGACTGAGAAAACATCAGGGGAGAACTGCTGAGAATTCTCTTCAAACTCGTGCAGTGAGATTCCACAATAAAGCTGAAGTTTTCCTAAATCGATCAACTGGCCACTCGTCCTTCCTCAATATCCAAAATTTCCACGACATGAGACATTTGTGTTAACCTTAGGGCCATATTCATTTAATCTAGGATGCACTGAAGTTTCATTTTGTCAGAATCCATCATGGCAGACATAGAATCTAAATTAATCCTATTTCAATCATTTTTAAACTGGTTTAACTAATTCAGGTTTAAAATTAAGACATGCAATGTGTCTCTAACTGTAAACCAGTTTAAACCTAGATTTACTAATCCTAGATTAAGTCTAAATCAGACTAATACTGGTGCAACCCAGCCTAAGAGTTAGCTAGCTATCCAGCTGGCAGACGCATCACAGTCAGAGAATGTGCAATATTAACATACAAATTTCTGAAAGATGTTAAATGTGTAAGACTTCCTTGCTCCAACATCGCGGCAGAGCGTGAAACTGGCTGTGCAGAGAGGCGAGCAAGCTAACGTTGTGCAGACGTGAGCACATAGAAAGGGTCAAGCAAGCAAGCCAGCGTCGTTTAGACACAAGTGCGTAGAGAGGATCCAGAGAGCAAGCAAGCATTGCGCAGTCGCAAGCACGTAAAGAGGGTCCAGCAAGAGCATTTTAGGTTTGCGTGTTCTGAGACAAAAGTCTGGTTCACACTCCTCCACACAAGCACAACACTCACGTATCCACTCTGCATGTCTACACGGAAACGTTCATAGTTCTCCTGTCAAGCCACGAATTTTGCACATGCGCAAAACGTGTCGTATTATCATTAATATAAATTATTATTCTGATATTCCCTGCACACATATCACAGATAAACAATTCAAAACAAGTCTGCATACATATGCACAAGGATTTACGGGTATGTGGACACTAGCAAAATCGATCAAGCGCAGTTCGTCCAAAGCAGGGGGCACACCACCATATAGACACAAATTTAGTGTGCAGCACCCATTCATGCATGGAGACACGCAATGACATCAAACACATCATAAACATTTGTGCAAACACACTTGCTAGTACACGTGTAGAGAAGATCAGCCTTATGGATTTAAATGCCATAAGTGTGTGTTGTGCAGACAAGAACGCATGCAAAGTTTTTATGTGCGTGGGGTTTTCAAATTAAACAAACATCACAGGTTTGGGCTTGTGTTGTTGTTGTGTGCTCAAGGGAAGAAATGCATCACCTTGCTACATCATTCATATCGCAAAATTTATACCGGGGTTAGCCTGGATGGCATGATATGGCACAGCCCCAATGCAAATCTAGTTACATTTCGAGCAAAAGACCCAAGTTTTGAAAGAGGGAATAACCTTGAAATATACAAGCTGCAACTCTGCTAGCCACTATGTTTTATTCAGCAGGCACTTTTGTTCAGAAAGTGAGTGCAGAGAAGTGAAAGGTTTATTCCAATCAGAAAGCTTAATAACCAGCATTATATATAGCCAATGTGCAGCACAGGCACTCTGTGGGTTAAGAACATCCAATTCACAAATAACTCATGCTTACAAACTTAAATTATATAAAAATTTGAGTTAAGTACAATGGTGTGTAATATCGAACACACACACACTACTTTGTGACACTCGTTCTGGCTTCTGCAGTTATGTACTATATCATTTTCCCCCATTTGCTTACAAATTCGACTTAAAGACAGACTCAAGGAATGGCTCTAGTTTGTAACCTGGGGACAGCCTGTTGTTCAAAACAATACAAATAAGTATTGCAAAGATGCATCCAACTAGGCTAAACTCTAGAAGACCGATTTTAGTATTTTAGCGCAGACTGAAGTTCACATTAGTTTAGCATCATTAAAAATCTTCAGGTCAGAAACATACTACATAAATAATAGACGGTTACGCTGGTTACAGGGGTTCACAACACAGAAATTCTTTTAAGTCTAACACCCCAGCTTAGAAAATAATTACATGGGCACCCTTCTTGCAAATAACACTCCGCTACATTTTAAAAAGTGTGTGAATATTTAGATGCATGCTGAAATGTTGCTGCCATGTTGTCTAGTGTAATATGTTTATAAACTCTGTAATATTGTCATTTTATATTGCCCGTTAAATTAATGCAGTAATAGAGAATTAATAATTAATGTAACAAAATTCAGAGTATGAATAGAAAAAAAAACTATTCTATTAAAAAAACTATAAAGCATGGTGAAAACAAGTACACCATGATTCAAGCACATCCCAGGTTTAAAAAATACAAACCCCTGCAACACAAATCACATTTAAGGCTAAGCGCATTGGTCAGTTCTGCATTTTCAATACAAATGTGTAACCACTTCCTGAAATTAGAAATTTGTTTGTTCACTCACTGCTAAGCAAAAGCCTGTTATGAAGTGCTCTACTTAAGAAATAAGGATGTGATACAATTTAGACCATGAATATACAGACTGACCTTTCTGCAAGTCATTGAGAACTTACTTAATCGTCCAATGTATGATTTTACAAATATCATACACTGGACGAATAAATAAGTAACTGGAGAAGCAGCTGAATAAAGTTCTGCAATCTCTCAATATTGGACATGTTTCCGCAGTTCTGGACACTAGTGTACAGCTAATCTCACTCCATCTGCTCATTGCCCTTTCAACACAGAGTGGAATACGATTTAAGCCTGTACGTGTACCATGATATGAAGCCTGTACGTGTACCAT
>JAABNX020000021.1:7894948-7906512 GCA_015163995.2 Mormyrus lacerda
ATTGCCCTTTCAACACAGAGTGGAATACGATTTAAGCCTGTACGTGTACCATGATATGAAGCCTGTACGTGTACCATAATATGAAGCCTGTATGTGTACCATGATATGAAGCCTGTACGTGTACCATGATATGAAGCCTGTATGTGTACCATGATATGCAAGCATGGCCTCAGCACAAACAGAGCTAGTAACAGGTTAACAGAGGAACACATTCCAGAATTCTCACCTATCCAATATTATGCAATATTGGTAATATTATTACCAATAAATGTTTCTACACCAAACCTGTAACCTATAATATAAAGTTCTAGTTACTCAAGTCAACCACTTTTTCATAAAAAAAAAATATATTTTTACAATATTGTTTTACAGCTTTGCCTTTAGTGCTATAACAGTGATACTGTTTTATGATGGCATTATTATGCAAAACAAGTTTAAGCAAATGCAATGCTTAAGTATAAATGGGTTAGTTTAGTGCCACACTGAAGCTGTAAGGCAATTCAAATTTTGGCTTATGCTAGTTTGAATATTTACCAAGGGAACACGATTTTACCGGTAGTCTTTTTATATATATTATTTTTATAGTCGGTCCAAGGAACTGGTCAGTTTAATTTTTGAATGTATGATGAAACAAAATGAACTTACTGAGGCATTTGAAACTACGTTATTACTGTACTGGGAGCATCAATACATTCACACGGCCGACGAGAAGGTTAACTGGAGCAGCCTTCTTTATTGTTATAGCGCCAGACAAAGTCATCTTGACTCTGCAAAAGTAATTTACCCACCCACCCACACACACACACACACACACACACACACACACACACAAATAAGGATATTGACTCCACATTACTTGGGCGTTTTTGCATGAACGATCCAGAAAGGCTCATATGCAAATAAATGTAAAACATTAATATATAAGCTGGGCTGGCGTTTTACTGCCGAACCTATATGAAACTTTTAGAAAGCTGTTATGAAGCTCTATCTAGAAAGCAGCAATTGCATCACAAGAATAAAGCACAGTTTTGCATATTATCGACGATAATCAAAAAGTAAAACTAGAGTAGACTCGCTGCCAGGTAATGTATCAAGTCAAAGCAATCCGAGTTTCAACAAGTTGTTCGTTACAAATGCTTGACAGCTGAGAAAATAGCGATGGACATGTTAAAACGAAGCGTCAATTCTCCTAAATACCTGGTATTACCTTATTAAGGGAAACTTTATGCTGCGCGGCTATCATGCCATCCGGGCGTAATTTGCCCGATTTGCCTACCGAACCAGAAGAAAGGTTTAGTCCGCCCACGCTCCTTTCGAAGTCTTTTCAAGTGTTACTTTCGCATATGTATCTATGTGCGTTTGTGTCATGTAGCATAAAGTCTTCAATATAAGCGTCTCGAACAGCAAAACACATTAAAATCCCACACTATTCAACTACGGGCTTTTTATGTCAGGATAAAACTAAACTTTGACAAAACGTTTATAAACCTACCGTTGTTTTACTGCTTTCGAATAACACTGCCCATCTAAATCCACCAAACGTATCTTTCGGTTGACATTTAAACTCTGAACCCACCGAGGAGCCTCCGCCACCGGGTCCCACATCCCTACACCGCCACTCCTGTCTCGCTCCTCGCTTCTCTCGCGCTCACGCCAAAACTCTTCTTTTTGCTCAGCGCGAGTTTACGGCTGTACTTAAAACGAACCAATTAGAAGGTGACAGGAGAAAGAAGGATGGTCTATTTAGAGAGAGGGGCGGAGACTAACGGTTATTGTTTTAAACATTACCCTCATTTGCGAAACTCCGTACTGGACGAGGTATAAGAGGGATGGGTGGATGGATGGATGGATGGATGGATGGAAATAAGCTAATATCTATTTTTGAATGTATCAATTAAAGAATCTATAGATCTATTCGGCAAAATAGAAGGTTGTAAGACATGGTATCATGAGGCTGGTTCAACAAAGTCAGTTTTTGAAGTTAAGTTCCATCTTGACTAAACCAAACAAAAGCAATCTGAAGTTAACAGTATCATGAAGTTTATTATCTTAAATTCCAAACATGAGCTTTGTGGTTTTGGTAATCATTCCCATTTTTATTATTCAGTATTAAATAAACATGTCACCCTTCAAAACCCATTTCATATTCCTTCATCCATCACACACACACACAATGTGGGTATATGTCACCTGGGAAGACACCAAAGACATATTTTAGAAAAGTGACATTCATGGTTTTTTTTTTATAATTACACCATTCAAAGTCGAAAGGATAGAATAAATGGACTAATGACTATAAAACAAAATGAGATAGACATGGACTATAAAGCCATGTTAACACATAGAGAGAATGTCACCTTAGAAAACAACATTAAGTCAATGTAGCACAACATAACCATTTTAGGAGTTTCTGGATGCTGCTGCACAACATATTAACTAGATAAACATGTTTTTGGGCCTTGTGCTGGCCCACACTATGTCTTATGGCATCTGATGATTACAGCCTTGTATTATTAATAACAGTAAGATACAATATAATGCCTAACCATGGAAGGAAGGCACCTGGGCTCCTGTCGGGAATCATAAGGAGACATTGAGGCCTTTTGCCATGTAAAATAGACCGTCCAAGGGCAGTTGCAGCACAATTATGCATCCCCAGGAACCAAGTGCTGCGTGGACAAGTCTTATCTTACACAGACATGAAACACCTGGGCCCAGCTGGGAAGAAAATAATGGGGCGACTTGGGAGGGCGGTGATGGTGCTGTAGGAGAGAAAAAGAGAGATAAGAAAATGTATAAAAGATGTGTGTGTAAACTAGCATTGGACACACTCGTGCAGGATCTCCAGCTTTGGCTGTAACTTTCTGGTTGCAATAAAGACTGAATCTATAGATCTACGCAACCTAGAGTCGCTATCAACTCAAAATGCTGAACCATTATCTCACTACAGCAGCGATCACCACTTTTCGTGGATGTTAATAAGATTTAGCACACATAGAGAAAGGGCTCAAAATGTAAAAATGATAGGTGGACATATCTACCTGTAGACATGACAGGTCTGTCATTGATAAGTGCCATAGTCATAGGATTATCATGGAGAAGCCATTTAAAGAGTTTGGGGAAGCCCAATCATTACGTCAGGTAAAATACAGACTTCTGAATTTTGATTGGTCCAAGCAACGCTTGAGATTCGTGATTCTGAAACATAACCTGCTCTGGAGAAGTTTCACTCTATAGCATAAGGTACCAGCGTGATGCATCTTAGTTATCGCTACTTATCTTCAGCGTTATCTGGCTAAACAAGGGATGCGGCTTCCTAATGCAGACCCCTGGTCTTTATCTGCCCAAACGGACGGTTTGTCTCTCACTACCTTTTTCTTGCGATGGCAAACTCCAAACCCTCATTTTTTCATTTGATGCTCCTCAAACTCAAGGATGCCTTTGGTCCAGATGTGGTGCAGACAGACCATTGGTTAGCTGTAATGGTCCTGTCCCACAGATAGGGTTATAAATACTACAAATTGCTATTCTGCTCACGAAGACACGCTACCCAGCGTATTCCAGAACCATGTATGAACATTCTAATGGTTACTAAAACCTTAAATAGCATGCTCTTCCCTCCTTAGAGGTCATTAAAAAGGTCATAACTCCCCCTACCTTTAAACATTATCTGATGACAAAGTAGTGAAGGGTGGTATGAGAAGCGTCCATAAAAGGGTTGAGAGATTCCAGATTGTGGATCACATTCCTGGAAGATTGTTCTAGACTAGTAAACAGGGGTGTAAAGAGCAAGGGGGTGCAAATATCACCAAAGTTCTACCTAGAAGAACCACCAGCCCAAGTTCTACTTCTTCTCTTAGAACCAGCTTAGTGCAGCTTAGTGTCATGATCCCATGATGGGGGCACAGAACTTCTGGTGCCTTTTTCTCTGAGAGTCTTTATCCCAAATGTTATAATCATTCATAAATATCAAATGTGCTATATAGATATATGATTAGACTCAGGCTCAGAAATTATGCAACACAGTACTTATAATAATACTTTGCATATATATATATATAATTTCCCTGCCTGAGCCTGATTCCAGAGGAGACCATTATATGAATACTTAATGCATAATAACATTATACTTAACATTACACTGCTCTAAAGGTTTATAACTTGTTCTGTAATATATAGAGAATATACTTCATAGTATAAAATTAATAAAATGACAATGTTAGATAGTTTTTATTATAAAAACTAGTTAATATTATAAGAGGCTGTGTAAAATCAAATGAGTACAAGGAATCATTATTGTCACAAAGTCCTTTGATGCTTTCATTTCTCTCGCTTGTTGCATCATGCATAAGGACTACATTGCAGCTGTAAGCAATGGATAATTGTATCACCTTGGGGATTATAACAGTATTGTCTAGACAAGCTGGTGGCTTTGCCAGTGCACCAAGGCCTCCTGGGTAGTGCGCTGTACCTGTGAGGATCAGAATGGAAGGTTCTCTCTGCAGAACCACCCACTAGGCCCGTTTATTTCCCAAAACCATGGAAACAAGCCTAGAGGCCTTCAAACAAGTGAAGCCCCAAGACTCACAGTGCAGCCCAACAATTAAGTACAGTCCCCTGTGACCTTCAGACACCTGAAAAATTCTGATGATGTTGTTCTACTAAAATCTAATAAAATATTATCAAACAAAATAGACTTGATCAAACACAATGCAAACATTGTGTCATTGTTGATAGCAGTTTGCATAGTTTGTATTTTAATTTCTTTCATGAGAAATATATACCCAATAGATAAAATGACATATGCTTCATTCTTTGACACATCATCTAACACTATTTGTATTCAGGACCATAATATGAAATAGGGTCCCCTAAGTACTAAAGAATAGAACAGTCTAGTAAAATATGCATACTGAACTATCTTATATCTTACAAAATTTCTTTCAATAAATATGTATTATTTATTAAGAATATTATTATAAAGGATTCACCAGACTCAACTTGCAAGAGTTCTTGTAGCAATAGCTTTACAATAAGAACTCAAATGCACAATAAACGCAAAGTTTGCAGTAAACTCACCAGATAAAAAAAAACAATAAAGACCCTATTTTCTTTGATGTACTACCACACAGCCTG
This sequence comes from Mormyrus lacerda, assembly GCA_015163995.2. Classification (NCBI taxonomy): domain Eukaryota; kingdom Metazoa; phylum Chordata; class Actinopteri; order Osteoglossiformes; family Mormyridae; genus Mormyrus; species Mormyrus lacerda. Next base: position 7,900,085 of record JAABNX020000021.1, read on the forward strand.
CTGTATTCCATGGTATCAACCTACCAAATGTTGAAAGTAAAATCGTATCTGCTTAAAGTTGCTACAGATATATGATGTTATGCTTGGTGGGATAAGGAGTGTGGGTGACAGGTTCACCCTGAGGGCAACTGAAGGTCCTTGGGAGGTTAGCAGATCTAGATGCCCAAACTTGAAAATTATGGAATGAGTTCAAAAGGAGCACTTGTACTTTGTCAAAGCTAGTCTATTTGATGAGCACAGGACAGACCTACAAAGGACAAAGGTATGGCTTTGCAGAAACGGTTACGTAAAGTATGCGGGTAGCCGGGATATAAAGACGGAACTCCCATTTTAATTGGAAGCGGGTTTAGGAGAGCTTGTATAGAAGCTGAGGAACACTGTATATGACCTATACATATATTTTCATTATAAAGTGACTGGTTTTAAGAATAACTCTATAGATTTATTTATGAATGTACTAGCATTAAAATTATTATTAAAAAACAAACAAAAAGGTCAGTTTAATCAATCGAGAGTCTTTTTAAAAATATGAACATGTTTTTTTGTGTGCATCTATATATATACAGCACAAGTGCCCAGAGGAAAACATGCATAAAGAGGAGGGGCTAGACTGCAGTCCAGACCCCTGCAGCAGTGTGGCTGCACTGCCTTTCACTGCAAGCTTCAAGGCGACTGTTGTTTGTTAAATACCCGAAGGATCATATGTGTTTATTCTGATGAATAATTATAATAAATTATGAGTTTGAAGTCAATGGAAGCTAAGGTTCACCTCCAGTGCCTGGATCTCTGGACAGGGACGTCTGCATGTTCATCAGTGTTCATATGAATCTGGATAAATCCAGTTTTTTTTTCACTATCCAATGACATGCAGTTCAAATAGATTGTTGTTTCTAATTTGCACTTAACGTGTGTGCCAGTAATAAATGCCACTTAATATACAGTGCAGTTACACTGCTGTTGAATATGGCATACCAAATATGACAGCATCGATCACTCCAGACAATAGATAAATGATGTAGGTAATATGTTGTTTAATAAATACGATATAATAATAACTGATACTTTGAGGTGAGCATAAGCTGGCTGTGAAGGGCAGCCACCCATAGCAGCCCCCAGGGAGCTGGGGGGTAAGGACCTTGCTCAAGGACCTGCAGATGCGCCAAGGCTGCGTTTCAATTGGAGACCATCTGATCACAGCACAGACACTCAGCCCCCTCAAACTTTATGATGATTACAATGATGATTGTTGCATTAGATTTTTTTTAATCTGGAAAATGTTTTACATATTTATTAATAATAAATAATAAATAATAAATAAGTGGTCATTGAAGTTCATCCACCCATCCATCCAGTGTTTAACCCGCAGCCCTGGGGGAGTGAGACTACGGTGCCTAACCACTGAGCCAAAGAGCAACCCCCCCCCCCCACTGGGCTTCATAAATAAAGACTGCATGCTTTAGATTAAGACTGCTCCTTGGGGAGGTGTCAGGAGGTCTTTGGTTTCCTGTAGTAACCTCCCCATTCCAGATGGCTCTCGTAGATTTGCAACTTGAATACACCCCCAAGACACACATCACCAGAGATAACTACAAGCAATCAACAAGCTTTCATCTCACATAATCATGCTTTAGACTGTATCATAAAAAATCTTTTCTTCCATTTACTTGCCAATATCCCTTTCAATTGCCATACAAGTTCAAAGTTAAACCCAAAACAACAGTATATAATGTTAGGAAGGCTAACTTTAATGGAGACTGAAACTAGAAACTGTAAACTGGATGGAGTTAAATTGCAAAACGGTTGAAGAGGCATGGGAATTTTTTAAAAGCACATTATTGCGAGTGCAAGAGGACTTCATACCTGTTTCCAGCAAGAATAAATCTAGGAAACGACAACCAAGGTGGTTTACTAAGGAAATTAAGAATAAAGTCAAGAGGAAAAGGGCTCTGTTCCACAAATGGAAAATAATTAATGATTTCAAAACTAAGCAGGAGTATCTAAGTCTACAGACTGAGTTAAAAAAATAACATTAGACTCTCTAAGAGGAATGTAGAAAGAAAAACTGCACTGGAGGCTAAAGATGACAGTCAAAGTTTCTTCCAATATTTTAACTCCAAAAGAGCTCTAAAAGCTGAAATCACTAATTTGCATACAGTATGGATAGTAAGGGCCCTATAATTGAAAATGAAATTGATATAGTAAATGAGTTTAATGATTATTTTACACGGGTGTTCAGAGTAGAGAACACAAGTAACTTACCACCAATTAGTACGAATACAGCATCGTCTGTGACCAATATATGTATAAATGAGGCTGATGTGGTACTAAGCCTAGCTAAGCTCAAAATAAATAAATAGCAGGGCCCTGATGGCATCTTACCTATGGTTTTAAAAGAGATGAGGGAAATTGTTAGCCAACCTTTAACTTTAATATTCCAGAAATCCTTATCTGCTGGTGCGGTACCTTCAGATTGGAAGCATGATAATAAAACACCCATATTTAAAAAAGGGGATAGAAGTAACCCAGCAAACTATAAGCCAATCAGTTTAATTAGCATTACTGGAAAGATAATGGAAGCTATAATTCAAGTGAAAATGGTAGATTACCTGAATGTAAATACCATTCTGAGGGATAGCCAACATGGATTTAGGAGAGATAGATCCTGTTTAACAAATTCTTTAAGGAAGCTACAAGAAAAATTGATCTCAAAAAGGCCTACAATGTGTTGATGTTGTCCCCCACAAACGGCTCTTGCTTAAGCTCAAAACTGCAGGGATTTTAGGAACTGTAGCAGCTTGGATCGAAAACTGGTTAACGGACAGGAAGCGAGTAGTTATTAGAGGCACAATGTCACAGTGGGCCTGTGTTCATAATGGAGTACCGCAGGGTTCAATTTTAGGACCACTATTGTTCCTAATTCACATTAATGATATTGACACCAATACATACCTGTACAGTAAACTGGTTAAATTTGCAGACGACACCAAGTTGAGTGGTGTAGCACATCTGATCTAGCAGCGGAGAGGCTACAACGGGATCTAGATTTAATTAGCGACTTGGCTGATACCTGGCAGATGAAATTTAACATAGATCAGGGGTGGCCAATCTTGTCCGCAAAGGGCCAGTATGTATGTGGGTTTTTGCTGCAACTCCCTAATTAGATTACTAAATAAAGGACTGATTGGCTGAAGAGTCCTCCTACCTGGGTTTGAACAGCTTTGAGGAAGCATTTCATTACACGGCATGTAGTTAGAGTATGGAATAGTCTTCCTAGTAGTCTTCCTACTAGTGTAGCTCAAGCTAAAACCCTGGCTTCCTTTAAATCAGAGTTAGATAAGATTTTAACAACTCTGAGCTATTAATTAAGTTCTCCCCAAATGAGCTTGATGGGCCAAATGGCCTCCTCTCATTTGTAAATTTCTTATGTTCATCCTAAACTGCTAAGTAATGAATTACTCAGTATATACCTATAGAACCTCACTGTGCCTAATTGTAAATTAGATTTCTCGGTATACAGTCAAACCTCGGATTGTAAGTAACTTGATTTGCGAGTGTTTTGCAAGACAAGGAAACATTTTAAATAAATTTAAACTTGATAAACGAGCGAGGTCTTGCAGTACGAGTATTACGTATACGCTTTGTCTGCTGAGCGTCACATGATCACAACTGAGCCAATGGTTCTTCTCTCTCTCGCTATCCCCAACCGTCCTACAAAATAAGGTTAATTTGTTTTATGTTTTTTTTACTTTATATTTTGTATTAATTATTTTTATGAATATTTTTGGGTTGTAGAATGAATCATCTAAGTTTCCATTATTTCGAATAGGAAAATTCAATTTGATATGAGTGCTTTGGATTACAAGCACATCTCTGGAATGAATTATGCTCGCAATCTGAGGTTTTACTGTACCAAAGTTTCCTTAAATTTATGTAATTTCCTGGATTCCCTGCTAAATGAACTATAATCCCTGTCTAATGAGCCTGACCTGTTGCTTTGTGGCATATACTTACCTTCTAGTGGACCTACCACATACTTCCATGTCCCCACCTACTATCAAGTGCATGTATATTCTGCTTAATGGCCTCCTGGTTCATTCTCAACCTTGTCGCTTAGAACAGTGCTCACAGATGCAGAGTTACTCCTTTACAAGCAGGAAGGCCTTTAAAAAAGCAGTTTAATCATGAACTGCTAGAAGATGAATATTAACTTTTTGTTGTACATTCAACAACTGCACTACTCCCGTCCTGTGAATATGTTCAGGCCCATTCCTGTCATTTTGAAAGCTGTCTCTGGTGGCACAGTTGAGAATGGTGTCATTCGCTGTGTTTCATTTTACCTCGTGGGTCGTGCTTTACCTGCAGGACACCAAAACATAACAGCCAAAGTAGCGAAAAAGATCATATGTAAGGCCTCCCTAGATGGGGGCTGTACCCTCGCTGCTCTGTAGGAATGTGTACAAAACTGAAGGCCTTCATTGAAAATACTGCATATCCAGGTAGATTCATTATTTGGGTCATATTTGCACGGCTGTACTTACAGTAAGAAGGTTGTTTATACATTGGCCTCATTTTTAGCTAGTCTGTCTGCTTGTCTGTTCAATATGTTCTTATGAAACTGTCCATATAGTTTTGCTTGCATAAACTCACATGAAAGTGAAAGTAGATCGAGTTTTATTGTTCTTTACAAGTCAAAGGTAACATTGTTCTTTATGTTACCACATCTCAACAACCACTGAAACTTCATCAAATTATCTTAAGTTAATTAAGTGAGCTGGTGGTGAAATTTAACCAACACATGACAGAGGTGCCCCTGCAGTGGGCTTTGGGATCAAAGTGGTACTTTTCTAGCCATCCAACAATATACCAGTAACTTTATTTTGCTACTGTTCGTTTGCATATATTCCAATGCCATCCATTTTCCGTATCTGCTTATCCTATTCAGGGTCGCGGGGGTTCGTAGCCCGTCCCAGAGGCTATGGGCACAAGGCTGGAAACATCCCAGGATGGGGTGCCAGCCCATTGCAGGGCACACTCACGCACACACACACACACACACACACACACACCATTTACTCACATTCACACACCAGTTACTCACATAGGCATACCTATGGGTAATTGTAAGGCAAAAGTGCTAAGATAGGTATTTCTTGTAACCAAATATGTGCTTCTCCTCACTACTTTAGTACTTTACTCTAACTGCCTACGACTACGTACTATACTGTCATGTCCTGCTCGCCATATCTGCATAGCTCTCCTGTCTCCTCCCTCGTGTGGCCCTGATTGGCCACGCTAGATGCTTGTCACCCCCGTCATAGCCAGTCCAATCACTGATGTCGTACCCTTGTGTTGCCTGTGCCATGCCTTCCTCCTCTCCTCTGGTTTAGATCCCTGGCGATTTGGCTTATTTCCCACTTTATATTCTCTGAGTTTAATGTAACCCCTTTTTGTTTTGTAACCACATCTGCCCTTGAGTCCTTTGTCCCACCTGACACCATATATATCTCTATATTTGGTAATGAACTATAAAGTGGGTTCTTGACCTGAAGTACGTTACGACGTAATAACATATTTAAGGCTTTGGATTGGTGTCAGTTTGTGAAGAGGCTAAGATATCTTGGACAAAGTATGGCTGCATCTGAGTGAATTTCACTTTGTCCATAATCCAATAGTATGCAAGAGATCTGCCACAGAAAAACAAAAAGGTTTTTCAGGCATAATATAAAGGTGCCAGAAGTTTAGAAATCAGGCTTACTAAGAAAGTGGTCATCTTAACCCTGATAAAACTGACCTTGGGCAAAAACACAATTTCACACCAGATAAAATGACCTTCTGTTGAGATTATAGCACAACATAAAGATAAGCTGATGAGAATGCAACTAAAAGCAGGCTCACAGCATGCAAGAAAAGACACAGCTGGAGAAAATTCAGCCGGTGAAATAAAATTAGAATGCATTTGGTTACTGGACAGAACGGAATGCAATAAAGATGTAGGATGTTAAAAAGGGAGTTTTACTGAGTGATGGGTACAGATAAGGGGCTACTGTACAACCACACTGTTCTGATGAAGGGCAGCAGCGCAACAGTCTCACTCTCCCTGTAAACAGGACACCCAGCCTGTCTGAACCTTATGACACCTCTGCGTTTGCCATGCTGATGACATAAGACCGTGGTCTGGAGATACAGCCCCCAATATAAATCCTGCCTCTCATCTGAATACCATGTCTTTGTTACTAAAGCATCTTTGAGGGGAGGAAGCTCAACCAATTTAGTACATAGAGGCAGCAGTTCAACATTCACACAGAGAAAGAGGTGTCTTTCTGAAATGTGCTGAAATAGTACAGGACTAATCACATAAGAACATAAGAAATATACAAACGAGAGGAGGCCATTCGGCCCATCAAGCTCGCTTGGGGAGAACTTTAATA
>JAABNX020000021.1:7906612-7927492 GCA_015163995.2 Mormyrus lacerda
CATTTACTATATCGATGTCGTTTTCAATTATAAGACCCTTACTATCCTGCAGATTAGTAATTTCAGCCTTTAGAGCTTTCAGTGTGTGTTTTACACACACACACACACACACACACACAGCAAAACAAAAAATTCCTAAAAGAAAAAAAAAGCCCAAAGCATTGTGGGCGATAATACCTAGTATGCCCCCTTATCCTGAACCTCTATAAAGTGGGAACTATAAAGTGGGTGATATTAGGCTGATACCTAGTATGCCCCCTTATCCTGAACCTCCATTGTGGGTGATATTAGGCTGATACCTAGTATGCCCCCTTATCCTGAACCTCCATCGTGGGTGATATGAGGCTGATACCTAGTATGCCCCCTTATCCTGAACCTCCATTGTGGGTGATATGAGGCTGATACCTAGTATGCTCCCTTATCCTGAACCTCCATTGTGGGCGATAACAGGCTGATACCTAGTATGCCCCCTTATCCTGAACCTCCACATGCTAGACATGTAGGGAATTTGCTCTAACAAAATCTTTGAGATCTGTACTACAAAATTACCACATTGTATGTATTTTGTTGACACTCCTGAATATTGTTCAGTCTCCATTCATCCATCCATCCATCCATTTCATATAACCGTTTGTCCTAATCAGAGTCCAGAATTTACTCGAAGCGCAACGGGTGCAAGGCAATAAACAAACCAGGATGGGGCACCAACCCATCACAAAGAACACTCACTCACACACACACACACACACACACACACACACACCATTCACTCGCACAGGCACACCTAGGGGCAATTTGGTAACTCCAATTAATGTATTTTTGGACTGTGGTGGGAAGCATGAGTAGCAGCAAGTTTCATATTTGGCAAATATGCACAGCCAGCTGCAAACAACAAGCATTTCAGCCACTTCTTCACTAGAGAGACAGACTAATGAATAGACTTGCATAGACTACAGCCTAGGGGCCCAGAGTGATCAGAGGGGGCTTATTGGTTGTCATTTATTTGTTATTTGGTGATTGGTTAAAATTGAATGGGGAGACCAGTTCTAAATGTAACTCTTTTTTGGTGCTCTATGTGTACCGTTGTGCATTTTCTGATATGCATAGCCTGTTTCCTACGTAAAATGGATTTCACAAACTGGATCCTTTATCCTTTATGCCAGAAAAGCGTGTAGGAAAACATTCAAATAGTAAGAACCTGTTTTATATTCTTTTGGAATTTCTCTCTCTGTAAAGTCTGTGCTATCTCTGGTAAATATGTCTTATGAATGCATTATGAAGTCATGTTTTAAGGTTACCATTATTGAGATTTGTTTATTCAGTGAGATCTCTGCTGCGATTTTTCTTTTTGCTGCATGATATGACTGATGTGAAAGGGTTAACTTGCTGATTTGTTGCTCTTTCTGATGTGGTTGCTCTCTTTGATACAGCATCACATTCTCTTTGGCATGTAGAAATTATTTTATAGTTACTAATATTTAATAGTTTTATACTTAGGTGTTGTATCGTTATGGAGAGTGGGGGGCAGAAGAGGGGCCTACAGACAGTGTAGCCTAGGGGCTCAAGTGCTTCACTGCACTGAATGAACAGGGAAGCACAAAATGAATATAGCACTTCCTACCTACCTGATCTCATTCTGAGGCCGAAGCCCAACAGCATTCAACACCAGCCAGTAATCTGTTAATGATACAGTGTCTTAGCATCTATCCGTATGACCCAGGCCCACAGAAGGCACATTGTATTCTTATATATTGTATTACGAATGTTACATGCAGCAGACAGAAGCCGCTAACACTGTGGCCTCGTACTTGCAGGGCTGTGGGCTATGTGGGAGTAGAGTTATTTGGTATTATCAAAATTTAGGTGGACTGGTGTCTCTTAATTTCCTTAAAGTGTGTATGAGTACAATAGTATGCAATGTACTGCAATCCTATCTGTGATGCCCTCTGCCTCATCCACAATACATGCACATGCAATGACATGAATTCTTGAAATAGCTGACTTATTTGAGCTAAACTATGGTCTACATATGATAATATCCATACTATACTAGAAACATCTCCCAGCAATGTAAGGTGAGCTAGCAAAAACAACGATTTCATATTTTTTTTCCATGGATTATTGATGCCAAATACAGTATATAAAAACATATACTAATGCAAAATTGCCTGTTCTATTTCAGTCACGAGAAAATTGGCGCTTTAATATTTCCTTTCAATCATTTCATCTGCTCCATGGCACACTCTGAAACACTTTTATCTAGCCCATCCATCTGAATATAATTGCATTCCCTGGATGGGGCCGGTCCGCCACCTCCGTACACACATTCTCGGTAAGATAATAACTCAAAAACTATATGATGGATCTTTTTCAAACTTTGCAGAAACTTTTTGTATGGAGAACTGGAACTATTACATTTTGAGAGAGATCTTCCCATAACTGAAGCCCTACAACATAGTGATACACTATGGCAGCTTCAGACATTTGATCACGTTAAGACAACAACTCAAACTGTATTTAACAGATCTATATCAAACTTTACAGAGGCATTTTATGGGTGACAAAGTGGAACTCTTAAATTTTAAATTTTGATAAACAAAATTGATGCACCACCTTATAATGGTAGAAAGTAAAGGGCAAAATTCTCATGAATTTGAAGGATCTTTTGCAAACTTTGTAATCACATTGTATGGGTGAGGAACTGGAACTGATCAAATTTTAAGACCCTTAAATTTTTACCCTAAAACTGTGCAATGTCACTTAGTGCCAGCAAAGATAAGAGTGAAAGTACATGCCATTAGACATTGTCAATGTGATGTCAAAAAGTATTTGATGGATCTTATTACTGCTTCACAAAAATAAAATGAAGATAACTTCCTGATTTTATTTTGAGACACACTGCACTAAAAATGAAACAGCAGCACTGTGTGATAGCAGAGAAAGGAAAGAGCAGCTGTAGACAACTTATGACTAGGGCTTATGAACATCGTATACAGTACTTCAAATAACATCCAGAGAAAGCTACATCGAACAAGTCTGTGAGGACAATCTGTCACATACTCAAAACAACACCGGCACCTTGTTTGTTCTGTCATGCCACAATGTTATTGGCTGCAGTATGGTTTCAGAAAACCCACTTACAGAGTGCACACTCTGGCAAGTGTATGAGTCATTTTAATAAAAAGATGAAAGCTCTTTTAAAATGGAAATTGCTCTCATTATTTACAGCCACTATTGGTTTTATGCTGGCAGCAACACAGACAGCAAAGGCACCAATTTAAATGAAACACACACTTTCCACAGCAAATATTACACAGCATTTACTATTAACAGAAATACACTGTTGAGGCAAATCACAGTAAAATTGAAGCAAGGGGGCTTAGTGACAACAAACGGAATGGTGACTTAGATAAGATGCTTGACCTTGTGAACAGGATAGCTCTGTTTGATATTATTACTCTACTCACTGTATTTGATATTTGATGGGTCTTATTAGTGCTTCTCAAAAACATTATATAGATGAAAATCTACAACTAACTGACCTGAAAGAAATAGACCTGAAATTAAAAGTGCAGCGGGAGGCGGCAGATGGCTTCCCAGGAACATTCTACAGGTCAGTGATTCTTAAACTCTGGGGTGCAAAATGATTTTCTGAATATTCTAAAATGAAGGTTATTAATTTTTTAGGTGCCAGCGTTCCTGCTTGGCAAATTTTATTGGTAGCAGTTCAGTAGCCCGTCGGAATTGATCCTGGGGAACTTTGGTGAAACCTTTAAAAGTAACTTTTGGTCAGCATCGAAGAGATTCTGGGAAACCGTCAGATGATACAGGCCGCGAACACAAAGCTTTGCCTGTGCTCTTTACAGTTGGGATGGAGTGTCGTTAGCTGAGCTGAATGTGTTCAGCTTCAAGCAAAGGAGACTAAGGGGGGACATGATCCAGGTGTATAAGATTCTAACAGTTCTGCATGCTGCTCAATATATGTTCAAACAGAAGAACTTGTGGCCATGGGTGTAAATTAGTGGGAGAACATTTTAAACTGGATGTGAGAAAGCACTTCTTTACACAGTGTGGAGTTAGAGTTTGGAATAGTCTTCCTGTTCATGTAGTGCAGGCCAAAACCCTGGGTTCCTTTAACTCAGACCTAGATAAGATTTTAACAGCTTTTTGCTATTAGTTGAATTCTGTCCAAGCGAGCTTGATGGGCTGAATGGCCTCCTCTCGTTTGTAAATTTCTTATGTTCTTATAAAGTCAGGTGGTGAAAGCAATGCTTGGAGGACTTGCTGAATCCCACTGACATACCTTCTTTGAAGGAAGCAGAGTCGGGGGATTCAGAGAAAGACTTTCCCATCATTTGGGCTGAGCTCACTGAAGTAGTACATAAACTCTTTAATGGTAAGGCTCTGGGGCTGGGGGTTGGAGTGGCCCTGAGTTCTTGAAACCTCTCTTCGATATTGTATGGAGGTTGGAGACAGTGCCTTTGTAATGGAAGTCTGGGATGATGTTTCCAATGATTAAGAACGGGGACATGTGGATATGTCCCAACCAACTCCAGGGGGATCACACTCCTCAGCCTCTCTGGGAAAGTCTGTGCCAGGGTACTTGAGAGGAGGGTCCTCCCATTGGTCGGACGTTGGATCAAGGAGGAACAAATCAGATTCTGTCCTGCTCATGGGACACTGAATGAGCTCTTCACCCTCACAAGCATACTGGAAGGTTCATGGAACTTTGTCCAACCGGTCTACATGTGTTTTGTGGACATGGAACTGGCATGCAATCATATTCCTCTAGGGGTTCTGCGGTGGGCGGTCTAGGAGTTTTGGGTGCCAGGCCCACTGCTACGGGTCATTAGGTCCCTGTATAACCTGGTTCACATTGGCAGCAGTAAGTCAGACTCATTCCCAGTGGGTGTTGGAATGATTCTGTTCATAATTTACAGAAGGAATTTCTAGGCATAACCAAGAAGTGGAAATTGTCCAGCTTGATGACCTCAGGATCGCGGTTTGCTATTTGCTGATGATGTGGTCCTGTTGGTTTCATCGAGCTGTGACCTCCAGCATGCACTGGGGCGGTTTGCCACCCAATGTGAAGTGGCTGGTATGAGGACAGCCCCTCCCAGTCTGTGACCATGGTTCTGAACTGGAAATGGGTGGATTTCCCCCTCCAGGTTGAGGATGAGTAATTGTTTCATGTGGAGGGCTTCAAGTACCTCATGATCTTGTTCACAAGTGAGGGGATAATGGAATGGACCAATGCCAATTTTTGAGAAATTTATTGCCTGACACCATTTATTCAAAGCCGTGATCAAGTTTTAAATTGCACTGCTGTTCCTACCAACCCTTTTTTCCTGAACCAGAACTGATTAATTTAATTTAGTTGGTAAGATTTCTAGCTTGCATACCTTGCACTTTATTAGACAATAAAGTTTTCACCTTTCTTCCCATTGGTAATCACTTCTCTGCCACAGTTTTCCACACAAGCACAACAAGATTCAGGGTTAGCTTCTACCCTAATGCCATAACACTGTTTAACACACACTAACATGCAGTATAAATACTAAGTTCCACACTGCCATTGGCTACCTCTCTTTCATACCAGTCTGTGCCATGCTCATCCCTTTGCCCTGTCACATAGTATTTATTATTATTTATTGCTAATTCTGTAATATTTCTGCAACATTCTCGACCTTCTACCCACCTTTACAAGATCTCAATGATGCCAATCCAAATCATTGCTACACAGAGTTGACCCAAGGTGCTTCACATGGGTGTGATAAATCCCTACAGGTACATCATTTTTACACAGTTAAAACTTTCTCTGCCACTTATCACTTTACTATCTCATGTCAAATGTTGTGTCAGTGGTTTGTTTGACAGGTGGTTCTTTATGAAACTTATGGATTTTTTTTCTCTGCAGGAACATATATACATTATTAATATTTCAGACACAAAAAGTAAGGGGTGAGAGCAGACAGTTTGTTTCGAAGCTCCAAGAAGTATCTTTCTCACTTGGCACTGGGACCTGGTCCTTAATCCCGATAATCTAGATCTTACACAAGACTGTAAGTGAAAATCACTATTTCAAATTCCAAGAGGGTCTTATCTGTTGCACCCTTGAGCAAAGAATTGAACACTGATTGCTCCTGTAAAATCTAGATATACAAAAAAATTGAAACTTTGGATAAAATTATGAAATAAACATATTAACTACTCACAGCACTTGTCAAAGTCAGTTACTTGCAGAGCAGAGTTTATATACTAGGTGATCATGCCTTTGCGGTTTGTTTTCGTAATAACAGGTCTTCTGTGGCAGCGGGGACCCAGGTGCCAGTTTACTGACATGAGCTCACTCTGGCAAAGAGTTACATCAGCTGAGCTCCGTGCCCCCCTGGAGCCCACCTGGGACAGCCCCCCCGCCCATCCTCACAGGTGGGGATTGGACCTATTAGGGTTTCTCGCTGGGGAGGAAACAATGGAAGCCCCAGTCATACATCGGCGTGCGTCAGCGGTCAGGATAAAACAGGAGGCTTGTTTTCCTCTTTTCATGCTTCTCTTCTGACCCCCGTCTCCTCAGTCTTGCTAACACAGCTTCCACATCTCTCCTCCTGGCATCTTCCTACAGTCCTGTAGTGAGTGGTACTCTTTGCCACATATCCAGACCAAGTTAAACCATACAAAATAACTTAAACCATCTTGCCAACCTGGTCTGTAAGCACTTCTGTGGTCTATGGTTGTTCATATCAGTTTAGATCAGTGCAAACATATACGGAAAAAAGAGCAAAAAATAAAAACTATATACAATAAAAATGTGTATGGAAAAATCCAAAGACCCATTTTATCACTACATATGCTTTTGTATTTGTGTCAGCAACAGAATTTGCTTTCTGGTAGAGCATTTCCTGCAGTCTCGGGGGAATCCCAGGAAGATGATGTAATACCACTCTGATGCAACAGTATGCAGAGCCGTCTGTAAACGGCGTTTCGTGAAGCAGATACCGTGTTATTGCTGTTAAGGAAGAACGTTAAGGCTCAAATTTATGCATTAACTAACTTCTTATAATTTATTTAGTACAGTTAGTACTTTAGTAAGTAAATATAAATATGAAATATTGATAAAAAAAAAATCTAAGTAATCTAAATGTTCTGTTTCAGTTGAATTATAAAAACTTTTCATTTTATTGAAATTTACAGTGCTCACAGAAAGTCTTGGGATGCTTGTTTAGTTCAGTAAAATTGTTTCATAACAAAAGTCCATTGACAAACAATGTTTAACATACCTGCACATATCTTTTGCCAAGACGTTTTTAGTTGTCCTAATTTTTTACACACCTCCACTGCATCCTGTAAACAGTATTAATTTAATTGTAACATGAATGTATTATGCTGAACACATTTTAAATTGTTCAAAAAGCAAGGAAAAACAATACAATGTTCAAAGGCTTTTTATTTGATAACATTTTTAAGAAATGTGTGATAAATCATGCATTTCCCATGTATTTTGTAAATCATGCATTATCACCAATATGTTATGGCATTACTTTTATATGTCTTGCACTTTTTCTTACTTGATTTTCGCCCTCACTTGTGCTTGGTGACACCTGACCTCTGGCATGGACTGATAGGTTGTTTTTCATGTGGTACCAGGCACCATCGGGGTCGTTAGGTCTAGTCTTCTCCAGAGTCCTCGTTATCTTTGTGGAGGACCTCATATGGGCTGAGGCACTGAAGCAAACGTGCACACTTTCCACAGATCCAAGAATGCTCACCTTTTTCTTTTTCATGTGGTACCAGGCACCATCGGGGTCGTTAGGTCTAGTCTTCTCCAGAGTCCTCGTTATCTTTGTGGAGGACCTCATATGGGCTGAGGCACTGAAGCAAACGTGCACACTTTCCACAGATCCAAGAATGCTCACCTTTTTCTTTTTCATGTGTTTCATACATCTGTTTTTTATTTATTATACATTAATCACTACAGAACTTGATTGTCTCGGGACAATCCATTTCCAGAAGAATCCAACAAAAGTTTACACTATGTAAATAAAGTTCACACACAATGTTCATTGGCAGACTTACTATGTGACACATTCTGTGTCATACAGTATCTTAGACGACTGGCGCAACACACTAAAAGTACAACATATTTCTTTAGAAAGATACAAGTTCTGTGAGCATTTTATGGCATAAAAGTGTACAATTGGGGTTAAGAAGAATTGCTGGTTTGATTTCTACTCCCAGCAGATCAGTCACATCACCATTAGGGCCTTGAATAAAAACTTTAAGCTTAACCACTCCAGGGATGCTAACACTAACTGATCATGTGATCTGTTCCCAAATTTAACTATCACCTGTGTCTCTCATGAGACTAAGGTACGCAATGTGAAAAAGAGAATTTTTGACAGAGGGATCAATAAAGTCCAACAATAATTATTATTATAAGATATTAACTAGCTGGCTGGATAGCTATCGTTAGATTATCATGTAAAATAATAATAATAATAATAATACATTTTATTTATAATGCCCTTTACATCCGAAGATCTCAAAGGGCTACAAAAATAAAAGAGACTAAATGAATAGTTAAATGAATGTTTTGGCTATACCCTTGGCCGGTCATTAACTCTCCACAAACTCAGTTTGCTAGCATTACATTACATCCGTCTTTATGTTTCCTCCCCAGATCTCGGTAGAAATGGGAAGTCATGCCATCCTCCCCAGCAATCGATGATTTGCAGTTTTTCCATTGTGCAATGTGCTTTTTCCTCCTCTCCTTGCACAGAAATTCCTTATGCATGATTTATGTATGCAAAACAGATAATTGCTGACTTAGCAGATAATGTTTGGGGGAGGGGGGGTGGTTGCGATGGCTCAGATGGACTGCGGAAGACTTTCTGAGTCACAAGTTTAGAGTCTGAGTTAAGATCGAGTAAAAAATCATGCCAGTCTATAAAAACACCAAGTTCATTAATATATGAACTACAGCTTTTCTAATCATACATGTAGGTATTTTTCCTTGATAACTACTTGTTGTTATGCTCATATTCCAAATGCAACCAATTTATGTTTCTTTGTTCTTCAAAAAATATTAAGACAGGTATTATGTAAAAAAGCAGAATGCTGTTGTGTATCTGATCTGTTTTGTCATAATAATAATAATACATAATACAACAGGTACCCAACAATTTCTCTTCGTGAAGCTTGTCATGTAGAGATAAAACAATAGACTAACGGTAAACGGCAAACAGGCCACATGTCCAGTTACCGCAGGTTACGTGTTTTCTCACTTGTCAGCCATGTAAGACTATGATTCTCATTTTCCAGTGGAAGATAAACCTCCCCAACGCCCCCCCTTCCCAAAGCATTACTGCAAGTGTCTCTGTGGATCTTACGAGGCTCACTGTACCACTGTTTTATGATGATAAACATGTCCGCTCACTAGTCTGATGATCCCCAGGTTTGCTACTCACATGGCGGGTGCACACACACACGCACACACAGTCATAAACACACACACACAGGTATGCAATTATATCTTTGTGGGGACTCTCAATTTGTTTCTATGGGGAAAACATTAATCCCAACATGACAACCTTAAGCCCTACCGAACCCTTACCTTAGCCATACGTAACCAAACAAAATATGATCCTTTGGTATTGTAATTTTTTTGATTACATTCATAGATCTTTGTGGGATCTGAAAAATGGTCCCCACAATGTCAAAAAAAACAGGTTTTTATTACATTGTGAGGGACAATCTTACATAAACCTAATCCACACACACACATACACACACACACACACATCTGGGATGGTGACAACAGTTACCACATTGTGATGGCCTGAGATGGCCACACAAGGTTGCAGTTACCTAGAGTGAAACAACTGGAAGTGGTGCATATATTTTTTGGTCCAACGGGCAAACAGCTGAAATTGTCATGGTTCCCTTTAAATTCCCATCGGCAGTACCAATAGGTGCCCACTGTAGGGGGATGGGGAGCTGGGTTTGGCATAGTTGTTTGTTATATTTTTGTTAACATTTTTTGATTTAGTTTTTCTTTATAAATTTGTTTGTAGAATGTGATGGGCTAAATCTGTTATGGGCTTTATGGAGTGATTGGTACGTAGGTGTAAATGTTAAGGTAATGTTCCCCCCTTATGTGTGTTGCTGGACTTATCACCCAGTATGTTTCCCCACTGTGTTATTTGGGAGGTTATGTTCAGTGTAGGCTGGCTTATGTTATGCTTTAATTTTGGTGGTCAGTCTGTTGGTTGACCTCATTTTATTGGGCCCAGGATTTTCCTATGTTGGATATCCTTTTGTATTTTGATGATTTTTTGGATTTTCAGTAAAGTTTGGTTGGTAACAAAGTCTGTGCCCCTGAATCTGCTTGCTGGTCCCTCACACACATGTACAAACACAGTTGGTAGGGATCTATGCGAACAAGCCGGGTTTATACACCCATAAACACAGTCACAGGCAAAGCCTATTACAGTGTGGGTTGGATGGCAGATCAGGCAGGCCAGTCCCATAACAATTCACTTGGTGACAAAAATCACACCACAGACTCCACTACTTATTTTTAGTCTTTTTTAGTCCAAATGAACAAACAGAAAGAAAAATCTATTTGCCACTTGACAGCATTTTTCCTTCAATCGATCTAATCACGCACACGCATACCTGTCATCATTTTATCATTCCGTATCGCTCGCTGTGAACAGAGTGGGTTTTGCTACTCGGGCAACACTCTTAATGGTCACAGAGCGCCATCAAATGGTTATAAGACAGGAGAAATTAACTTGGTCTGGTCACGCCAGGACCAATATACAAGATGCAACAGACTTAACAGGCTGGTGCAGGGCGGAAGAACAGTTATTTAGATTACAGAAACCCAGGCATGAGTAGCCAGAGGGTCCTGATTGGCTGTCATTAATCATTGCCCTAAATTAAAATGTAACACCATAGGTCACCTAAACCTTTGCTTCTATGTCTCTAGCAGGAAGGATGCAGAAACAAGTGGAAGTTTCATTTCAACACCATTTAGATTTTAGTTCCTAGGATGTCTGCAGGATGGAAAGTTTATTGTAATAAGCCAAAAATAAATGTGTCTGAAAGACGTCGAAAAAACAATGTGAATTTACCTGAACAACACAGTGTCAACCTTTGCTACAGGACATGCTAGAAGCTCATTACATCAGTAGATACAATAGAGAGGCAGGTGTAATGAGATAGCGTGCTTAGCGCTTTCCACACGAGGAAACACTTATATCCATGACACTCTGTGTTTTCAACCCAAGTGTGGTGAGATGGGTTTTAGTTCTCAACCCCAGCAGTCTCTCATCCCATTGGCTGCTGCTTCCTCCCATCTTGCTCCACCCCCTCATTTGCACATGAAAAGGGCGAGATGGTCAATGCAAAAAAAGTCAGTGCACTCCAGTGAGAATAATCTGTTGTGTATATTTAATGTAATGCAACACCACAGCAGGAAAACTGATGAATTTAGCAATGCTTTTATGCTCATCTGTGGAGCAGTATGACCTCTTTACGATGCAGATTAACAAAACCTTTTGTGCTGTTTACCAGTGGTGGCACTCTCCTATCCTCCTTTGCTTACCATCGTCATATTCCAGTAATTTCCTTCACTTATACCCAGCCTCAGCAAGTCTGCGGGTCCTTGAGCAAGGGTTTGATTATTATTATTATTATTATTATTATTATGAGAACAATCAGCCAAAAGCAAGCGGAGGAAAGAAAACAATCAGCAAAACGGTGAAGAGACACATTTCTCAAAGATCGACTTTTTTTTAACCTATGTTCTTCACCTGGAATGAAAATTTAAGCTGTTATATTAAGTCATCACAATACTCATTTTAGTAGATGATAAATAACTTCTTTATTATCTGTTGTTCAGTAGCAGTTATTTATCCCCGAGGAACCTGGGAGGTGCCCAGCAAGGTCAGCACACTGGTGCGTCAGTGACCACAGCATCGCTATGAAGATATAGTTTCTATTTAGTGCCAGAAAATCATGGAAGCATGGAGTCCTCACCATGGGGTAGCAGGTAATATTTGTATCTTAATGATAACTTGTAAAATATGTACATACGTAATAGTAATATATGGTTAAAATAGTTGAGGTACATAGTTCAACCTGAAAGACAAAATTCCTGTTAAGAAGCACGGACCCACTCATTTAAAGTTGGCTCAAGTATTATTCTTTTGTCAAATTTCTTTTTGGCGTTGTTCATTGACACAGTCATGCCCCACCCACCAGCATTTGGGTTCTTCCATTCCACTTTCTCACCCCCCATGGATGGCCATGTCACTGTATTACCAAAGTTATTTTCTTCCACCACCTCTTGGCTTTGCCATATCCATCCACCCATCCATCCATCAGCTTATCCTGGTCAGGGTTCCGGGATCCTGAAAGGGGGGGGGGCAGAACATGCAAATTCCACACACACAGAATCGGGACCTCCAGACCTGGAGACTTGAGGCAAAAAAGCTATTCGCTGTGTTGTCCTTGCTGCAACAAATCAACACTTATAATTCACAGATCGCTTCTAATTGCCTGCTTATGTTGCAGCATTAGTGAAGAAGAAAAAAGACCAACAGTAACTGAATAACCGAAAGGTTCTGAGAAAGAATATTTCCTTAAAAGCAAGAAATCTCACATAGGGCCCACAAATTAATTTATTCATTAAGTTAAGAATTATTAATATTATTTGGTCATCTTTTAGAATCTAAATCACAGGTTACAGAAAGTAAAAATCTGAAATTCAGTATTATTCTCAGCCAAGTCACTTTTAATAAAAAGCATGTTTAAAGTGTAATCCACTTTACAGAACAAATTTGCTAATGGTTCAACAATTTCCCTCATTCATCAAGAACCGTGCTATGTTCCAAAGAAATGCACACATTCATTCTGTTGTTCTATAAGGACCCGACACCTTGCTTGTGCCTTTGAAGACGTTCCCTTACAGCAGCTATGATTGTTGGTACTTCTGCCATGGCTCCTTTACCTGGAAAGATAAGACACACATTTAGATTGATAGTTTTACAATAAACATTATGGGATGGGAGGCGACCCCAAGGTACAGCACACAGTCACACTCTAAAAATGCCAGGAGGAAATCAGGCTTCCTGCAGCTAAGCCAGACAACATGAAAACAGGGTTTAGAGCCGCTCTCCGTCATCATGGAGGGGCACTGACAGAAATGTGGCCCCGGAGGGACCCGCGGCATGCTGGGTCACTCACAGCGGGGGAGGGGTCAATAGCCACCATCGATCTGTTAGACAGATGTAAATTAACTCAGTGGCAGTAATGTGAAACAGATAATGCACACACACACACATGCTCTGGCTGAGCCCCTCCATGAAGACGGAAGACAAAGTGTATATATACTCCATTAAAACATGCTGGCATTAACAAAGAGTGTTTAAGTGTTTCTTCTTGTAACATTAGCGGTCTGATCCCTTACAGCGTGCCGGGACACATGGGAATTAAAGCGTGCGAGTTGAGTGAAACGCTGCATGCTTTTCTCATTAAGGAGGCAGCGGGACGTGCTTAAAACTAATAAAACTTTGAACTATCAGCACCTTGTGTTTGCAAATGGGGGGGGGGGGGGAGAGATTGGGGGACCCGTCACTCATTCAGAAGGAAGCCCCACCCGTCATGACATCATCACCAGCTATGCTCTGCCGATACTGTCCAGCAACCTCTCTGATGTTCCATGTATTGGTTAAGATATCAGAATCGGCCGATATTTATTAAAAATCAAAATACTGGTATTACTGTCAATCCTACCCGATATCGCCAGCCGATATTGAAACCTAATCAATATTTAAAGTTAGCAGCACTAGATCTAAAGACATGGCAGCTGAAATAATGGAGATTGTAATGGAAGATCACTTTCGATAGTGGAGGACGAGGGATGTTGTCGAGTTATTTGCCACAAGTCATCGCAAAGTACTGGCCATCGACATGTTTATGATTCATTATAAATACTAGAAATGTGTCCCACAGGTGGACGTTTTCACAGAATAAAAATCGATGCAATTTCGTTCAATTAATATGCACTGGCATCTCCAATGAGAAATGCTAAATATAGGGCAGACGAGGTTAATTATAACACTGCCCTCTCTTTCTGTCACGCAGCGTAATGCTGTCCTGTAGTTTGTTGATACATGTCATGTAACACTGATATTGATTAGGGTATAAATTAGGGGTGGGAACGAACTGGGAATCGGTACTGACTGTTCGGATTGATATTATATCGATATATGTTTGCATATTTTTAGTGTGTCACAGAAAAAAAAAACTTAGCTAGCTTCGCAATTTTGATTATTATTCCTTTCCTATATTATCTAATATATGTTTAGAAATTTGCTTAATGTTTACCTATGCTGCTTAAGCATGAACCTTGTATGCATCCTCCTAGACAATCACAATTATTTTTATCTTTGCTGTTAACAATCGCTCCTAGAGAGGTTTGTGAGAAATTTACGAACTCCTTTTTGCTTTATAGTACCCCGATATTTATTGCAAAATCACAGCATATTAAACAAAATACTTTTTAAATTTTCTTGTCATGCAAGTCTGATCTTTTTTGTGTGTCTTCTTCCGATCAAAACGTATTTTTTTTTTTTTTTGTTACTTTGCTTATCATTGTTTTTTTGGGTTCGTAACTATTTTCAAGACAGCATTTATATTGTTTTTCAGAGGCAGGCTATTTGCATAAACAAATCGACAAAGAAAGCATTTCAAGTCCCACTCCAACGTACCAAAGTACCAAATATAGTACCCCAGTGAGTTTGGAACTTTTGCTTTGACGTTGTAATGACGCTCAACCAAAAGTCAATGGAAAATGGAAAGTACTAAAAGTACAGTACTTGCTAAGGTGGAAAAGCGCCCTTATGCTCAGGGAAGATGTTCAGCGAAAGTTTGCATTACACACACATGTGGTTAGTTGTGGTTTTAAACTCTCTGCACATGCTTACTCATTCATGAGTTCATGGACAAAACCGCGCATGTGAGCCCCTTGAAAAAATCTGGTTGCGTGCGACTGGGCAAATAGATTAGCAGTACCAAATGTAAACAACATTTCAGTAACCAGTAATCCATGTTTAAAATGATGTTTAGAAATCGATGTTTTTTTTTTTTTTTTTTTTTACATTCATGGCAATATTAAAATCGCCACCTTGAAGAATTACGATTTGTCACAGAATCGATTCTCCCTCCACTCCTAGTATGAATCGAGCTTGCGATTCAAAAACAATTAATCGTGCAATCCTAGCTGCAACTATAGAATGGCAGCTGTATGCACTGAATCAGTGTATGTATTACACTGCATAAGACTTAGAGAATGTAATCACACTATTGAGATGTAACCTGCAGAAGATAATGTAACTTACAGAGAATTTGACGTTATAACCTTTAGAGAATGTATGCTAATTACTGTGTGTAGTCAACTGTGTAGCCAACCACCTAGGCTAACTGACCATAGTGTCCTTGACTGATTTGCCTAGGTTCTGGGATTATTGCCATATATTATATATAGGCCTACAACAGATGCGTGAGAGCTGGCAACCACGGAAACGTGTTTTTTGTTGATTTGTATAAAATATAACTTTCATTTATACAGTTAAAAAACATAAACCGACGAACATGAAATGACCAATAAACTATTTAAACTATTTATCCAACATTTTATGAAACACCGCGTTTGAAAACTTTGCAGCTTTACGATTTCACGACAGGACAGTCACTCTGTTAGGAACCATATGGCTTTTAGGTTTAGGGTGTTAGATTCGCTGCAGTTAACACTAATGTCACATTAGCACAAACAAAAGGGCTGCATAAGCCGAAGTACGTGTTGCTTGTAGGAGTTTGACCTTCACTGGCATGCGAAACGTACGGATCTACTGTTAACTGGGCACTTGTACAGTTTACAGCGCACCTTACGTGGAGTGAGCGGCACATTTATATGCCGATTCGGCGAATATGTTTTACTTTTTTTAAAACACAAAGTAACATTAACACATTTAACTGACATACAAATTATGCTGGTAATATAATGATGCGGATCAAGGAACTAAAACTAAGTACTTGTGTTCAGGGACGGATCTAACAGCTGGGAAGATGAAAACACGACGTCACCCCCTATTACCAACCCACATCAAAATAATACAAACAAAACATGGATTATTTTCTCTTCTTATTTTCTAAGCGGAACCATAGAAGAGACAGAGTGTGGCATGACCACCCTCATAAATATAACTGGCCCCTGATTGCCACCCCAGGCAAAATGTTCTGCAGACACCACAGCAGATGCTTCTAGTTTATGGCTACAATGAGTGACCAGTAACAACAGTAATTACTTTCATCCCCGGGGGTGAATTTGGTTAGTTTAGCAGTTAGCCCCTCATTCACCTGCGGCAATTAGCCTGCAGTTAGTGCTTTTATTACCACCTACTAAAAACATTACCCAACTTTGCTTTCACGCCGTGTAAACAGACATATTTTGCCAGTACCTCTGCAGAGAAGCTAATTAGCAGGCTTTACTAGGACGGTGCATTTTACTTCAGTGATGTTCGAGCAGAAGACATTCTTTTGTGAGAAATGCTCTTGTCACGCTTTTGTAAATGACTAAGCAGTTGCAGTGTTTATACAAGCGCTTAGAAAATACAGAAACACATTCTGCTATTGTGAATACAAACAAAATCCACTCACTCTGGAGCAGCAGTAAAGTAAAATGAAGAAATATATGTTAAAGCAGGGAGCAAAAAGATGGTCTGTCTGTAAATCCCCAAGGACCAGGCTGAGAAACACTGTGTTATAGCACACAGAACACTCAGTAGAGTAGATTCTTACACCTACTTCCCACCCGAAGGTATTTTCATGTGTGTCAGTATCGTGAATACTAAAGCAATAGAATGAGAGATCTTTAGCCATTCTGCTCCGAAGGATGAACCAAGAGCCACAGGAGTACAGTACAGAAGCATAAGAAAGGGCACTAACAGAAGTTCACTATTCCACTCTTATAGATTATGAATGTATCAAGCCATTAAACTCCAGTGCAGGAAGTTCTCATAAAAGGTGCTTTTCCACTGCACTAGGTACTGAACTTTTGGTACTTCAAGGTGTTGGTTTTTCACTGCCATAAAAACTGGTATCGCCACTGAATGACATCGCAACTGAAGATGGGGTATTTTGTACTGAATTAAAAAAATGACTGCAGCATACAATAGGGCTGGATGATGTGTGACAAATAGCAACATCGCGTGTTCTGCACATGCAGTTCTCACATCACTAGTCAGCTAGATTAAGAGTTGGCTTTTTCTCACCATGAATTTGGACATTATTGTGCAGGGAGCTTGAGTTTCACTAAAACATTTTTTTACTGTGTTGTAGGGAAAAAAATCTATTTTTATGATTATCTCTTTTCAAGATTGTGTAGTATATATTTAAAAATCTGTTTAAAGTTTACATCTGCTGCTTTGCATGAGTGCTGATTCATATGTTTTTTGAGACAATCAATCACTTTCTCCTACGGGTCTGTGAGAAATTTATGTTGGACTGCTTTTTTGCTTTATCAATGACCCAACATTTTTTACAATCATAACCAATCGAAAATGACAGTGTTTCATGTGCCACCCCAAAACACCAAATTAACAAAAATGTACCCCAGTTGGATTGGCGCCTGAGGTACTAGAATTATTGATACTGGTACTGGACCAGAAGTCAAGGCAAAGTACTGAAAGGCCCATAGCTGTACTTAGTGTGATGGAAAAGCATCCAAAGAGGACTCTAGCTTGGAAGCTCCCATTACATAAACAAACATCGCCTTCTATGATTGTTACAGGGATCCATTAATCGGGTGAAAGATGACATTTATACACGTCTGACAAAATTCAGCTGAGGATGTGTAAGAAAAGCAGAGAACCTTTGGGTCACGAATCTCGGTGCACAGAATGTGTCCTTGATACTTTGAGGTGTAAACAGTAGAACCCAACAGATACTTGGCAGCTGCAAGATTTTTGTTTTCTTTTTTGCAGTCAGTCCACTGAGTTCGTGTAAGTTTCGTCACGTTATTTTGGTCTGTATTGGGTCGTTTGGCTAGTCACACTTGCTTCATGATGTTTTTTTTTTTTTTTTTTTTTTTTTAAGTCAAATTAAACTACTTTTAGTAACCGTAACACAAACATGGGTAGCAGAAGGGGAAGGGTGAAAAGCTTCAGGCTTTGTTAATTTTCAAATGATTCAGGCAGTTCTCTCCATGAACAAAAGGGAAAAAAAAAAAACTAAAAAAGAAATAAACAGCTTCTCCCCAACAGCGGCTCCCCCTTGTACCAGCCTGCAGGAACAGCATCCTGAGGTTTAGACATTCAATATCAGCTGGCCCTAATCTCTCATTTCTCACTAAACCGACTTATTTTCAGTGTGTTATGTCCGTGTGTGTGTGTCCAGTCCGTCTCTCCTTCAGATCCGTCAAGCTTCGGATTCCGGTTCGACAAAAAGCCGTGACAAAACTGGATGGACTGGTTATCATCGCCTCGTTCCCGTTTCCCGCCTCTACAGCTCCGGACTATAAAAGACGCCTGCACACCCCATCTCCCAGATTTTTTGCTCGTGTTTTGTATTTGCTTGCCTTTTGCTATTGTGTTTTGGATTTACTGTTACGACCCGTTTTGGCTTTCGACTTTCGATTTGGTTTTGGTTACTCAGCTTGGATTTGTTTACCCGTGTTTTGACTATTGCTTGATTATTGACTATTCTTAGAATTTTGGATTGGTTTTGGTTGCCTGTGTCATTTCTGTATATATATTATTTTTCGTGTATGTGTGTGTATGGGTGTAAGGGTTGTAGGGAGTGACTGCCATTAGTTTTTTCTGCATGTACGGCGTTTTTTTGTCCCTGTTTTGTGATTAGTGAGGGTTAGGATAGCGTTTGTCTTTTGTTTCACTTTTCTTTTGGGTTAGGGAAGTTCGTCGGTACGCGGGTAGTTAGTTCACTTGGTTTTGTTTATTGTTTTGGCCGGTGTCACTCCTGAAGCTCACCTTTTCCCCAAATACACATTGTGTTACCATCATCATCGCCTTGGGTGTTAATTATTCCCCCACCTCCTCCTCCTCCACCTCCCGACTCCCTGTTCCCAATTCCCCGACCCTTATCGCTGCTTACGCCCCGTCCCTAGACTGGGACATAACAAATGGCTGTGTGAGGTTCAAACCCTTCATACCATTAATGACTTTCACACAAGTCTTGCATGCAGATCATCAGTGAAACTTTAAATGAAAGGTACTACTGGGTTCATTGCCCATTACCTAAAGGATGGGAAATTTCTTAGTGTCACTTTACTGTATCTGAATGTGTACACATATGAACTAGATGCTGTTGGAAGGACAATAGCCAGTATATTTAAATGCACAGCTAAGTTGAGCTACTGTTATAACTCTATTATGCCATTTAATTGGACTACTGTCCTTGTCCCAGTATGCATGCACAGGAGGCGATTTACTGACAGAAGTATGTCTAACTACACTACAATAATTGTAGTAAATTTCACCACCTTTTTGCTGAGATTAACTTATTTGCCTGCAATTGCTGTTTTTGTCCTTTGTTGCCACATAGCACAGCTTGGGGAACACAAGTGTAGATCTTGAGCACTGAACAAATGGGATCAAATGTTTGACACTGCCCTTCTCGTTGCTATCACTATGTAGCACTGCTGCAGTTTTGGTGCAATCTGTCTCAAAATTTGATCAGTTCCAGATCTTCATTCATACATCATGGCTGCAAAGTTCCATCAAATACTTTTTGAGTTATCACACTGACCAGAAAATGTCTTCAGCAGTGGCGATCCAGCCCCAAACCATATATATGCCACATTCAAGAAATACAATGAAGTAACAACATACGAGGCAAAGCACGGCCAAAAACCTTCATGCTGGGCTGGTACGCACCTTCATCCCCACAGACCAGTTTCTTCACGATGCAGGGAACCTCCACGTAGCCAAAGTCCTTCAGCATATCCATCTGCCGGGCCGTGATGGGGTGCTCCCACATGGCCGTGTTCATGGCGGGGCAGAAAAGCAGCGGACGGCGTAGGTCCCAGGCACGCACCACACATGTCTGGCAGCAAGTGGAGATAGCGCTCAGTCACAGGCACGTATCACAGAGCCAAGCCAAAAAGCCCAGGGGGACCTCACAGCTGAACCCATGCACGCTCTTACCAGAAGGTTGTCACAGATACCACCAGCTATCTTAGCCAGAGTGTTGGCGTCCAGAGGAGCAATGAGCATCAGGTCGGCCCAGCGGCGCAGCTCAATGTGTAGCACTGGGTCTGAGCGCTGTGTCCACATCTGCGGCAGAGCCAGGCGCTCAAGGTGAGTCCACATCATTCTGCTGGGGCACATTAACATCAAGTACCCCTTTAAAACTGGAAAAGATCTGAGCGACCTTGGACATCATGGGTACCTGCCACTCATCCCTGTCAGTGTAGATTCGGACTGGGATCTGCTCAGGCTTGTAAAAATGCGTAGCATGGTTAGTGGTGACCACCTGAACCTCCACCTGGAACAAAGAAAAAAAGTGTTAAAAAAGAAAAAACAGGGGCCTGATTCTTGAAACCTTCTTAACGCTACATAGTTAGTAAGTTCTTTTACAAAGAACAAAGAATGAATGACATCGCGTTAAGAAGGTTTCAAGAAACTCACCCCAGGTCACTTCATGCATGTTAACACCTCAAAATATTTCACACTGATTGCAACTGCTTGGAAGACATTCGTCTGTCAAGAACATTCATCTGCCCTTCATCGCTCACCTACTGCAAACTGCTCCACCAGACTAACAGATGTGCAGAGTGCAGCAGACAGATGTGCAGAG
>JAABNX020000021.1:7952238-7964271 GCA_015163995.2 Mormyrus lacerda
AGGAGTCAGTGCCTCGGTCTCTGTATTGCTATGTGGGAGAAAGGAGGAGGAGTCAGTGCCTCGGTCTCTGTATTGCTATGTGGGAGAAAGGAGGAGGAGTCAGTGCCTCGGTCTCTGTATTGCTGTTTGGGGAAAGGAGGAGGAGTCAGTGCCTCGGTCGCTGTTAGTGTTGGGGGGGGAAACAGTACCTCAGCCTGTGTTGATGTGTAAGCACAGGGGGTGCTAAATCGTGTTGTTTCTTCTGTTTCTCTTTATTTCTCTAGGTGTGACTTCATATCAAGACATTGTAGATTGTCTAAAGTTGGTTATAAAGGCCTTGAAATATGACAACATTAAGCCATGGGTATGTAATAACTTTTTATTGCTTGAAAACTACCTTAGTTGATTTCGGAATAGTTCTCTATAAACCGTAATGAGCCAGTGGCTCTTGTTTCCAGAGTGTAAGCTGGCGTCGTTGTTGTTGTTGTTGTTGTTGTTGTTGTCGTTGTTGTCGTCGTTGTTGTTGTTGTCGTTGTCGTATGTAAACACTTTTACGTTTTTGTTGGGTTATGAGCCATGAGTCCCGCATCCCTCATGTATCTCGCAGATCCATAGGGAAAGCAGCAGTTCCCTCAGCAAGCTGATCCTCGAGTCCTACAGCAAGCAGCTGCAGCCTGTGGGCCTCACAGGCCTGGCCCCTGTGCGGATGCTTCTGGAGATTGGCCTGGACAAAATGCGCAGGGACTACATCAACTATTTCGTCGGTGATGTGCCTTTCCTGGTTCGCAGTCTGTGCTGTCAGGTTTCATACAGGAAACGATCTTTCAACTCTGCCCTTTCCTCTTCATTTTAGGTCAAGAGCTGACGACACTGAAAGGCTTGGTGAGACCCAAGATAGACTGTCAATACTGTTGCTTACAACTTTGCCAGCATAATGTTAAAGGATATTGTATTTGAAATGGGTCAAGTAAATCTGTAGCTTTGCTATATAGTTAGTGGCTGTCTAAAGAGGTTACATTTAAACCTATTCCAGTGATCAACAGATGAAACACCTTATACATCATTCATGAATCTTTAAATAAGCTGTCAGATTAGGTGGTCACATTATACTGAAATGACTGTTGGTTATATTGCATGGTTTAGTAATGCCCCTTTGTGTAATTCAGACCACAATTATGGATGTGGTGGGCGTCATTCACCGTGCTGCTTTTCTTCCTGCAGAGTTACTATCTCAACACAGAAGTGGACTTACTGGAGCAGGTCGTGCGAGTGAAGAAACTGCACCACCTGCTGGAGATGGTGGTGACCTGCGGGACTTTTCTCAGTCTGGCCTATGAGCACCTGTTTGCTCTGACACAGTGAGTGTGGTGTTGGTTCTGTCATTTCTATAGGGTTGTTTGCACAGCACTGTGCTATTGGGCTATGGGTTAGTGTTACTGTTTTCAGTGTCGGGTAGCTGCGTACTACAAGTGCACCGATCCAATATCCTGAATCAGCCATATGTGACCGATCCACGTCCAATACGTACTTATTTAGTTTTCGGCAGTCTGTGCAAAGACAGCTGCTATCTCCAGTTAAATCGATTCGTACACAATCAATCGCACAGCAACTCTTTCTCAATTTAGATGTGCTGTTTTTTCGGCACTCAAGCTGAACAATAACGCTGCCACTCAGTGGTGTGAGTGCAGTGACTTCCGCCTGCTCTGACCAGAGGCGGACATTTCAGGTCCAGAAAGTAAAAATCCAAACCAGGATTTTGTTTCAACCAAGCAGTTTAGCATAAAGAATCACAGTCACAGAGAACTCTACTGGTTGGTTGAAACAAAATCCTGGTTTGGATTTTTACTTTCTGGACCTGAAATGGCCGCCTCTGGCTCTGACATCATGTGCATACAAAACAAAAAATAAACAAAGCATGCAACAAAACAAAGTGTACGTCATTGTGCAAGACAACAAAAGCCAATGGATGATTTGGACTTCACTGGCTTGGGCTGGGCTTGGAGCAGTACATTACAGTGTGTATGTTTCTAGTAGCCTAATTAACAACTTTTTTGGCATGCATTTTTTTTTCATTGGTATTTACTACGTTATAAAAAGAGCAGTGGTATCAGATCAGTATTCATGTCCCGGGTTCCAGACTAACTTTTTCAGTGGTAACATTGTTGCTACCAGCTTTCTCAGTTGGTTGCACCAGCATATGATTGGGTCACACCCTTTGTTTTGGTGCAGCATGGTATTAATCAATGACCTTGCATGCTGATGAATAGTTGTCCTAATTTGCATACCTTGGTTTTTGTATTAATGAAAGACGTACAGTGACTCAAGACTTGATACTGTAACCCCATCACATTTGTGACTGTTAGGCATGGCAGATCGCCACCAATGTGACAATTCACAAATAATACTTTTATTCTTATAAATAAAGGGCCCCCTTAACCGCTACCATAACAGCCTGCCTGCCTGAATGGGAACATTAAAGTTTATTTATTACTATTTCTAAACCAGAAGTACTGTACTGTACACTTTGCATGTCATTTTCTATCATGTCATTTTTATATAATATATACAAAGTATCCAAATTATGCCCCAGTATGTAAAAAGTTACTGCTATACACAGTGTAAGCACTATGTTTTGGACTGATTATTAAAAGTGTACAATTAACATCAGTGAACTTTTAAAAGTTACTGAGAGAAACAGGAGATTCCACAGTGACTCGGACGGCTACGTGAGTGAGGCAGCTTACCGGGACAAAGATGCATGTCGTACTGAGACGTTTAGTTTAATGTGACCCAGATCCATTTTCAGTATTGTCTTTGGTTTCCGCATCATCCGTTTCTGCTGTCTTCCAGCAAGCTCCAAGAATATTCCCATTAAATTGCTCACAGCCAACTGCTGTATGGCTGAATCCGCAAATGTCAAATGGGCGAATGTGAAAGCAGGGTAATTTACTGCTCTAGCAAAATATTTTAATCTGAACATTAGCTTTAATAACCTTACAACTTTACTCTCATCACCTCTTGTGTCCGTCGCTGGTTCTTTCTTTGGCTCTTCTTCTCCGCCAGCCTCCTCCACTGTCTTATTTAGTTTTTTAAATAATCACCTATAGGCCAATTCCTTATTAACACCTAAGCAATAGCATAACGCCAGTTTCTCACATTTTATCATCACTGCACTTATGTACCTACACCTGGGTGCAGGTAAGGAGAGACCAATTCACCAAAATTAAAAACCAGGGAAGAAGGAAAAACAACTTTCAATCACAATCCGTTAACAGAGAACCCCTACAGGAGCAAATCATCCTAATGATTATCATACACTGGCAGAGATGTGACCAGTTAAAGGAAATTTGAACTTGCACACTCTCAATAAAAGGTTGATCTGTTCAGGCACTGAAAACATGGGATGGATGAGGTTGATGGATTCAACCTGATTAAGTGAATGCTGGTATTATACTAGTTGATGAATCTAGTGATTATGCACACATTTAATGTGATGTACAGGCTTATGAACATTTAACATTCAGACTGAAGATTACTACACATAAGTTTTCATGAAGCCCTTTGGTAAAGTAATATATAGTGAAATAAACCATGAATTGTGCATTGCCTTTCTAACTCAGCTTTATTTCCTAAATGGATATCAACACACAAGTCATGGAGTATATATCAATTCCCAGTTAATTACAAGATATGAAAAAAGAAGAAAAGTATGCACTTTTAATATATTGTAATGCAGAATTATTTTGACTTTATTGATTAAAAGGGTACCGGTTTGAAAGGTTTATCATAGTGAGTAAAAGTCTGTTATTATTCTGTGACCCCTCGCCGTCTTCGAGCCCACGCCTTCACAATGATTAATCCTTCTGCTTTCTCCAGGTCTTGCTTGGAGTACTATGAGACGAACACTTATGATGAAGACCACAGGTTCCAGCTCCAGATCAGACCGGCAGTAATCAGCAGCTTCTACCAGAAGTAAGACTGAGGGCAGCTGACTTTGGCTGGTGCATGTGAGGCGAGTCAAAGGTGATGGATGTATCTAATTCAGGTCTTACATTAGGCTTCAAATCTGGCCCACGATTCCAAACCCAGGCCTTGTTTTCAGTTCTACCATGTAGTTAGTTTAATAATCACTGATTCTGATTGGCTGGAGGCTTCAGACCTGGCCTGTGGGTAAAGGAAGGCTGGAAAATCAGCAGTGCTGGGCCCTTGAGGACTGTCATTCCAATAGCCCTGCCTTACAGCCTTCAGCTTCAGACGTTCAAAGCCACAGTCTATTTACTGCTGTAGATGGACTCATATTTATGTTGTAGTGGCAGTTCCTGTCTCAGTGACAGCATGGACTCTTCTGCACTGTCGTGATTGGTTGCCATCACTGGTTTAGGGAGCAGCCCCTAATGTGGGGGATCGAGGTGTCCAGTGGCCAGGGTCCTAAAGAAGTAAAGACGTCCTGGCAGCTCAGCGACCGATGTCCTGTGGACCACATGAACATTGACTCTACAGGTAGGCCTCCGGACCTTCTCTTCTATGTCTCATCGCCACTGGATGTCTTTCACTTCATCAGCGATTTCATGAACTCTACAGACTTTCCATTTGAAGTGACTGTCAACGGAGACTGTGAGGAGTCTGTTCACTTTGAGACTAGATCGCTCTGCAGTCTTGTCAGCTTTTCCTGAACTCCATCACAGGTCAGTACGAGAGAACCAGCACTTTGATTTATTTCATATTCAGTTCATTCATTGTTCATATTGTAACATGATTAGAGCTCTTTCAGTTGACCTTGTCACTGAAGTATGCACACACCATAATCGCTAGTTGCTTTGGTTGCTAAGATCATATGAGTGCTTAAACTTAGTGTAATACTTTGGATTCATTTTTAAATGGACACATACATGTATTTTTTCATGTGATGCTGCACATATGTGATTGTTTTAATATTAATTCCTAACCACATGTATTCCACCTTTATATGCTATTCTAGTTATCATTTAATTATATCACTTAATGCAGTCTATCAATGAAGTGAGACTTAGCATCATAACATAAACGCAAAATGCAAATTAGTTGCCAGCATTGCAGATACTGAATGATATGACTTTGTCTGGGTGGCTGAATTAACCAAGCAGTTCTCTGTGGATTCATTCAGTGGGTCAGTATGCAGGTATCATTTAGCAGTCTGCAAGGGGGAAGATTACCTCGTGATTACTGAATAAACACAAGCTTTGCTGTTTCTACACAGCCACGATCGTGGCCAGACAGACAGGGTACTGAACGAAACATCTAACCCTTGGTATTCTCTGAAATGTTTGCAGAATTTATTCTTCATAGAACACCAAGAATCTACTCTTCTTAATTCTTCATAAGGACTTCATGAATCCAGTTATGAATATTCTGCTGTTTTAGATTGTCAATGTAGAAATCTTGGTCTGTCTAGTAATAATCCAGTGATCCTCCAGTGTGGTTTTGTTTTCACCAGTGGACCTTTAAAGAAGAGTTTGCAAAAATTTTACTAGTTTTATATAACCTGCTGAACTGTGTTACTATTAAAATGCTTTGTATAACATTACTGGTGTTTTTACTGCTGTAAATGTTCTTGAAATTTGAAAAGGGCCATCATTCACAGGAGTACAGAACATGGACGATGCAGGATATAGTTATAATGCTGTAAGATAAAACACTTCAAGACCGTCAAACATAATGAATAATATGAACTGTAAGTGCAGACCTCTGATCTGAGTCCGCTGCTAGCACAGACTAAGCATGGCAATGCCAAACCTAAAACCTTGTTTGCTGGGCTGCTGCTTTTTCACTCTAACTCGAAATATCTAGCTTGAATGGTCCATGTAGCTTCTGATGTGGATGGTGTGTGGCTCAGGGGACTCTGTCTGTAACCAGAAGATCACTGATTCAAGCCTGGCCGTATGCCTGTAGGCCCTTGAAAAAGGCCCCTAACCCCCAGCTCTTCGGGGCCCCACAAGGTGGCTGTCCCTTTGCTGGGACCCTCTAAGCCTGCTCTCACCTGCAAAGCAAAAAAAAAAATTCCCCACAGGGATCAAAAATGTATTAATGTATCACTATTCTACTTACTTAATCAGAATCTTCAAAATGTAAACGCAGAATATTGTTTAGTCCAGTACAAGGCTAACCTGAGCATGAAGCCCATCGAGGACGGGACGCTGGTCCCACGCAGGGCACAAGAGGGGAACATCGAGGATGGGATGCTGGTCCCACGCAGGGCACAAGAGGGGAACATCGAGGACGGGACGCTGGTCCCACGCAGGGCACAAGAGGGGAACATCGAGGACGGGACGCTGGTCCCACGCAGGGCACAAGAGGGGAACATCGAGGACGGGACGCTGGTCCCACGCAGGGCACATGCTCACACAATTATATACTATTTAGAGAGAGGAGTTTCCTAGTGACTAAATAAAAAACAACTCAAGCAAATATTTTACCTTCACATGGCACACAGTTCCAGCAAAGCAACACAGACTCAGTTGCGAATGTTACTGGCTGCAGAAAATTTGGACCTGATTTTTAACACGGGAAGAGCCAATCTGTGTCAACTTATCGTAAAGCTAAAAACTGTAAAATTCAATTATCATAGTTTCTTGGTTTCTTTAGATTTCTGTAGTTTTAAATATGCATAAGTGGAAGGCATATTTGCTCCATATTGCCCATAGATAATAGCTAATGTAGCGTTGGTGAAATCTGTTTCTTTCATTTTCAACCTTTATCTTATGTAGGACACAGCAGAAGACGTGCAGATTTCACATTTGAACACACCACCTCTTCATCTTTCACTGTGACGCTACTTCTTTTCACGCCACCGTGCTCGGAAAAAGTCTGATTTGCATACCCTGTTTCTGCCATCATCTAACACAAAAAACAGCAGGACAGTCTACTTAATGTTCTTATGGGTGAGAAATACGGTAGGGTCCTTACAGAAATACCAAATGCATTCATATGGCTTTACTGATGCAGCTTATGTGAATATTGACCAAAAAGATTTATACTGTTTCCATTCAGGGGCTCAAAGCCACCAACCACACAAGATTGGCCGCTTGGGCTGTTTATTTTCAGTTTTACAGAGTTTCATGGCACTCCTCACAGTCACAGACCTTGTTAAGTGTGCTTCAGTCAAGAGCATATCCTCATGCTTGTGCTTATAGAAAATAACACTAAAATGTTAATAAACAGTAAACATTGACAGCAAACAAGTTCGCAGGCAGGAGAACTGATTTACAGCTTAAGGCAAGACCACCCCCCACTCCCAAAAATAAATATTTATAAAAAAAAAAAAGGTGATACTGGAGGTTGCTACATTCTTGCAATAGTCAAAAAATGAGTGATGCATAAAAGCAAGTGTTTCTATTTCCTGGGTTTTCAAAATCCCAAGTTTTACCAAGTTTCCAACTTCACATATGCTATTTTTTTTGTTCAGTGTGACATCATTAATCTGATGACTCAATTCTTTGTAAAATCTTTTTTTTTTTTACAAGTCAATATTTGTACATGTTGTGTGGATTACTTGTGAGATCTTTGAAGAATTTGTTATCAAAGCAGACACTTCTTCAATTTTCTGTTTTATATGATTCCTTTGCGAAGTCTACATGAAATTTATTCTGAACATCAGTGTGTTTTGCACCAGCATTTGCTTAATAGTCCTGAATGCTTTACTGGTGGAAATAAAAATCAAACAATTTTGTGGTGCAGAAATTAAACAACTTCTAAACTATTTAATACTTAAAACACATAGTTGATTTTACAACCAGTAGGTGTTAAACAGAAATAGCTATGAGTATTTTATCATCAAATGTAAATTATGATGTTGGCCACAAAGAAAAAAGCAAATAAAGGGAACAAGACTCTTGCACTGACCCCATATTATAGGTGAAAGTTCAGGTCAGCCTCCCAGATCACTGCAAAATGGTTAAAGAATGACAGATGTGTATGTACATTTATAGCTTTCCAGAAAACTCAGTAATCGCCATCCTCATCATCTGTCACAACCTCCAACTCATCATCATCCTCCTCCTCCTCCTCTTCCTCTTCCTCCTCCTCCATGTCACATTCCCCAATAGTGCTCAGTTGCAGAATGGTGTGGTTAATCTTGCTCTCATCATCCAGCTGTTCTATAATCTGTACACACAAATGGTACACTGCATATTTGAGCATTTTTTATGACATGCAGGATCAATAATAAGGCTTTTCCTTATTGGTGCTTGGGGTTCAAGCCTGTAATATACAAGTGTGTACCTGTGAATCACTGGTCTGAGCAGGGCTGTCCTCCCTCTGAGCATTTATCATTGACTTCAAAGCCCCTTCTTCAAACTACGGGCAAGAACAAGTGGGATTTTACAATCACATCTAATCATGACTTTGGCAAGCCTTCAGTAACTATTACTGTACACCTGCAGGTCTAGAAGAACACTGCAATGAAAACGCATTAAAGAAATTAATTCTGTAGTACAGCATAAAAAAAAATTGAGGTGTTTTGTTTAACCACCAGACCATGATTTGAGTCTGGCTGAAATCTGGTCAGGCTATGCAACCTTGATCAGGATAAGCAGCTGGAAAATGGATAGATGGTCAGGATGCAGTGTAGTACTGTTGCGATACACATCAGTGGCTGTGGGTTCGAATCATGTTTCTGTTCTATGTGTGGATTTTGCATGTTCTGTGAGCTTCTTTTATGCAGTTTTCTGCTGCAGTTAGATTAAGTGGCATCTGTAAATAGCCTGCAGCATACACATGGGCATAAATTATGGTGTGGGGGAGTAATAATAAGACTCCCTCCCCCAAATAATCACAATGTCATGATGAATGGGTGGGGATCTCAATCCCCTCAATAATCAATCCAATGTTACGCCCTTGAGTGTAAGTGTGTATATGTGTGTGACCTGAGATAATCTGGCATCTTGTCCAGCATGTACCTCAGACGTGTTCCTTGTGCTGCTCTTTATAAAGTCAAACTGTTTACAGTTATACATTAAAGTAGAAGAAAATCAAGAATACATTAGTAGGTTGAACTCTTCATAGAATGTGTTCTCCCTAGATAGGGAATATGGTTTTACCATCATAAAATGAATTGAAAAAAATAATACAATACGTTAGCATTACACGTTATCATTAGCAGTGTTAAAATACAAAAGCGCATTTCACCAAGATTCACGTTGACACCGTATTATCGTATAGCTCATCCTCCCCTTTTTAGTGTCAGTGCATTTAACCCACCGTGCTCCCTGACACTCACGTTTACATTAAACACTTCACTCTCAAGCCTCTATAAACACCTTTCACACGTCTGTTACCAATCTACTCAGGCACAGCGTTCAACCATCAAGTGTTCTCACCTTCAGCCTGTTAAGCTGATCTTGCAACATAACTTTGATCTTCAAAAGTGTCTCCTCTTCCTTCCTGAGCTCCTGCAAACGGCTCAACATGATCCCAATATACCGTTTTCTTGCACACTGCAAAAAAGGGAGGGATATGTTGTTTTCTTAACTAACCCATAGAATTCAGACTACAGTGAATACAACTCTTAGGCGAGTCCCACTGCCTTCCTTCAGCAGTGCACTTTGAATTAAAGAACCCTTCGCAGTTTCTAATAGACAATCCCGGCTCCTTCAGTGCGCCGCCGCGGGAGGTGCGCAGGCACGGGCGGAAACCGCGCGCCGCAACTATCGTTCCGAGGCCAAACAAAACATCCTCTTCTATACATATTCATTGAAATAAACACATGCACTGCAAATATACAAGCACGGAGTAAATAAATTTGGGAGTCGCCAACAACCTTTGATGAAAACCCGTTTTGTTAATAGAAAACAAAAAAATATCATATTCCAGGCATACTGAAAGCTAGCATACTATAATATAATTAAAAGAAAGCGAAAACAAGCGTGGATCACCTTACCCACAGGAGGTGGATTGCTGTATATGTAATACGAGGCAGATAGGTTTACCATACACACTTAAACTTATTCTATATAAATGAACCCTTTCTTTGTCGTCCGTCTCATATCATAATCTGTCGTATTGTTACGTATCGGTCCACGCATCCCTCATTTGTTCATTAAAATATTTAAAACAAGCCACCCAGTTTCTCTACACTACGGAAGAGACTGACTCCTAGCGATCTTCTTAACTAGCCAGTCACCGTATACCATGCCTAATACCGGCCACTCTGTGATGTGCATTGATGGCCCAAAGAAGCCGCGAATGACGACTCCTGCTGGTCAAACTCTATTACCGGTTACCTGAACGCTTTTTACATTCTGCTCAGGCTGCTAAGTGTGCTGTATGGTGGGACTTAGGTAGTCATATAAATCAGTCAGTTTGTGACAACAAAGGAGAAAATACCAGTACATAAGAAGGGGCTCTGATATAAGATATACATCAGCCAGCGGAAGATGCACATTTTAATTACCTATAAGAACCCCTCGTTTTAAATAGGAATGTATTGTATCGTAGATGTTGAATTGCACCCGTTCTCATTGTTCTGGAGTGTTTTTAGTTGCTTACACGAAATTCAGCTAACAGTGCTTATTGATTCAGTGAAACAAAATTGTATCTGTACCTTATTACCGAATTTTATCTCAAATGTGGTATGATACATAGAAAAACAATTAGCATTTCAAATGAAAGTAGAAATACGCACTACCCTCAAATAACGCTGGTTAATGATAAAACCTGTGCCAGTTATACTTACTACATGGTAAGATATAACTATAGTATAGCTAGTCAGAGTACTATCATTTATATGTAGTCCAAACTGTAGAAATGCATCTCAGAAAGTTTAAGGCCACAGTCCCTATTCTTGTCCACTGCAGTGATGACATATCTAAGTCTTGCAATATGACGCTGTGATGCCTTCACATTCAGCAGTCAATGTATCCAGATTTCTGAACCTGAATCTTAATGCGAAAAAAGTGAGGTTGTGTAAGACACAACAGAGAGGGAGAAACGGTGTGTTAGTGTGTTGGCAGTGATGAGAGCTGACACACTTCTTCGTCATTCAGAGTGGCATCTCTCAGCAGCAATCTCATCAAAATATACCTGGTGGCTGGAAGCAAAAAAGCATGTGAAAATATAAACTTGTTCTACCACCATGTTGGCTAAGATACTATCATCTAATTTGGCTATAATACATGCTTATACAGGTTGTTGTTGACTTATGACCTATGCAACCTATGAACAGTAGACTTGATGACCAAAGGAAATTACAGTGCAGTTTAACCTTTATGTGGTTAATTTGTGCTTGCAGTAAAAGGCTAAAATGCACAGTGATGTCTTGTCATAACAGCACAAATGCACATAAAATAAATACACATTTTAACTATTATGACAAGAAATTGGCCAGAATGCAAGATCAAGCTGTTTCTAATGAATTTGCACACAGTTTGTGTGAGGAACTTGCAGACTTGGGTGAGACTGCTGACTGTAATGTGATGTGGGAGATCTTCCATGAGACCCTGAAGGCTGCCGAGGGCTGTGTTGGTGTTGCCAGTGTTCCCAGAAGGAAGTGTTTCATCTCACAGGGCACCCTGGATTTTATCGAGTAGTGGAGTCACAGTGCACGACTTGGTGGCAATTCCAGTCTGTACTGGGAACTGAGAAAGACGACTGTGAGAGCTGTGGGGCAGATAAGGAGGCGCTTGTCAGACACATCTGTGAGCAGGTGGTCTAATGACCCACGTCCTGCTTACGGAGGAATTGAAGCATTATCCAAATCTGAATCTGTTCCTCTGAGACTTGCAGACAGGACGGGTGATGGGGTGCTCCTTACGGATGACACTGCAGTTGTGACCTGCTGGGTCAGCTACTTTGAGAAGTTGTTTAACGCTGATCCTAAGCATCTCTGGATCACAGTTCTTGAGGCTGATCCTTCAATCAGCTGTGAACCACCCAGTCTCACTGAGATTGCACGGGTGGTGAATCAGCTAGGGGTAGGGAAGGCTGCCGGAATCTGTGGTGTCCAGGGTGAACTTCTCCAGGCTGGTGGTAAGGCTGTCCTCCTTCTCCAGGCTGGTGGTAAGGCTGTCCTCCTTCTCCAGG
>JAABNX020000021.1:7965204-7985609 GCA_015163995.2 Mormyrus lacerda
AATTATCTCACCACAGATGCACACACTGTGGTGTAAATATGAACCAGCCTACTTCCCCAACAAAGGTGATAATCGCTAGTTAGCAACTGTCAGATATCATTGATTGCTAATAATAATGTCATATTGCTTGTCCAAGTATCCATATTTGTTGTGTGCTGTTTGGTTACATCATTTTCGGTTCAAACACACAGTGAAATGAATGAATACTTTCATAAATTCACCAGTACTGTAGATGTTCAGCATGGACAACATTATGCTACAAATCTAAAACGGATTATACTCT
Organism: Mormyrus lacerda; assembly: GCA_015163995.2. Taxonomy (NCBI): domain Eukaryota; kingdom Metazoa; phylum Chordata; class Actinopteri; order Osteoglossiformes; family Mormyridae; genus Mormyrus; species Mormyrus lacerda. The sequence continues at coordinate 7,965,488 of JAABNX020000021.1, forward strand.
TACTACGTCTAAGGGCAGCAAACTATTTCTAAAGGGAATAAGTTTAAGAGCTGATTGGTTCTTTTCATGGTGTGTTTCTCACTTATGCGCGACTATTTAATTTATATAGTTTTATTGGTTCATTGTCACGTTCAAATGATTTCAACCATTACTACATTTCATTTTCACTATAACAATACAATGGAATTATATTGCAACTCTCAATAAACAAATTGAAGTTAATAAGAATACGTAGGTGTCCATTGAGTTTTAAATTGTCACGTGAGCTGTTAATCTGTATGTTGCTTTAGTTTCCCCCAATGGTTCGATTAGACTAACTGGCATCAATGAATTTGCCCATATTGTGTAACGATATCATATCCGCTGTGTGTTCTACCATATACCCTAATGTTGCCTGATTCAACACGACTCTATACTAGATTAGCGAGCGGGAAATTGACTCATTTTGAAAGTATGTTTGGGTTCGTTTTGAAATTCATCTAATAACGTTTTATTAAACTGGGCATTTGACTAATACACAAAATAAATACATATTTATACATCAGCCCATTTCATTTAATAGGGTGACTGTTCAATTCTTTCAACATTAAAATGCCTCTTATGTAAATAATAGTTCAGTTGTGCATTCCAAATAAGTAGTTGTGTAATTATAGAAACGCAGACGCAGCACGGATAACCGAGGCGGCACGTTTTCTCGAACTGCGTCCGTTAGCCAATGAAGAACCATGAATCCCCGATAACTTTATTATTATGTGGGCTGTCGATGGTACCATATTTAGGTTGCTGGACGCGTGACGATGCGGCTCGGCTCGGCTCGACTCGGACCCGAAATCTTTGGGCATCGCCGCGTCACTGCCGAAGAGTCTCCAGAAAGTTCCGTCCTGCCGCCTATAAATGCGGCTAGCTGTGAGGCGGAGGGGAGGGAGCGTTCAAACGCTGCAGCGGGCTGAGGCTCGTATACGGCGACTTTAAGACCGGTACGGCCGCCGGACCGACAGTAACCGAGAACATCGGTGAGCGAATGGGGGATTAAAACATTTTGTTGTTATAAACCGACTTTACTCGTCGGATCTGAGGTAATTATCGATGGAAATACGCGTAAATTTTATTATTGCGGCTCTTCGGTTTCATTGTGTGTATTCTGTCAGCAGGATAACCTGTCAGGATGGTTAAAGAAACGGGTTTCTACGACACCTTGGGCGTCCGGCCCGCAGCGTCCGCGGAGGAGATAAAGAAGGCGTACAGAAAGCTGGCGCTGAAATATCACCCGGACAAGAACCCGAACGAGGGCGAGAAGGTAAGAGACGGGCGGGGAAGCTGGACCCCGCTGGCCCGCAACGCCGAGAGGCGCCGGGAAGCTTCTGGAAGGGATCCTCGAGACTGTCACCGGTCCGGGTTACAGTGTCGCATCTCAATGGGCTTATTTACCCTTAGATTTAGACTTTTAATGCATGTGAAATAGCTCTTTTCGTATCAAAATGGATATCAAAATGAATGGAACAATCCGCAAATTTATTAAAGAATGAAGCTGTTTTAAAACTATCGGGAACACACACACACACACACACACACACACACACACATATATATATATATGAAGTGTACTTAATACGAGTTAACGTATACATGGGTGTCTACGAATCAAGATGTGATAAGGTTCACATGCAAGATGCGTCAGGTTTTTGGGGGTTGCCCTGGTTGGTCTGAGGGGGGAGTGGCAGTGAATATTGTAAGATGGTCATTTTAAGTGGGAACCCCCTCCCTCCAGGTGCATATTTTCACATTTACATTTATTACATATAGATCACACAAGTCGATAAGTCCCACCCTTTAAACCTAATGAGGAAAGGCTGATGGTGCCGTTTTGTCTGCTGCAGTTTAAGCTCATATCTCAAGCCTATGAGGTCCTGTCAGACCCGAAGAAGAGGGAGCTTTATGACCAAGGAGGGGAGCAGGCCATCAAGGATGGCGGTATGAGTGGAAGTGCATTTTCTTCACCAATGGACATTTTCAACATGTTTTTTGGTGGTGGTAGCAGAATGCAGAGAGAGAGGAAAGGTAAGTCCATTTTTATTGGCTTTTTCTGAATAGTACTTTTATTTTATGATGCAGTGAAACAAGTGAAATGTCTGCTTAAGTCTGAACTGGTACTGGAATTTGCTTTTGACATGTATTTTTAATTTGGACATAATGGTATGTTTTCCATAATGGTAAGTCCATTTTCATGCAGTTTATGAACACAACGATTTGTTCACCATGCAAAGATACTGTTTTGTTATTTGATTAGTATTTCTGTGTTCCTGTGCCACAGGCAAAAATGTAGTTCATCAGCTGAGTATTTCACTGGAGGAGATGTACAATGGTTCAATAAGAAAACTTGGTCTCCAGAAGAATGTGATTTGTGAGAAGTGTGATGGTATGTGTTGATATTTATTTTAGTAATATTGCATTGTTGCTTTGGAACATGTGTGGTGAATTTCAAGGCTTACTGTAAATATGGTCAATAAGAACACCCCTTACCTAGAATTATTTGGCTTATTAGTGTTAAACATTGCACCTTAGCCAGGATAGCTCAAGTACAGGCAATTGCTTGAATAATTAAGTTCACTGCAAATAAGTTCCTGTTTTATCACAAAAGCAATGTTCTGTACAAATTTGTAATTCAGGTTAACATGCAAGAGGTTATCTGACAGGATTAATACGAACTGTTTTTGCAAAACTTTCAGTTTAAACAGGCTGCCTGTGCTCACTCTAAACTGTACATTTTAATAGCTTGAAGCTGGGTGTCTGTCCCATTTCCAGGTTATGGGGGAAAGAAAGGAACTTTGGAGAAGTGTTCAAACTGCAAGGGGAGGGGAGTTCAGATCCAGGTGCAACAGATAGGCCCAGGCATGATTCAGCAAATCCAGAGCATGTGTCCAGATTGCCAGGGCCAGGGGGAGAGATTCAACTCCAAAGATCGCTGCAAAAACTGCAATGGGCAGAAAGTGGAACGCAAGAAGAAGATCCTTGAAGTCCACATCGACAAAGGTTAGTGGGCAAGTAAACCTGGTTCTAGGACTTAATTCCATGCCTGTCCTTGCAAGGTAGTAGTTTTATAATCTCTTAATTCATCTAGGCATGAAGGATGGCCAGAAGATCACATTTTATGGAGAAGGTGACCAGGAACCAGGTCTGGAACCTGGTGATGTAATTATTGTCCTTGATCAGATTGAGCACCCTGTCTTCCAGAGGCAACATGATAACCTCATTATGAAGATGGAGATCAAGTTGGTAGAAGCACTCTGTGGGTTTAAGAGAACCATCACCACTCTAGATAATAGAGTACTTATGATCAGCTCACTACCAGGTAAACATCACATGCCATTCACTTTCAATTTGAAGTTGCTGTGTTTGATATGATGTCCTCCAGAAGTAGTGTAAGAACATAAATTTACAAACGATTAGATTCACAAACGAAAGATTAGTAAGACTCCACTGTATTGCAGGAAAAGTTATGAAACACAATGACATAAAATGCGTCCAAAACGAAGGCATGCCTGTCTGCAAGGATCCATGCGAGAGGGGCCAGTTAATCATCCAGTTCATTGTAAGTTTGCTTTTTTTGATAACTTGGGATTCTTGTGTTTGTTTTCCCAGTACTTTGAAGAAATATTTTGGTGCATGATTCCAGCTGCAGTTGGAAAGTGACTGAATTTTAATTGGACTGCTTATGTTTAGGTGGAATTTCCAGAAAATGGTTGGATCTCTACAAGTATGTTACCCGACGTGGAAGCTCTGCTGCCTCCTAGAGAAGAGCTCATCATTTCTGATGATGCGGAGGAGGTGGATCTCTGTGATGCAGACCTCAGCTCCCAACAGCGTACTCACAGTGGGGAGTCTTATGAAGACGATGAGGGGCCTAAGGCCGGAGTGCAGTGCCACACTCAGTAACAGGGACCTTCATGGCTCTGACTCAGTGAAGTATGAATGCATGAAACTCTTGTGTGTTACTGTTACTTTTGTATGACCCTGGTTGAGGGATCTTGTGTCAGTAAATACCAAAAATAAACCTTGACATTTTCCTGTCACAAAGAATGGAATAACATGCTTTCTGTGAAGGTGAGTTTGTCACTGCAACAATACCTGTTAAGTAAAGATTAGATAAAAAACCTTTTGTATAGTATACCTGCTCATGGTGAATTATGCTTATGAATATCTGGCTTCAGTGCAGCTAATCACATCTGACAAGTGTTGAGGACAAAAGTTCTTGACTGAATGTCCTGCAATTTAGAGTGAGGGATAGTGTCCTGGGTTAATATGAACTTCTTGGGGGGGGGGGGGGTGTTCATGCAGCAACTCACAAAATTAATTTACTAAAAATACAGCAGACCAATAAGTTTCTTGCTTTTAATTAATAAATCAGGCTTTTATAAAGAACATGGCTTTAATTACAGTAAACAGAGCAGAAATATCCTGCTGTCTATGAAAATCATTTCAATGGAACCAAAATTAAGGCATTGATCAGTGGGGTGCATCGTATCTCACGATGTAACCACTCCATTACTGACGTGTCTTCAGTGCTGCTTTCGTCTGAAAGAGCAACCTAAAAAAAAAAAAACACAGCATTACACTGAATCCACCCATTATTCAAATTTGAACCATTAAAGACAATGGATCAATGCAAATTACTGCATTAGGCTACGGTAACACTTGAGGATATGTAGAACTATGTTCTTAGTTTCTGGTTAATACATTAAATAAGTGTTAGTTACATTCTGATACCATGTTTGTTGATGTATTTCATACAGTTATATTTGTTCATCATTTGTAACCGAGTAGTAACCAAGTTATTTGTGCCCCTGAAACATCACCCAAAACTTTTGAGTTTTATTATAAGTCAGATGGATGAAATCATGCAAGGTACATTATAAAAACAAGATTCTGACCCGAGTGAAATCTCATATATTGAGTGTTTAACCACTTACCCTCAGTCAGCCTGGCTTTCCCCCCAGTGGGCTGGCAGAGCACAGTAGAGCAGCCTACACACAAGACCACTGTCTGAGCATGACTGAACACTGTTGTGATCTTATAGCAGCCTGCAAACAATAACACAATTCTGTTACAATACACAAACAAAGAGCACAATCCCATATAAACGAGAGTACAGTTAGTGGCAAAAACTAAAGACCCAAAGAAACACCTGGGCATTTAACATCCATGAAGTAAGAATTGGGACTCTGAACCAGGCGTTTTTTCTTATGTTGTTTTTTCTCTAGGTCAAGAGAAGGATGAAGTAAATCTTTCGCCAACTGAAACAGAAAACAAAAGTAGTTAGGAGTAAGAAACAGGCCCGAAGGAAATTAACGACTCGAGCAGGGTCGGCAGCATAACGTATTCTGACGTACATTTCCATTAAAATGCACTATTTTGATCTCTTTCGCAATCAAAACATTTTACCGGGTACACAAACGAGTCACGTTTCTCTCTGAAAATGCTCAGGGAGGTCCATAAAGTCATGTTTATCGCAATACACACCGAATGTGACGCGCTACATTTCCACCCCATGTTGGTTAATGTATCTTTCATAGATATGTTCGATGCTGACTGCTACATTTGCCAGAAACAGAAGTAAACCTTAAAATGCATGCAAACATAAATACACAGAAATGATTAGCTAAACAACACACTGTTTATTATAACAGCTGTTACACCTTAAATAACTACAGTTAGTTAGACAAGACCAAGCTACGGTGTAAAACAGAACCATACAGAACAATACGACCTAAACCTTAACTCCGAAAGGAGCACTTCGTTTTCATGCGCCACGTTATGATTCACCAAAACAGACGCGCATCTGAGTAATGGCGCCGATGAAAATGCTGCGGCCTGAGACGGCCATGTGCGCTGGGCGCATGTAATAGCAAACTTCAGAAACATCTGCGTGAATCGGAAATCTCGGCTAAATATGACGTTTTCTAAACGCCAGCTTCCTGATTGCCAGCAAAACAATGTCAATTGTAAATATGGAAAATCGGCAGAGATAAACATTACTTACTGGCATTTTGGCTTAGTACTGTTCGCTTGCATAGACAAATCGATTGGTTTGTCTGATCGTGAAATTAAGTGGTTGCCAGTTCCAGGATTATAATCCCCCTTTTCGTACGGTTCCACGGGGTTGCCACCGCCCATTGGAGAATTCGAGAAGTTAGAGCTGTAAAATACAGGCTAAATAGAAACCTTGTTCTTAAGGCTGGCAGCAAACATCCAGTGGTTTAAACATGGTCACGACGTAGCCATTCATTTATTTAGTCTTTTCTCCAGTTTTCATAAAATATTTCAACGATTACGATGATTAATATAAAACTGATATTTACATATTTACCCAGGATTTGCAACTACCATTCAACTATATGGCAAGCCATTTTACCGTTAATATTAATTTCTAGAGGATTTCACAAATTCATTTAGAATTAGTTAGAATTCAAATTCTTGTATATTATTGATAGCGGAAATTCAGTTGTAACTAGTTCAAATGTAAAATCTTGATATCTGGAGTTTTTGAGATTAGAAACGTTTTTCTCATTCGTTTCAATGGGAGGTGGATTTTAAACTAGTACAAATGCCAATTCCTGATGGCAGGAATTCAGTTGTACCTAGTTATAATTCAGTTTTAACTAACTGTGTTTTAAACTTTTAACTAGCTCAAATTCCAACTCTAATTGAAATTAATGACGAAAACGTTCTGAATCTCACTTGGTAAAATAGAATTTCTGATATCAAGTACTGAATTTGTGACATGAAATTAAATAAAGCTAAATTGACTTACCATGTCCAGCCAACATCTTTCAATGACATGCAATGCATATGTCCATTTGCCTTTATGTTAAAGCATTTTTATTTATCCAATTGTTTAAATGCAGTGGATGATACAGCACCTTCTTTACCAGCTTGTGCAGGAGCTCAAGCATAAAACGTGGAGGAATTTTATATAGATTTAAACCCCACAATAACATGGGTGTGAGGGTTCCGTGGTAATCACTGCAACACTTTAATGTCACAGTACCAATTTAATATTCCATATTTTAAGACACTTTTAATTATTTTATGAATATTTTTGAAATGTGTGAATTAAAATGAAGAGGCAACTCATATTCACAAACTGGCAGCCTGTTAGCCTTCGGTGTAAGATTCTTATAATAAGCCCCAGTGCAAGTGGGGGGGTTGGCGGCTCTTCTCATGTCCATGTAGAAGACCCCCACCCTGAGTTGTGCTGAATTGTGGTATCAGTTTATAGTATATACGTCTATACATTTCACTCATTTTCTGAGATTCTCTTCTGGCACGTAATCTTCCCACAAATATAGGCATGCCATGGTGTGAACATCTTCACAGCAGCGTGATATACATTCAAAATGCCAACCATTATACTGGTTAACAGTGCATGACGACTGAACTACTGGCGCCCCATTTACACGTTTACACAGGTCTCATGTTCACTTGTCTACTGGCCCCCACCCCCCCATTTCAGTGGCCCCCAGTGCTGTTGCATCGCCTCACTGCCTATAGTTCTGCCAGTGCTGTTAATTCAAAAATCATTGACATGTAAAATTAAGAAAAAAGTTAATATCCACCTTCCTCTTATTCCTCTTTATCTCTACCATATTTAAAAACTAAAAGTTGTTCATTGTTTTTTTTATATATAATTTTAGTGAAAGCTGGGCATTTACACTGGGGCTCTTTAATCCACCATTAAAACTTACTTATATTCTGTTGTTCTGCTTTATTTTTAATTGCTGTTGTATGTTCTGTATGGTCGGGTTTGTTTTGAAACAAATGACAGTATTGAGCTCGCAGTGTTGTGCAGTATCTCAAGATGTGGGATGGTGAGAAAAGCACTGGATGTTGATCTGATTCAAGATCAAGTCTAAAGCCAGAGTAACTGTCTTGGTTTGGGTTAGGTTGAGTTCCTAAGAAACTGTCAAAGACTGACAGACAGGCTGGAGCCTGTATCTCTTACCCATCTTAAAAATTTATTGTAATGTGACCGGACAGCAGAGTGGAACTGTGTGCAGTAAGTGTCCAGGATTGGGAGTCCAGTTTCCACAATGGTTCTTGGTATGTGCAGCTTGTATGTCCTCCTCATATTTGTTTCCAGGTTTCTCTTCACACAGCTCAAATTGTACAGAAAGGTGAACTAGCATCTCTGGATTGTCCTTAGCATTTGAATTTGTGTGAATGTGCCCAGTAATTGACTGGCATTCTATCCAGATTATCCTGTACCCTCTGATATAGAAGTTATGGAAGACGCAAAACAGCAGCCCGATAGAAGAATCTCTCAATAAGGCATCACTATTTCCAGTTTAATGTCCTGTAGTCCCTCTGATCACATTAAGTGGAAAAAATTGTAATCTTCTTATGATCGGTGTATTTGATTATTCTTCAGGGGTATATGTTCTCATAAAACTTATAACTGTTATAACATCTGTGTTAGAAATCAGATACAGTACAACCCATTGAGAGCTATAATATTAAGTGTTACCAGCCATTCTGTTTAATCCTGACTATTACTTCACTGTTTGTAACCCCCAGAGGTGGAAAGTTACGGCTCAGAAAGTACAAATCCAGACCAAGATTTTCTTTCGACCAACCAGTTAAATATACTCTGTGACTGCGACTCTTTATACTCAGCTGTGAATGCCATACTTTTGTGCACACATAATACTTTTTTTACACACATGCATACATTCTAACACATATATATAGACACTAACACACATACCTATACATACATTCTAACATTCAAATACAGACGCTCTTCTACTTATGAACTTTCAACTTAAGAATTTTCAGACATATGAATGAAGAGGACTGTAAGTCCAACTTGTGTTCATTGGGCTCCTGTTTCCCGTCCGCAAAATCAATTTTTTTTTCTATGCACAAATTCCAGGTAGTACGACTTCTGGCCGCTGCTCCCGCCGCGCAGCAGCGTAGCGCGTTTACTCCCAGCATCCTAGTTCTTTGTACTTGCATATACCCTTAAAATGATGTTGAAGAACGATTTACAAACATTTTAAGTTATGTGCGGCTGTTCAGAACGTGTCTCATTCGTAAGTAGAGGAGCGTCTGTACATAGACACTGACACACACATACATACATTCTCACACTAATATACATAGCTTATGACGTACACCTATATACATTTTGACAGTCATATACACAGAAATAAACACACATACATATACACACATCTTATGCATACATATGTATGTTCCCAACCGGGCACTTGGGGACCGTCAGACAGTCCATGGTTTTACTCCTTCCCTTGTAAGAAGCTGAGATGGAGCATAAATGTGTATTGTCTGGCAGATAGCTGATCAGGAGCAAAAACGTGGACCGTTTGGGGGTCCCTGAGAACCAGATTGGAAAACATTGTCTTAGATATTTACTTGAATTAAGACTGAATGTATAAAAGCAGAATGTGGAGTTATCCATCTTCTGTACCTGCTAGTTCTGTGCAGGGTTGCAGAGATCTGAATGCTATGGGTGCAAGGCAGGGAATAACCATCTCAAGATCCACACCTATGGGCAATTTGGTAACTCCAGTTCATCTTAGCATATTTAGCAAACCGGTGAACCCAGAGAAAACTCCAGATATGAATGAATGAATGAAAGTTACATTTATAAAGCACTTTTTCAAACACCCAAAGCGCTTTACAGAACCAATGTGGAACCACTTCAACCACCACCATTGTGTAGCAGTGATGTGAGACAATAGTGCTAATCACTGCATCACCATGCCAAGCTTGCATGGAGTTACTGTCTTTGAATTCATTACCAATAAAACCTGTGTCAATTTTCTTTTTGGCTTTTTAGTTCTGCAGCATTTCCTAATGGATGCTAATAAATTCTCATTATAAAATAATACTAAGGACAACAAATGTGCATTTTGTTTTCACTGAAATGTCTAGAAATGAGAATGAATCTCTTGATCAATTAAATGACTGTGGGAAGCAAGAGATTAATTAAACCCATCGAAATGAATAAAGTGCCAAATGATAAAGAAATGAAAATAGGACAAATTTGATTGTAATGACGTTTATTAACTGCATTGCATTTATCTCCTGCTGACAAGGTTAAATAACATTTCACAGGGACGTCACTTTTTAACCATGTGAAGCAGCATCATTGCTGTCCTCATTGTCACATCATCATTGAGTTTAATAAGTTAGTGGTGGATTATTCAGCAATCGATTGTGTGCATATGCCACTGTTCCCTTTTCCTTTTTATATTTATAAGTACACTATTTGTCACACCCCGATTGTGCCGATCCTCCTGTGCCACGCCCCGCTCATTAACCTCGTGTGGATTCCCAGTGTTTTACAGCTGTTTCGAGTTGTCCTGATTAGTTCAGTGTATTTAGTCTGCGTTTCAGTTTGTTTCCCCAGTCCGGTCATTAACGTTACGTGTCTTGATGTGTGTTACCCCGGCAATAACTCCCTTTTGATTCACGTTCACAAATTATTTGCTTTTTTGTCCCGAAGGTGACACTATTAAACAATGCTGGTATATGTTCTCTCTCTGCTTTCAAAGGCCGGGGTTTTCATGCACTGTATTGTTATTAGGAGGATCTGCTGGGCCTGCTTTAATGGAGAGATGAGGACAGTCTGAGGCCCAGATGCCCGCGAGGCCTAGAGCAGGATGAGGGGGTTAGGTTTAGGGTTAGGGTTAGGCTCGGCTCTGGGGTCTAGCTCAGGAGGTGATGGCTACTGACAAACCGGTTTGGGGATTGGAGGCTTTAATACCTGCCAGTTTAAGATCTTTATTGTCACTATAATACAGTACAATGAAATTTTGTTCTTGTGCTGCAGTTTTTAAACAACGACAACAGACTAACAAAGGAAAACACTGATAGGACAGAGTTACACACTTATACACATGTACACAGTGGATGGTGATATGCAGATCAAAAAGATATATGTTCATGCCCATGTAGCATCAGGAGGGTTCTCTGTGAGCTGGACGAAGCAGGGCTGGGGTCAAAGGGCATGAGAACAGGAGCTATATCAGCCCTGCCCATTTTGGCTCATGTTGACAAGCAAAGCTGTGATTGGCTAAACTCAGCCAATAGCTGTGGTGTCGCTATGAGGTCAGTGGTGGCAGCTGAGCTTCCCTTTGCTGTCCCTGCCTATCTGGAGCTCCAGGCATAGGATGACAAAGGGAAACCCACAGGCCACAGGGGGGTATCCACGTCACATACGCTGCTCCGTGTCTACATCAGCTCACGTGGTCTTCAGCCCAACAACAGAAAACAAGTTACAGCCTCATCTCCAAATATACAATAGGACCATTGTGAGGCATTCTATAACTTAATCCAGTATTTTTTTCTTTTCAGGACAATGGAAAGCTTTCCAAGGAGAATGGTTTTCTGACTAATACAGTTGGACCTGACTGGTGAATTTACCCAGATCTTCTGCAAGGTATTTGTCCAAGTCTCCATGGTACATACACACATTTAGAAGCTTAAAGCCAGTCCCCCAGATATATGGTAGCATGTCATAATATATTATGGCCATTCCAAATATGGAACATTACTTTGGTTGCATTCCATTTGGCTGCAGGCTTGCATCTATTCTTATTCTCTCTATACTGCTTGTAATTTCCCATGATGCAATGCGTATGGCACAGTTAATTCATTTAGTCTGGAGGAGTGGTCCTTGAAAATAAAAGAATCCGAACACAGCACAGGCACACAATTAAATAAACCTACTACGTTTTACTGTTTTAATCACAGTGCCTGAAATTTAAAGCAACAAATCTCTGTTACTCTGTTTTCAATTCTGGAAACGCTTCAGTTTCTGATCATTTGTAAAACGTTGCTACCACTGGAAATCAAATAGTCCTATTTCCTTAAAGTAAACAAGTCGCATGTTTGCTAAGGTCACTAAAATGATCTTAATTTTGATTTGATTAGTTATAATAATTCATAGCATTTATAACAATAGTCAATAAATGCAAACTAAATGAGACCGTTAGAATACATGAAAGAACTGTTATAGTCCTGTTATTGTAATAGTAGTACATTATCAATACTTCAACTGCTACTCTAGTAGTGCCTATAGCAGCTATATCTATGTGTGCTGTGTCAATAACTATCAAGATCATCTATATGACGGTATATCTACTGCATGTGTCCAATGGCCTGCTTAGTCCCTCACAAAGTAATATTTAATTACTGTATTCCTTTCATGGAATACAGTAATTGAAACAACATTTTAGACCAGGAAACATCTGACCCGGGTGTCATTAATTCCCCTGGTCTTATTCAATGTATACTGAATAATGTGTAAATGTTCAGTGTAAGTTCAAAACATGGAGACATACCGACAGACAGACCAATAGCCTGCAATGAATGAATAGTGAATGGTTGCTCTACAATGCTCCTCTGAGACACTTTTTCTGATGCTGACTAGATATTGACCACTAAGTAGATCAGTTGATTCCCCTCCTCCATTCCTGCAACCACTTTATGCCATCTGCCCTGGAGTTTTGGGTGCTGGGCAGGGGAAAAAAGTAAAACAAGATTACAGTAGACCTGAATTGTTACGGATAGTTTTGTGAAACAAAGACCCCAATTGGTTGCTGCCAGTATAAACCGTGTAAACAATACTCTATAAACAGGAATTGACATAACTGGTATGCAAGTACGCATTCACCTATAAAAGCGATACCTTTATATGCTAATTCGTGCTTCATTTGCGGTATAGAAGTTAAAATGCGCGGTCATTTATTGTCACATCGGCGCATATGCACATAAAATACGTACGTATTTGCGTTGTTACATTAATCGATTGCCGCACGTATCGCTTTTAAAGATGGACGTATACATACTTGCGTACCAGTTATGTCAATCCCTGACTATAAATACAGACAGCTTTCTTTACCTAAGCTTGACAATTCTGCAGAGAAAAGATTTACTTGAACAATTCAAAACGAATGTAGGAGATAAACATGACATAATGTGTCTCTTATAAATATATTATAAGGCATAATAAAGACAAAGTAGTCCTAAAACCAAAATCTAGAACTAATAATGGAAATAATGTACACACGATGAAGTGAGTTCTCTTCCCCTAAAATGTTCACACCTATGTGTCATACCTACTACTGCCAGAATTCTGCTATTAGCCACATGAGTCCAAAATTTTGCTGTCCTGGATGTTCCAAATCCTCTTATTCGGAGCCTAATCATAATCCTGAGAATGCTAAAACAGAGGCTTAGCGCAGTGCTGTGCGATGCGCAGATAGGTCTAATAAATTGTCCTGTTGGTATTTACATAAAGCACAGTGTGGAGACCCTCACTGCCATATTCAGGCTTATTATACCCCAGGGCATCCACAGCACTCAAAGCAAGCACTTCCAATGCTTCCAATAATTATTCTAGACGTAATAACTTCGGATGTTATGACAACCCTGGTTGTTGCTGTATGACAGCAAAATGAACTTTGCACAGTTACTGCTATTGCAGGGGAATTGAGTATTTGCAGTGTTGGTCCACAATCTCATTGTTTCCCTTGTCTCAATGGCCGTAATACCAATTACACTAAAGCGTTATTCTTATATCAACAGGCTGTTAGGTTAATAGAACCTCGGTTCATAGCAATATCTGTACGGGTTTTTGCGCTTGGTTTAATCCTAATTAAAATCAAAATATTTGAAGCAAATCTCTGCAGGAAGTTCAGACAGGGGTGACAAAGAGGATTGGAAAAATCCAGTCGCAGCTTGAGGCTCGACCAAGCCTGCTGCCTAGCAGGGACCCAGAGAGCTTAATGAGCAAGAGCTGAACAGTGACATCTGATCATCACTGTCGTGGAAGCTCTTTTCTGAGAGCTCACATTAATTTACTAATAAACGACCAAAGAACAGCAACAATGTGAAGAAAAACATAAGAAAAATATTATAGAGATGTGCCTTTCGACTTGCCTTTTCCAAAACATTCTAGAATAACTGACATAAACTATTCTGAAACACTCTTAAAAATTAGTTGGCTCAATGGGACATTAATCATCTTTCGAAAATCTTTCATAAATTTTAAAATGCTAAATTAGCCAAAAATGTTTTGGCAACAGTTTTATGATTACTGTACAGATTACGAATCACGTTTTACTCCACTAAATGTTCTATAAGAAATTCTTCACTGGCATCCAGCAGGATTTCAGATATATTACATGATATTTCAGTTCCAGCTGCACAAGAAACTCTAGCTTCTCGGCTTCATTTCTTTGCATCAGTCAATACTTCAAATCCTGAGCTGAAAAAGAGGTACTAGCAGAAACCCTCACTGATGATTTAAGGCTTGAATGTTCTAGGTCTCGGACATATCATACGGTCTGCTTCCTACCTTGGTGTTTGATGAGAGCCTATCTCTAGGAAACCACAGAGGAAGAAGCGCAGGAGAATGGGAGAGACAGACTCGGTGCCTGGCCTCAGCCTGCTTGGGGTGTCCCAGCCAGATGCACACTCCTCATCTTCTGCTCCCAGTCCACCCAGCTCACTGAAGCCCACAGCACCCTGAATTCCATCCCCTTATGAAGAACGCTTCATATGATGAGCATGTGAGCCGGCTCTTTGTTCAGGCAGGTCTTATGACTCCAGTTCAAGGTAATCCTTTCTGCAGTCTTATGACCCACCTCCTTGCCTACAGGGTATTTTCATGCCTCTCCGGAACAAGGCACAACAAATCTGCTACCCCACAATCGGCAGATTGTTGAAGTTCTTCGTTATGCTTCCTTCCAGGCAAACCGTGGCAATGCTGTGTCTATGGAGACTGTGGACAGGAAGTCTAACCTTCCCTATGCAAGACAGAAAAGAAAAAGAATAGAAAAGTAAATCTCTCAAGTTGTAATTTCAAAATGTCAGCCTGTCCAGCCCCAACTGCTTTGATGTCAACTTCATTTGCATAATTGAAGCAATTGGACTCAGGCATTCTTTTCAAAGGGCCCTTGTAAATACACAACTGGGCTCCAGTTATAGTTCAAATCACCCAAACGTAATTACAGTAGCACTTTCCCTTCCACAATTTACATTGCAGCGTGTTTAATTCCCTTTCTGCTGGGCCAACTGT
Organism: Mormyrus lacerda; assembly: GCA_015163995.2. Classification (NCBI taxonomy): domain Eukaryota; kingdom Metazoa; phylum Chordata; class Actinopteri; order Osteoglossiformes; family Mormyridae; genus Mormyrus; species Mormyrus lacerda. Next base: position 7,980,594 of record JAABNX020000021.1, read on the forward strand.
TTGGAATCTTCAAGGTAAAATAAATCTGACTGATTAGCAACTCGAGCATAAATGTGTTTTCAACGGGTTATGCACAAATGTGAGCTGTCATCTGTCATCACCATCCTCTCCACTGACTGCTGAAGGCGGGAAGAGGATGGAAGCCTCCTGCTGGAACAGCTGCGTGTGAAAGTGCTGGAAACATCTTACGAGACATTTCCAGACTTGCTTCAAACAGATAGACATGTCTTTGAAACACTGTGGCTACGGAGAGATGAATGAGAAACTAGCAACCTTTCGAAGTATATAAACCAACATTAAGACATTCTATATAAATTGTTTTCCTCAGAATCCTCTATGGCAGTGTTTCCCAACCCAGTCTTCGGGGTATCCCTGTACAGTTCATGTTTTTGCTTCCTCTCAGCTCCCAGCGCACTTGTGTCAGGTATTCGGTGTTCCTGATTGGCTGGGAGCTGGGAGGGAGCAAAAACTGGACTGTCCGGCTTTCCCAAATCAACCAATCAGCTGAGTACTCTCTAACTGTGACTCTTTGTCGTCAACTTTTACTCTCTGGACCTGAATTACCCAGCTCTGTTGAATAACAGTAATATTTTCTGGGTAATCACAGCACAGGCTCAATCACCTATGGCACCAGGCATTAAGGGCCTTGCTTAAGGACACAAACACATAACCATTCTGCCAAGGCCAGCCTCAAACCAACAACCCTCTGATCAAAGGCACAGAAGATTAGGCCGCTCAGCCACATACCACCCTGCAAAGCCAGCTCTGGGAAAAATTCATTCTTTGGTATTTCTGATGATAAAGTCAATATCTATTCGCCATCTTCTTCAATACTCCTTCAATCCTCCTTCGGTATCCCGGGCTGGCCTGGGTTGCAGGCAGACTCCGATGTAGTTCCCACAAAGCATGATTAGTCTGCATGAGAAGGCTATGGTTTCAACACCAGATGTTTTGAGGAGTTTTGGAGTTTCTGATTTTCATATTCAGATCTTCCTGGTGCACGTTCATTATTAGGTAATAGCCTGAGCTACAATCCATAATTTATTCTTTGACTTTGAGCCGGACAATAATCTTTAAATTCCCTGTTGCCTTTGGTTTTTGGCAGATATCGCGACTAAATTATGAGGCTATTACTATTTAAAATAAATGCATATTTTATCTTAAATTAGTATATCGTGTATGTTTTCCTGTTTTTCTCTACATTTTATTCAGTAGTGTGTTTGTGTTGAGGCGCTTTGATAGAGATTCTTTTGCTAGATTTGCATAGTAACATTGCATTATTGTGCCTGGTGATGGGTTGGCATCCCATCCTGGGTTGTTCCATGCCTGGTGCCCGTAGCTTCCTGGCTAGGCTCCGGACCCCGTGACCCTGAACAGGAGATAGAAATCGGACGGATATTGAATCAATCCATCCATCCATCCATCCATTTATCCAGCAAAGGACCATTGGGGTTTGTCTGGAGATCATTGGCACGAGGACTATGGAGAGCATGGCAGTCCATTGCGAGATAGTCACCAGATAGTCACCAGATAGTCACCCACACATTATCATGCATGAGATGTTATTAAGTATAAATGTGTTTGGACTGTGGGAGGAGAGAAGCAGAAAGAAAAACTACAGCAGCCTAGAAAATAAAAGGAAACAGGTAGTATTTTGAAGCAGAGACAATGAACTGTGTAACTGCGAACATCCGTACAGTACTACAATAAACTAAAAAAAATACAATTCTGGGTAGTCTTATGATCCTCGATACTTTAAACACAAGTTAATAATTCACTGAAAATCAGTAGTAGTACAATCAAAGTAAGATAGTTTTGTCCATGTCCAAGTTATATAATGTTGAATGTACAAGAGCATCTTATTGCCCTAAGAAATCTCTACACTAGACAAGAAGTGACCATCAAGGTGAAATATAAAAGAACTGCGTAGTTATAGATTGGCAAAGAAGTTAGAAATGAAGGCAAACTGTCAGCAGACTTATTCAAACTGCTTGCACAACATACACACTCATTCACAATGAGTGAAGCTGGACCAGTAGAAGGCAACTATGGACTCAAGAGTGGAAGAAGAAACATCAGTAGCCTGTGACATGCTGATGACAGTCCCATTATGGTAGAAAATGAAGGCGATTATTATTATCAGAGAAATTAACAGTAAACAGAAGGAAAATATAAGACTACGGCTAAATGACCACAAGATCAGCAGCCAACCACAGTGTTGATATTAAAGACAGATTCAGCTTTAAGTAGTTTTTGTCCTTATAGCTGTAGTGCTGATGATCACTTGTGTGTTGGAACTGAAAACAACTGTTTACTGTATCTGAGAGGAAATGTTAATGAAAAGATGGTAAGACTATAAAAATGTACGCATCCACCTTCCAGCCGCTTATCCTGGCCAGGGTTAACGGGACCCAGGGGCCTCTTACAGGGCACAAGGCTACAGTATTCACTGGATGGGACACCAGTTATTCACAGGGCGCACACACACACACACACACGCACACACACACACACAGTCATACACTATGGATGATAGAGAGGCACCACTTGTCTTACTTGTACGTCTTTGCATGCTCAGCAGAAGCCCATGAATCATGAGGAATACATGCATGTTCTAAAAATGCCTAAAACTTTAATGCTCTTTCTGGAAGGCCGCTTTCTAAAAGGGGCTGTTTGTTCTGGATTCGAAAATGCAGTTAACCATCACATGAGCAACACGTCATTCATTAGCCCTGAGAATCAGACAAGTCATGAGATGTCCTTTTGCACAAAGGTATTGTGTGTGAGGGCCAGAATATTCAAGCAAGAGTAAATGATTCGTGTTTTTGGGTTAAATCTGACATTTGCAATTAACCCTGGGGAGCATTTTTAAATATAAAATGTGGCTCATTATTAATAGTGTGTGCTGCAGTGTAATTCGCACTAATGCAAATCTTTGTTGGGCGGTGTTTGAATGGCACCGAAACGAGTTTGAGAATCTCTGTATTTATGTACTTAAAGATATAAATGAACTGCCTCAATGAGCAATTTCAATGTTTTACAATCGTGCCAAGTTACATAACATACAACCCCATTTCCAAAAAAGTTGGGAGGCTGTGTAAAATATAAATAAAAACAGAATGCAATGATTTGCAAATTGTTTCTGCAATGCACCCTTGTGAGAGACTAGGGGCCACCCTCCCCCCTGGATGTCTCCTGCCAGGCAGATGCAGTCTGCATCAGGGCTGGACAAAGGCTAACCTCTCCAATTACAGTAGCCTATTCAGCTATTACAGAGGTATTCTAGACGTTTTGTTGTGTAATATTATTATGGAAAGCAGAGGTTTAGTAAAATGACACAATCAGAGCATGCTGGTGGATTATCCCTTAATAAATCATGCCTGAAGGGAAGCCATACAACAGTAATTTTGATGGGGACAGCGGCCGTAATACCAGCTAATCTGCCACATGGAACACTAAGAGACAGATTATAAGAGCAGATGAGAAACCTTAACTCCGTCTTCTCACAGCCTGCTTCACACTACTTCACCCTGAAGTCTGTGATGCTATAAACTGATGTTGGTCAAACAGTATTTCTCCATTTTAATTATTCATGTAGTACTAAATATGTGTAAGTTTTTTAGTATTCACAGCAATACATTACACCGCTAAACTATTTGATTGTAGACGTATCTAACCAAGCCGTGATCCTACTTGTGCCGATTGTAATAACATTTAGGTTCCTTTAAATGATTTTAAACTGGAACTGACCTGCATGTACCTTGGATACCTATACGATCACCCTACAGTCATATATATTTACTGAACTCTGGAGCTCCATTGTTTATTACTTAAACTATAATGATAGCACACACACACACACACACACATACTTTATATACCATGTTGACTTGAGGTTTTTTGTTTGTTAATGGAAAAATTGGGATCAAGGATAATGGTATAAAATGGGATGTTTTACAATGTTTACAAATTCTTTTGTTAATATTTATCACCTTTCCTGTTCCTTTGCCCTCATCAGACCAGTGTGACACCAGTGTTATTATGGTTTCATTTTTATATTTATATAGGTTTAAAATTTCATTTGAAATCTAGTTTAGTTTTGTTTAGTTTCCAGTGTGATTTTACTAGATTTTGTTTTCATTTTAAAGAATTATTTCTATTTAGAATATATATATATATATATATTTTAGATTTAGCAATGTTCCTAGGGATGGATTGAAGGCTGAAGGGCTATTTTATGTGTCTGATCTTTAGAGAATCCTGCATGAATACACAGTGTTGGGAAGGTTACTTTTAAAATGTATTCCACTACAGATTACAGAATACATGCCCCAAAATGTAGTTTGTAACGTATTCCATTAAGTTACTCAATGTGAGTAACTGTCATGACCTGCGTGTTCAGTCCTCGTGTGTGCCATGCCCCCTCACATCCACGTATGCTTCCCTGATTGTGCCCAGCTGTTCCCCGTTAATTCAGCTTGTTTTGTGTATATCAGTCTACGTCCTCCTCAGTCTATTGTCGGTCATTGTTGTGCTATGCGTCGCTGTCTCCCACTGTGTTCCCTAAATAAACCCTTGTTTGCCTGTAATTCTGCCTGCCGACCTCCACCTTTGCTGCGGCTTGCCTGCTCGCCCGCCGCAGAACGTAACAGAATTACCGACCATTGCACCAACTCACCGCAGCAGCCCAATGACCAGCGGATCGGGCTGCTGCAAGAGATGATCTACTGGCTGCCCCAACCAGAGGTCCGTGAGGACCCCTAATTACGGGCACTTGCCAGTACGAGCGGCACACTCCTCGAGAAGATGAACCCGCTCATGGGCATGCATGTCCTGGCTGACATGCGCGACAATCTCCGGCATCTGGTGGACAGGGTTACGGAGAAGTGGCTCCGGCTGGAGAAAGAAGAGGCGCCGGGACAGAGAACAAGTAGATGCCCCGATGATATATCTGGGGGTGTGCTTTCTCCCTGCTGCCGATTCCAGCTGACAGATACCTCTCGCCAGCCCGCCGAT
>JAABNX020000021.1:8024857-8035806 GCA_015163995.2 Mormyrus lacerda
GGTTATTGAGCGTTGATGACGTCATATGTAAATAATATGCGGCCCGTGAGACTTGAACTTGGACATAGTGACCCACTGCAAAAAAAGCTTGAGAACCACTGCTCTAACTACACGCTGTGTAAAGAAGTGCTTCCTCAAATTCGTTTTAAAATGTTCTCCTGCTAATTTCCACTTATCACCTTGCGCCTGGATGTTCCACTGCATGTTCCACTGCTGTTCACGCTCTCGTTTCTCTTCCTCGACTTGGGGCAGCAGAACACAAGTGATCATTTTTGTTACATCACTGAGAGCCAGCTTGGCTTGGAGGAGTCAGCCATGTGACTGGGCAGCGGATGGGGGTATTGGCTCACTGGCAAAGTTAAGGTAGCCCAGTGACCAGTTTGGAGAAAACTAATGTCCTGCAGTGATGGGAGCCCCCCCCCTCAAATTCATAAGTGCAGTATATTATCTATCTTTTAACAGTGTAGTATCTATTTTAACAGTGTAGTATCTATTTTTCGAGAGTATTAATATGTAATCTAATGTAATCTGCCCATACAAAGTATAACTGGTTATGCAGTCTAAATAAGATGAAATCAGACTCCAAATATGTTTTACTATTATGATATTGACTTTGGGTTGCCTGGACATGTGTGTGTGTGTCATGTTTTTATTATCATTATTATTTTTTTTTCTAAATGATCCAATCAAAACATTAGACACGTGCTATTTATTCTGTGCTTGTTTCACATGACACTGATCTGAGCATTGTGGAAAAGAGGCCATTTCCTTTTCTGACTTTTCAAATATGTATTGTGTGATGTTGTTAATGTTCATTTTGGATTTATTTTAGGATACCTGTGCTGCATCTGTCAGTATGGTTTCTGTTATTGTAGTTATCGATATTCTGTTTTTGTTGTCATTTTTTATTTGTTGTAATTTTGTTCAGTGTTCAGTAATTGAGTTCACTTCATCATGTCAAAGAGCATTTTGAAACAGACATTCGATTTCATCTATAGACACAGAGGTTCCCTTGGACTTAATATTGCCCTACTTCCCTGCAATGTAGAAAGGGAAAGTTTGGGGGAATATATTATTTAAACTGGGAATTTTCTTAAAGGTATTTTTTTCTGGGGTTGCTGTGTTTTGATTTTGTATGTCACATAACCATGGAGACCACCACATTGTGAGGTAGTACAGCGTAGGCATATATATTTTTCTGAGATGTTATTTTTAATTATCTAGTGTTGAAACTTCCTAGGATGATGATAATCATCATCATTTTTTCAGGGTGGTGGTACAAGTTAAGTTGATACCTTCCTGGCTTAGAAAAATGGTCCAATATTATTTAATTATGATATTGCCTTGGGAATAAAACTATTTAAGTTCTAAGTTTACTTAACAAATTAATATTTTTTTTTCATAAATAAGATATCAATGATTAACAGAATGTAACATTATATTACAAAAAAAACAACTATTGCTTATCATCCAGGAAAATTTGACTTTACCCTTAGCAGTAAAGCTATGGCTCAAGCCATTAATGCCATTGAATGATCGGTTCAGATTACAAAATGACTTTTGAAATGCTGACATGATGGGATAGAGGGTTCACAACAGACTAATTGAGAATCTGTTTGCTTTTGGTATAATCATGATCATTAAAGTTGGGGACATGTTGTGAAATACCAGAGTTTAAATTCATATATCTGGAGAAACTATAGAAGAAGTTTTTGTTCATGTCTGTTATAATAGTTTTTATGTATTAAAAGGGATGAATTTCAGGCTACTTTTTGTATATTAAATTCAGAGGTATTTCAGGTTTAAACCAGCTCCATAATAATAATTTATATAATTGATAATGTGCTTTCAGCTTGGTAAAAGTACAGTTCCATTTTGTCCTAACTGACGTCACTGCCTCTGTTGTATAGGTAAGACATAATCTATTTAGTCCTACTCTTGAAAAGACATACTTTCAAAATACACTTTCTCCTGCTTCTGAAGGATTATTTTTACTATATTTAGACTGCATTCATCAAGCCACTGTATAAAGGCTTTCTTTGAATTTGTATATATTTATGCTTTTGCTGTTATCTAGTTATCTGTTTTAGTTGTTTTCTACTTTCTTGTATAGTGTATTTTGCTGAGATGTTAATTTCCAGTCCAGTCAAACTGGTGTATTTGAACACCCCCCCCCCCCCCATTTGCCATATAAGGGAAAGCCACCACCCAGTGGGACACATCACCCTGCGCCTCGTAAACATTCCAGCTCCTCTTTCTCGTCGACGAGGAAAGGGCAGACCAGGACATTGTGAGAACCGGACTACGTCTGTGAACCTTGTTTTTTCAGGGATGGAAAATGGGGAGACGTCACGCTGCAGGCCAACGAGCTGCACTGGAGCTCACTGCCGGGTCACTGCAGCCCCTCCCATGTTTTCACTCAAATTGTGGTCAGCACTCGTGACCAAAGGTTTCGGGAATGAGACATTCTGCATACGTGACCTCACATTTGACTCCAAAATTCAGATGCGCGTATGAAAAATGGACAGACCCCCCCCTCCATTGTCTGTCCTGTCTCTTCACTACTGGACACTTCTGGCTGCAGGAGGTGAAGGAGAATTCCCAGTATCGAGCATTGATTCCCTCCAGCTCCGGTGCATGCACCAACCGGGAGTTACCAGCCTTCTTTCAGAAATGGATATTTGCTTAAACAATTCAGCAAAACACTGCTTTAGAAAGCATGTCCTGCAACCTTGCCACACCAATGCTAAATGTCCACAGGGGTTAGTGTAAAGTACCTCAAGTGCCCTGACCACACTTATCTCCAACCTCGTATTTATGCACTTTCCCTAATTATAAAAGTTTACACTTTCCATCTCAGCGTGCTTTGTTTGATAAAATCAGTGATAATGGTGAGCAGGAGCTGTCCAGAAAGTTTGTAATGAATTCGAAAAATTGTTAATGCCGTAAAATACATGAGTAGCAATTTCTTGGCATTGAGCAGAATATAAGCTGTGGGGTGATACTTGGGGTCTTGAGGTGTCTTTACAGTTTAGTGTAGAGTGTGCACTCATTCCTGCCCTTTCTTTCCTCACACACGTCAATGCTGCAGAAATAGACTTATTTGTCTCCTGTACTCTCTTCCTCTGTCACATGACCCACCCAGCCCATTCTGGCATGTGCTTGCAGTACGTGAAGAATCGCTTTTTTTTAACAATAACCAGTTTCTTTCATGACCTTGTCAAAGCTGCCACATCCTCTATATTTGTTAACCTACCAAATCTCTGTGTTGCTGAAGTATTACAGTTAAAAATCCTGCAGACTACGCAGAACTTAATGCCCTGTAACTCTGCCATGTATTTGTATGACTTTTTGTACTCAGATGAATATTGTGATTGTGTCCTATACAAATGAAAAAAAATAACGAAATGTAAAATTCTATACAGCATCTTAACCTGTATGCATGAGCTACATTTGGCAAAAAAAATAAATAAACGTAAAAGACTTTTTCGGAGTGTGTGTTTATTTGTAGTGGTGTTCTGAACACCAAACAGCCAGTCTGGTTTGTATATTCTGGGATGATAATGAGTTTACAGTATAGGGACCTACTGAAGAGATGAGAATTCGCAGTAAAACCATTAATGTCCAGGATAAAATAAAACAACAGACCAATCCTCCGTGCTGTACCATATGTCTGCAGAGTACCACACAGTACTATACATTAAGTTGTGTGGTGGTGGTCTACCACCAGCGTTATGATGGATATAGGACAGCAGGGTAGCCAAAAGCCAATTCAAATGGTACCAAAGTCCCTTTAGAAAGCAAACAAAATATATAGAAATGTATCCAATAAAAGACTGCAACTACAAAACATCAGGCACAAGCCAAAAATGCCCAATACTATATGCGACTAATGAATTTGCTCAGGATCCTCTAAAAGGTGCCCAGCTGGCTGTATTTACAGCTAACAAAGTATTCAGTCAAATTACAGCCAGCTGGGCCACATTAATTAAAGCAGAGAAGGGTGGTTTTATTGAATGAAACAAGACCAATGCAAAATCAGACAGGTTTGTATTTCCAATTACACTATAACCCCTTTATTACCTGCATAACAGCATGTACTTATATCTGTGTGAATAATGGGGAACTTCATGTATTCGTTTGGAAATTCCAAATTTTGTGAAAAAATTTAAACTGTACTTTGAGGAAAGAGTAAAATTGACCAGAGGCTTTTATCTAAACTCTTGTTTTTCCTCAGTTTACCACGTTTGTTCTGGGGCATGTGATGGCAGATCCAGATCCCAGATTGCTGGTCCACTACCAAGGTGCTGTATAATAAAGCCATAGGTCTTTGGTCACCCACCTCATGTGATATTTCCTATTTCCTGTACGTTAGCAAATCATGTCAGCCAACCAATTTCCAGCAGTTCCAGGGCAAGGCCGCTCCTGCATCTCTAATTGCCGTGGAAACCAGGCACTGTTTCCACTTTCAAAATGGCCCATCACCATGACAGCCTGCAACAGTCTCCTGACAGTTAAAGCATAAATTAAACCAAACAATGCACCCATTTTGATTTTATGGTGCTTATTTGTGTCGCTGTGTTTCTGGACATGTTGATGACTCATAGTGCTAACTGCTAACTGCCTGTGAAGTTTTAAGATGCTGAGCCATCATGCTAAGCGGAACCGGCGAGGCGAAGCCACAAGAAACGGCAGCGTCGTCTGCTAGCTACCAGCCCTCCCTCCTGATGGAGAAATGAAGCAATTCAGACCACCTGCCCGGAACTACAGCAGGGTCTTTGTGTTGATGAAAAAACATCCTTCACTGTTCATCCTTAAAATTTGTAAGCAGATTTGTGTGGTGAAACTGGACACTGTACTAAACAGGGACATTTTCTGGAAATCTGCGTCCACTATAACCACAGAATAGTATCCCCATGCAGGCAGTTTACATGAAAAATAACCCAAGAACTCCTCGCTTCCCAGAAGGAATTAGTCATGGGAAGTTCATTTGCTTTGCAAAAGGAAATGATGGGTGATTTATCGACATTGTAATCTTAAAAGTGTTCTTCAGGAATAGTTCAAGGAATAGCTCATGAAGAGTTCAAGCATTTTTAACTGGGGATTATGCCTCACATGAAATTTTGTGTGTAGGTGAAGTCCTGTAGTGTTGGAAAATATGTTAATAATTACTGTAATATGGAGTTGTAATGTCATAAATGCTGTAAGGAGTACTGTGATAGCATTAAGAATACTGTGTTGAGTACTGTGGTGTAGAGTGGCACTTTTCATACCGTGCGTGTACTGTAATGAGTAATTGAAGAAGTACTGAGATGACTAATGTGATATGATTATGTGTTATGTGCTATGGTGAATTACAGCATAGTATACAAATCATAGTAGTACTTCCTGTTATCCGTTGCAGTTTTGGTTAGTGGTTGCATATGTCAGTCTATGATTTATAGCATGCAAATTCTTTACAGGGATTTCTGACCTGAATCTCTCCCACCAGCCACAGTACTCTCCCAGTCACTCTCTGGATGAATTGTGTTTAAGGAAATAAGTCTTACTGGTTATAGAGTCTAGAATCATTGAGCACTTTGTCAGAGGTCTACTGCCTTCCCCAAAGAAATCTCTTTCTAGTCTGCACACACAACAGGATGAATCACATGCTAAAAAAACACCCCAAAAGAGGCAACTACTTATACTTATACTTGTACTCAGTCTGAGTAATGAGTGAATGTTCCACAAAAGGTAAAGTAACTGCTACCTAGTAATGAGTATCTAATGACACTTGAAGCTCTCATATAACCATTATTCAGGACTGATTTGTATTGACATCATGGTGTTTCCTGCCACTGTTTTGTGTATTTTAAATGTAGATAAAAGGGACCGAACTGAGAGATAAACAACTGCAGATGAGTGAAGAGATATTTGTTTTCAGTGGCATTTACTCTCTTATTAAATAACGATGTAAAACTACACGGGAATGTGGCTTGAAGTGACAGTAGTGAAGAAGAGAAGTGTGACATGACCCATTTCCCTTTAAAAAGGAAACCAGCTGTGGATTATCAGCACCAGTCGAGGCAGAAACTTTTCAGCCGAGTTCACACACTTGTTGGTGTTATTGCTTTTAATATCCAAACGACGCTCTCTGGAACTAAAATTTCAAAAAAATTTTCCCAAATGCAAAACGTAAGGGAGCTCAGAACACTGAAGCAATTCAAGGTTGTGTTTTTTTTTAGATGCACATCTTCATTAAAAACCGAACAGCCAAATAAAACAATATACAGCAATCTACACCTGTAACCGAATACAGGGACATTGTGTGGCCTATCTAAGACCTGAATGTCGTTGCACAAAATGGCCAGTCACTGGAATGGGGACAGCAGGGCGCTGTATCTTATGGAGGTCATGGGAGCCCGCTGCAATGCCATCACCCAGATCGGGGCTGGCCTTGACTGCGAAGCTCACACACTACTGCTGCATAACGATATTCTAGCGTATAGAAAAACCAGCTCATGAATTTGCTGTTACATGCCAGGCAAACTCTTACTGTTATGTGAAGAGTGACACCACCAAGAGTCAGCTTGGCTAAATCGTACAGCTCAGCATTAATAAAATCCCCCCCCCCCCCCCTTGGGCTTCAGCATGTTCACTTTCCACACACGACGCTGATGCTCCCGCCGCCGTGACTTTAAGAGGGCGGGGAAAACTGAACGGAAGATTGAACTTTCCTCACGATTCGACTTCATGTGCAAGTATGAAGACACAGCAGTCAGTAAGTTAAGAGTCAGTCGACATTCAGATTTCCAGCTAAAAACACAGGGGCTTCATAAAGCTCCCGTTTCTTCATTTCAGTTCGTTCGACAGGCCTGTACTTAAAGTGACAATGGTGCCTATAAGAAAAAAGAGCAAAATATTGCTTCATGACACTTTGTGAAAACAATATAAAAATAATTTTACATATAACAATTCGACCTTGGCTTGTAAATTCCCACATAGTAACATTTTCTAGTCCACAAACAAACACAGAAACACCCCCCTTTTTAAACCATAATCAATAATCTTTTTTGTTCTTTTCTTGTTTTTTTTTTTTTATTTTTTTTACATTGGTACCTAATGTGCAAATTAATTTAATGTACAACTTCGAAATGAATACAAAATAACATTTACATTTCTAATGGTGTTAAGTCCATACATCTGGTATTTACAGACGGAAACAGACCACAGAGTGCTTGTGGTGCTCGAAAGTACCCTGTGAAAGCAGTCTACATCTTTGGCCAGAAGAAACTCAATCGACGATAGTGTGGGAAACCCAAAGGGCTGCAGGTTGAAAGGAAAAGGCTGACAGGCCCTTTGACCTGCATGGTTTTTGCTGCATATCCCTTAGGAGAGTTGAGGCTCCTTGCACTGTGTTAACTCACCCCCAGAACTCAGTGTTAGTGGCAGTGATACTTTTTTGTAAAATGACCCTGCGTTACACTGATGTAATATACCAGCACACAAACACAGCTGAAGACCTACTTGTAAACAATTCATTTAATATACTAATTTATTTAATTCATTTGTGAACCGATTTTCCTGATGCACCTTGTAAAATTACTCAGAATTTTGCACATATGGAATAAATTGGGCAAGTAGTTAGTAATTGCGGGTCCCAAACAAAGTTCTTACTTATATTACGATGCATAGATAAAAGATTAACAAGAAACAATGACGACACTGGAAATCTTATTGCTTTGTAAAAGACTATTTCTATGTCATACAAATTCAATGGTTTTCAATATTCAGGTTTTTCTTTTTTCACATTTTCTGTTGTGGTTCGGCTTTGCAAACCTTTTTGCTGAAACAAAATGAACCCTAATTAAGCTTTAGGACCTAAATGTGAATGTTTTCGATACGGCAGTCTTTGTTTTCTTTATCATATGAGCCTCGTAAGTTTGTGGAACACATACGCGTTACACATAAAATGGTCAGAGAATGAGTTTAAGAAAGTGAATGTATCTGGCCAAAGTGGTAAACTGAATTCAGTTGCGGCTTTCAAATTGAGTAAGTGTGTCAGTTGATTGGAGGATACACAAAGGAATACTCCTCTGTTATGAAACCAGCTTTACCATGGTCCGTTACTGCGTATCTCAGGGTGGCGGCGGTGATGTTGCTTATGCTGTGGATTAGCCAGGTCTAAACTGCTTCCCCTCCCTCTCTCTGTGTTTAAGCTCCTCCTTGTAGCAGTACGAGCAGTAGTTTTCTGTTTCTGGCCTGCCATAAAAAGAGCAATTTTCCCTCTTGCATCGCTTCTGTAGGGGGCAGTAGAGAGGGTTCCGTGCCCTCTGGCTCCTGGCTTTGTCGTGGCCCCTCCAAGGACGTGGGGAGTCCTCATCTGCAAACTCGAGGCAGTCGAGGACGTCGCCGGCGTCGAAGCCGTTAGTGTAGGTGTGAGACTTGTGATCTCCCGCCATGCTGTAGGAGAGTGATTCCCCTGTGTTCGCCGTGCACACACCCGCCATGCGGGCCGGGCTGTAGCCCTGAGAGGACAGCGAGCGGTTCTGCTGGGGGTATGTGGCACAGGTCTTCAGTGTTCCCACTGTGGACCTGAGGGGCTCGTCCTGGAAGCTGGGAGACTGCAAGCCGACGGCCCGTAGGTGGATGACGCTGTGTCTCTGGATGGGCGGCGTATGGCTGTAGTGGGCAGACACAGCGATGGGCCCACCTGACTTAGCACCGTTACTAGGGGAGGCGAAGGGAACAGGGGAGGGGCTGTGCCTCTTCTGGGGGGTATGGCTTGGGTGCAGGACTGGGGAGGGGCTCTCCGGCGTAGAGCAGTCTGGCTTTGGCTTCTGGAAAGCGCTCTCCTGCTCCGGTTTCTTCGGCGTCGCCCCGTTGGACAGAGGCTTCTTCTCTGCCTCCTTCCTCTTCTGTTCCTGCTCGGCAGTGAAGCGCTCCTGGGCGTTGGCCAAGTAGAAGCTGATCATCTCCTGGTGGAACTGGTGCCGGCGGCTGGTGAGCAGCAGGCCGGCCAGGATGAACTTGTGCTCGCCTTGCATAGCCGCCCGCAGGATGCTGAGGCTTAGCTTGACGTCGGTGCTGTTTTTCCAGTGGTCCGGCACCCCGTCGCCCAGGTACCTACCTGAGCTGCCGTGTTTCTCCACAGGAGAAGCTCCCAGCACTTTGTTTGTGGGGGACGGGCTGGTGGTCTTCTCTGAAGAGGACGTGCTAGCGGATTGTCCCGAATCCTCCTTGCTCCCCTTGCAGGGCTTGGTGTCCTTCTTCCTGACCTTCTCTCCATTCTCAGCACTCCGGCTGCTACCGGAGTTGGATTTGATCTTGCCGTGCACCAGCCCTCCTAGACCTCCCATGTTCTTCTTGAGTTTGATCCCCAGAGTTTTGCTAAGGCTTCCCAGCTTGTTAGCCACTGAGTCTGTCCGGTTTTTATCTTTGTCTTTGCGCTGCTTCTCTTTGTCCTTCTCCTTGTTCGGTTTGCCATTGTTGATGTTGGAGTTGCTCCCGATGGACTCACGGTCTGAGTCCATGGAGTCAGCCAGGGATTGGACATCCTCCCCCACGGAGGCGGTGGGAGACTCCGGCTGAGCTAAAGGAGCCTGGAAGGAGAACACGAGTCGTGAGCGAAGTGCAGAGCAGAGGATTATGGGTAAATACAGTGCTGTTAAATGTTCTTTAAGTTGCCGTAAAATATGTCAAAGTGAGTTAGTTTAGCCATGTCAAAACCTCTCCTGAAGTCACCGCAGATTTCTGAAACAACCTTTCAATACTGCATAATGTATTTTTTCACTCGACCACTAGCACACCATGTTTGGGTAGTCAATATTAAATACTTACTGAGTTATTTAACTAATTATATTAATTAATTTATTGAGCTGGTGGTGAAATTTAACATGGAAACATGTTAAATTTAACAGGAATACATGGAAAGCCCCTGCAGAAAGGTTTGGGAACTGAAGCTGTGTTCATCTAGCCGTCCAACAAGATATCAGTAACATTTTGGAGAGCAGAGGAAATTCTTGTTAGTTTTTATTCTGTTACTGTCAATTTACTTGTATTCTAATGTTGAATTGTGTGTGTGTTTTTTTATAAGCAAATACACCTATTACCCAGACAAACATTTTGAGTTTTGCACAGTACTGTATAATTCAGCAATTCTCAGACAGTGTTCCACTAACACCAATAATTTTTTTTATTGTCAATAAGAATTTTTACGGGGGTTTCTTGTTGGGTTACTTGTATATCTAACCCTCAAGTTCCAATAATCAAGAATTAAGAGAAACTGAATTATGGGTAATAAAATCCATGTGATTATTACAAAACCTATTGTGCCAAAAACCACAGGGAGGAAAACAGAGGTAAGAAATAATTACCCTTGATTCTGATGAAATTCGGATCCATGTTACATTCATGTACTTGTGAAGGATGGTAAGTTTGTCCTCCAAAGACAGAACGTGACTGCCGGAAAGAACAAAATAGTATATTTAATATCAAACACTATGTTGCAATTGAAACAAGCAATTTGCATGAATTGGTATCTCTAATGCTGCACTCAGTGACAAAAAAAGTTCAGCATCCAGACGGAATCTGCATGTGGTGAAAGGTCATGCGACTGTATCGTAGTGATCAAATGGACAACAGAGCTGGCAGTATGGGCACACTGCTGGTCCCATGTCAGTACGGTGTGCCCCCCCCCCCCCCGCCCCCCGGGCCTGGATACATGTGGCGATTTGGCGTGGAAGGGAGCCGTACAGCCACTGTATCCTCTCCTGCTGCAAGTCGGCCCACAGCTGTTGTAACTGGCCCTCAAGATCCTGCACATTGGCACATGTTGACATCTGAGCTGATCCCACGTGATTAGAGAAAGATTAAGGGACCTGGCTGGTCATTGGAGGACCTTAACACGGCACAGGCAGTCCATAGACACATGCGCCTCGCGTGGACAGGCCTTGTCTTCTTGAAAGACT
>JAABNX020000021.1:8068578-8081297 GCA_015163995.2 Mormyrus lacerda
CATGTTAAATAGTGGATACATGTTAAATAGTGGATACATGTTAAATAGTGGACACTAATACTCCTAGTTCTATCACAATATTGTTGGAATACCACTCTGGGAAGTAAAGAAGGAGCTTAATTTTACTGTCAGGAGTTCAAGCAGTAAAACATTCAGAATTAAACCATCCCCTCACAAGCCACCTGACAAGCCCTGCATCTATCAGACAGGACACCACAGGAAGTGGGTAACCCCAGGAATTAGGGCTACTGACTGCATGGGAGCTTCCAGAAAGACATGTGCAGGAAAAGCACACAAGACCAGAGAGGTGGTGAAGCCTGGTCGTAATCAAAAGCAAAAGCAAAATGAAAAATCAAGAACCGAAGAGATCTCAAGACAAGGACTATTAACATGGACAGAGTCAAAGACACAGGCAGCAATAAAAATGTGTTTAGACAAACACATGACAGACGAAATGCACAAAACAGGAGCAGAACATCTTGTGCTCTGGAAGCCACAAGACTGACCTCCAGGCAACGCTCTCTGCTCAGGATATACAGAGTCAGGATCTTAATGATCTTAACGAACTCCCAGGCGGCACAGGTGCAGCATTAAATAGTCTGTACCAAACACAACACGCCTCACAGAGGTTCACTAGCCCTAAGTTAGTGCAGTGTCCCTTCAAAGGTACTTTTCAAGTACAGCCAGGCTGAGCTTAGATGCTACTGGCTCCTTCTACCAGCTCCACCATGTTAAATCACACGAGCTCAGATGATCAGACACAAGTAAACGCAGTGCTCCACAGGGACCCCAGGTTCAGAGAAGTCTGTGATAAACTCCACAGCACAATCAAACAAGTCCTGACAAGCCCAGGCAACACATTTGAGCGGCTCAGTGGGAAAGGTCATTAAAACGTCCAGGCCAGAAGATCCCATCTGCTCACCATGGTCCCATGGAGACGTAGCAGAGAGACAGGGTTACCTTACATTATTAATTTAGCGAAAATCTTCAGTCAAGATGTCTAGCATGTAAAGTGCGTCCAGCACAAGAGTCCATACGTACAAATGAGAATGAAAAGGGACAGTAAAGTTTAACAATGTTGCTTTCATATCATACAAAAGAATCAAAATGTCTGGTTTTACACGACCTTGAGTGTTTCCTGGACAAAGGGCAGAGGAGCTTTTAAACTGATTGTGTATTAGCCACAGATTCCTGGATCATCACTGCCTTTGCTGCAGATGTTAATATAGACCTTATAGCCTCTTCAGGGTCTGCAATCACCTCGCATCACTACGCTGGGACTCTCTAAGTTTTGCTCCCATATAAAGATTCCTGAACATCTGCTAAAGACATGGGTGGATGCCTAAAACCGTAGATGTGCCAGGATAAGCGTCGCTTTCACTTCCTACTGTCAAACACTGCAAAGTGTTTGCCAGTGTCATAAAAATGAATCCCCCTAATTTGTTTCTACAATGCATTGGCAGGTTCATCAACAATAATCAGAACCAAAAGTGAGCTTTCATTTTCTAAAAGCAGTACTGGGTGCATTGAATTCATAATTCCTTCATCTCATTAAGTAGCCCTATGAGGTAACCCACTCTGCAAGGAACAGTGTCATGGACAGATAAATGGGTTTTGGAGTTTGCAATGTCATCTTTTTCAGTCTTCCATCCATTTTCTAAAATGCTTTCTTTAAACTCCCTCAGCTTGAGAAAATGTTTTAAAATGTTTCAAAAAGTAAAGCACAGCATACCATTCGAAACAGGAGCACATTTAAGTGCAATATGGTTCCAAATCTTTTGTTTTATTTTAACTAAATTTAACTAAACTTTTTGATTACGTGATATTCAGATACAATACCTGTCAATAGTCTGGACACAATGACTGAAAATTGGTTTTCAACAAGATAATGACCCTAAGCACAAGTCCAGGTTAGGTGAACACTGTAATGTCCAGGTTAGGTGAACACTGTAATGTCCAGGTTAGGTGAACATTGTAATATCTCATGACAGATGACCTGGTCCCTACAATCCCCTGATATAAACCCTACAGAGCTGCTTTGGGGTGAGTTGGATTGAAGAGTAAGATCAAGGTACCCAGACCATTGAAAACTCCTTCAGGACTTCTGGAGAAACATCTGGAAGTTGGTTGAAAGAACGCCAGGAGTCATACAATGCTGTTATTGACACAAAAGGGCGCTATTTTGAAAAGCCTAAAACTTGAGATGTTGAACACTATCTTTGGTCATTGCCGTGATTGATGCGTATCATTGCATCAAGGCTTTTCACTATAAGGTGAATAACATAACCAAAATACAGGTGTGTCCAGGCTTTTGACTGGTACTCTACATCCTGCCCAGGGAGAACCCCAGCCGTGTGCTCTCTGGTGTCTGAGATAGGCTCCAGGCCCCCCCATGACCCTGACAGGGAGAAGCAATTAAAATATGGATGGATGGTTGATATTTAGCTATTCCCCAGTTAACACTTTGCAAGATCTTGGTGAAATGATTTTTAAACAATTCTTTATTTGCCATCTGCACAAGCATACTGGAACACTATTTTTGCATATACTATACTGCTTTCCTTTTTCTTGAGACATACAGAGTCAACCATTTATCTCACCCTTGGAGCAAACAGGGGGTTATGGCCTTTGCTCTAGGGTCTTACAAAAGCATCAGTCTTCCAGCCTCACAATTCAATCTGACAACCGTCCGGTAAAAAGCACTAGCCTGTGGAGTCACACACTACCCCGCCAAATTAACTACATTCAAATCAGGAATTCAAACCAGCAACCTTTAGTCACAGGTACAACATTTTAACCAGCTTGAAACACACATCAGCGGCACCTCCGTAAGTTTTATAAACTCTCTTTCTAGGGACTTGGCCATTCACAGGCATCCTGAGAAACGACTTACTCTGCACTCAGACACTGCAATTTGCTTTTCAATTTTCAGCAGCATTTGAGGTCAAGCAGGGTTTAGTCGTTGTGGCCACGGCAGGATGGGAAGCAGGCAGGAAGGGGAGGAGATTCAGCAAGCGCTGCCTTACAATGGCTGCCATTTAAACAGGCAATGATTAAACGCCCCCTCCAAGCACCTGCAGGTCGACAATAAGCATCCTGTTCAATAAATAAAAGCAGTAAGAAGCTCTTCCACATTCTGTCCTATAGGGCTCCTGCTACGGGATTACTTTACAAAAATATTAACTAAATATTTTGCAATTCTAAGGAGGCATGATGACATTAGCCTTTAATTCAGTTATCAAAGACATATATCAGGATACTTAGGCGGGATGCACGGAAAAGGCTAAATAATTTTATTTCTTAGTTGAACGGACTGTAAAGACATAAAATGGGAAAAGTACAGTATATTACAGTTACAGTTATTCGTTGATACACTCTTTTCTATATGGAGGTATTTGTATCCACCCCTAACGGCGACCCCCACAGTGCGGCTAACTGCGGATGCTGCGCTAATCATGCAGTGATGCCGAGTAACGCAGCCAGGCGCCGGACGGAAACCTGCAGTGAGTCCCTGCAGTTTGCTGCTCAAGTGCGCTTAGGAAGGCGCGCGATTAAGACAAGCTTTTTGGATACGGACATTAACATTTACCTGTCTATTTATGTTTGTTCAAAAGACACCCAACTGTGAATTGCATCATTTTAATAGCTAATAGAAGCATTAGTAGTTTATTAGCACCGGAATGTAAAAACGGAATAATACATGTTTCATTTTTCTAAATATTAAAATATAAAAAACCTCCATTGATTTAGTTGACAGCTTGCCCAAATTGCATTTTCCCCATGGTGCGTTTGATCTGCGGGAGGGGGGCATGTTGTGGTTTCTCCAATGCTGTGAGATCAGTCCCCTTTGCGCGCGGCATCGTAGGGGAGAGAGCGCACGCTGGCCGCGGACGGCGAAACACGCGGCGCTGCTTCTTTTTAAAGCCCGCGGCTCGTATTGTAGCGAGGGCTGCCCGCTATCCCTGCGCGACTCTCCATCTGCTGCTCTTAGCGCTCCCGCCCGGAGATTACCGTAGGTGGATCGCGGCGGCCAAAGCCTGACATGTGCTGGGCGAGGTATTCTGCAACCTGTGGAAATGATAGCCGGATGGAGTGCCGCAATGAACTGCGAATTTTCCCCCAGGCAGGATAAACGTTTAAAGAAAAACAGAGGATGTCTTTAATGGGCCAGCATTGAAAGGCAGGTCCAACAACATCCGCCTGTTCTTTTTGAGTATGTGTTAGCATTTTGCCTCCACAGGTTTGTATTTATTTTGGCATTGTGTCTATTTTGTCTACTAAGATCATTTCATTTTTACAAGGGTTGCAGGAACTGGGAGTGACTACGTGTACCCCTCCGTTTAATTTAGCTTGCATTTAAATTATTAAGCAACCCCCCCACACACACACATACACACACACACAATTAAAAATTAAACGTACACCGTTGCATTTCACATGTATCAGATGGAGGTTTTTAGAGGGTAAATATTGCCTCATTTAATCACCACACATTCAACACACAAAGGTTTTGCTGGTTGAAGCTGTATCAAGTGTGAAAAAGCAGCACCATTTAATAAGAGCACATAAGGTCCTGTATTCAGAATTGCACCTTAGTATAATTATGATCAGTGTCAGTGATATTACACATTTCAAAATTTTACTTTACCCTTTTTGTACAAAATGAACGTTGGCTTACAGATACAGCCATTACAAACCTATAGCATGTGTTACGTTTAAAAGTGTAAAGTATACAACATAAACACATTTAACCTCTTCCAGTGGTGACATACCATGCACCATAGAATCATCGGGCGTGTTTCCAAAGCAGTGATGTTAAAATACTTTGTTTAATGTGTTTCTTAAAAGAAGTGTAAAATGTCAGTCCCAGTGAGAATGTGTGAATTGTACTGTAATGTGTGAATAAAATCAAAACAATCTGCACCTACCATGAGGAACTTAGAGTGGGACTGATTTTTTCTGGCGAGCAGCCCTTGATGTCTCTGGACACCCAGGTCATCTGAAATCATGCCTGTAAAGACGAAGGAGCAAAGATGAGAGGAAGTCATCCGGCAAATTCCACCAACTCTAAGAGGCCCAAACAAACAGCAGTTAGAAATGTCCATCTTACGCGTGATCTGTTGGTCTGTCTGCAAGGCAGAACCTCACAGCTCAGCTCATTTCATTTAGGGTTTTCTGGATATATGAATAAATTATTAGCTGCTAGAAGCAGAATGTTTCCTTGAGCAAAGGTCATGTATATATATTGATTGATGAGGAAGTACTTTAGCTTTTAAAGGTCCAGCCTTTAAAGACACAGATGTTAGCTTCAGAGCTGCGGCTGAACCCTTGAGACTGTTAACCCTAAATTGATCCGTTTAACTATCACCATAAGTGGCAGAACCATCAACTGGGAAAACCATCATTTAAGCAACACAGCACCAATAATAATTAATATAATAATGGTGGTTGCATGCTAGTAATAATTATAGCATTTTTTACCAGAAAATTAATACTAATATTAATAAAAACAGACCTACTATCAGACTAGACAGACAGCCAGAAGGATGGATGGATGCATAGATAGTATGCAGCAATATTCTTTGAATATTCTATCCATATCATCTGACAGGTGCAGATACCTGTGTAAATGGGTAGACGTAAGCGTGAACCTTTCATGACACAATGAATGTTCTGGAACCGTCTAATCTACCACGAGTTCTGTAAGAAGGGAGTGCACCTCGTGACAGGTTGTCATATTAATTGGACCCTTTACATTTGCATATGTCTCTTGTTTGTCTTTTTAAAATACTACTTTTCTTGAATTTCACTAGATTGTAAATTGAGTGTTTTTTTTATATATATTATTTGCTGAGTTCTGTCAATTTTCTTTTGTCTTGATATGCCTTAACTGCCCACCCCCCACCACCATAACAGAGACTCTTCTCATCAGCTAAATGATTCTTCACCTTTACTGTCACACATCACTGATCATAAAAAAGCGAGCTAAACGCTTCCCCTGGTCTTATTTTAAGATATGCCTATATATAACTGATAAAATACATGTATATCTTTTTATCTCTGCAATTCATTGTATATATTTTAATTGCAGTATGAAGCTTGGCCCTCCAATGTTAACGGACCTCTACTGTTGTTCTTAGTGTGTAACTGTGCACGATTCCTATCACGGGCTGGTGTGTGCTGTCCAGAGGTTGTCACTGACGCCTCACACCTCTGGCATCAGAGTCTACATGTTCTTCCATGTCGTTGTGACGTTTCCTCCGGATACTCCGGTTTCTTTGGTCTTTGTAGGCAAAAAATATTCCAAAATTCATTTTTATTGTAATTTTTGATCTATTATCAGAAGTTAAGGCTCTAATTCTTATTTTCTGCCAGCCAGCTCCAGTTTTAAAAACAGGAAAAGCTGGGAAAAGATTGGTACTATACTCTGTATTCTACTATATTGGTACTATACTCTGTATTCTACGGCTTCATTCTTAAACACTTAAGAGGTCCCAGCCTTTCTCTTAAGCTTCAGGAAAGGACTTCGGAGTTCACCAGCTCTGATGGTTCGCCTGCCTTTTGGGTCTGTCGTGATAGATGTAGACAGCATCTCCCTGGGGGTGTCTATCTCTGGATGGATGCCCTATCTGTGATGACGTCTGCTTGAGATCTGGGATCTGAGGGTTATTCTGGAGTGAATGAGTCACACTGCAGATACAGGGGGGGTCACAGAGCGAATGACCTGTCTTGCTGCTACGAAAGCCACAGGTTGAAATAAAGAGAGAAAAATGTCAACAGCCTGATCTACACAACAGCCTGGCAGGCTTTAGCTGCTGGGTGACCATCGAGCTGCTTTAAATAACAGTGCTGAGCCGGTGGGCAGTTATCCCAAAAGTCCATTTTCTAAAAGAACTAGACTAAAATATTAATGAACCAAAATTGATTAACCAATACATTTCCTGTAGTTTACTCAGAGAAGATAACTGCAATACAGTGATGTGCATTTTACTGGAAACATGTTGATGATGTATCACAGTGACAATGGTGCTACTGGATTTTGTGACACACTAAGGAATGTAGCATGACCCCATACCCACTGCCTTCTCACAGTAATACCTGACATGACCCCATACCCACTGCCTTCTCACAGTAATACCTGACATGACCCCATACCCACTGCCTTCTCACAGTAATACCTGACATGACCCCATACCCACTGCCTTCTCACATGACCCCATACCCACTGCCTTCTCACAGTAATACCTGACATGACCCCATACCCACTGCCTGGCTGAACTTCACTGCCGAATTGCATGCGATGCCTCCACTCGTGTTCAGCCTGGGAGCTAATTGGGTGCCTCCCCCTCCACTTTTAATCACATGGGAAGCAGTACAGAGACACGTGGGGGAGGATTCACATTCCAGGCCCATCCACGTCACCTCTCAGACTAACAACATCCTAAACCTAATGCCCGGTCTGTGTAGTCACCTCAAGTTAATCTAAAACAAAGACACCCTGATTAGGACTGCCAACTTTGGTCAGCTGGCTGGAATGAGATTTTCAATTCGAGCCAAGCATTCAAATACAGGTACACGCATTTACATGTATGAAACAGTTTTATTACTTTGTAAATTGTCTGTAGTGGGTGCAAATTAGTGCAATGCTTTTGATGTAGCTAATTTTAGGTTCATAATGGAAAAATATAGATTTGCTGTAAGATTTCTAGTGTGAGCATAATATTCTGAAAGCATGAGTGTCACGTGAGGTGCGTGAGAGTTGGCACCCCTGCTCGATGTGTTGGTGGGGAAGATGTTTATATTAACAACATGGTGGAAGTTATTACTGGTTTTCTTAATGTAGAGTCTGTTGGGCCCTTGACCAAAGGCCCTTAGCCCCCCCACCCCCCAAAAAGAAAAGGTTCCAATGGTACAAATTACCTGGCCCATGTGCTTGGAACCCAAGCTTCGTCCTCAAGTTTGTGTGTCTCAAAGAAGGTAAAAAGGCATTCAGGAAAAGAGGCCCTCTTATGTACAACAAATTTATACAACTTTTGGGCATCACAATACTTATTTCATGAATATCTTACTAAATATCTTACTACTAAACTGCTTACCAAACTGTGAGCGTAAGTAAACGTCCGGAAAGTACCAAGAGCTGGTGCCCGGACAAACGTTTCTCCCGTCATCTAAAGCCCTGGTGATGATTGCGTGCGCGCCATACAAATGACGTGATCGCGACAGGACTAAAAGCTTTATTCTCCATATTTCTTAAAGACCAGTAGAAATTCCTGGTTCGATTGTTCTCAGTGAAGCTCCACAGAAGTAATAAAACAGCCTTGAAAACATACTAACCTACCAGCTGCCAAGTTCCTGCTATACAGATTCTGCTAACTGCAATAAGTCAGAACAAAGCTTGTGTCCAAAGTAAAAAAAAAAAAAAACTATTAAAAGATCAGCATCCTTTGTTATCAATAATAAAGAAGATGACAGGTGACCCAGCAGGAAAGGAGGTGATAGAATGCGACAGCACGCAAGCTAAAGTGAAATGTGCAGTGCAGTGCTGCTTTTTTCAATGATGCCGATAAAACACACAGGATATCTGTCTCAGTGCTGAAAGGTTCCGAAATTCTTTTTAAAAGTTAAAGCAGTGTGCATGTTCTCCACCTGCCTGAAGGTCCTTGCTCTACACTTCTGGTCCTGGAGAACTGCAATGTGAGCAGGTCTTTTTTTTAATTCTAGCTGAGTATTTAAGCATTTGATTGAGCATGTAATTATTCCTGTAACTGAACTCGTTTAGCTTTCTCACTCATTACTGTGGCTCCACAAGGCTAATGGGACAAACATGCAGCACCCGTACGTGAATTCGAGTCCTGACAAAAACTACGACTGATTAGGGAAAGCAGCTGATTTCAGTGCCCCCCCCCCCCCCAGCTCTGGTGTTGAAGTGTCAGTGTCGAGCTCCTGTGGCATAAGGGGCAAGCGGCTCTGCGAGATGCTCTGTCAGCTAACTGACGCCCTCTGCTATCAGCCTCTTCGTGTCCTTTTAGCCAACGCTGGCGCTCCCTTTAAACTGCACCAGGAAGAGACAGGAAGCGACATCACCCCGTATATTTGCAGATTGTCATTTCAGCTCTTACATAAAAACCCAGGTAGGGAATTACAACCATCTGGGTGTAAACAGTGAGGCTGCCGTCAGCTCCATACCGTAGCTGGTTCATCAGCCAAATGTGCTGAAGGCTTTTCCAGGTCTGCAGTGGCTCTCCTCAAATTCTGTGAGGAGGGACCTCACGGCCTACTTTTTAACTTAGCATCAAACCCCAGGAGGCCGGTGAAGATTCTTCGTATTCCCCCGCCTTAACATCCCAGCTAAATAGAAATCAACAACAGTGCTTCACCAGAGGATTAGGGTTGTGGAGAAGGGACCCACAGCCATCTGTCTGCATGTCTTTCAGAGGCAGAAGTCCACTAGCGACAGAAGACCACTAGCGACTGTAGCTACTGTAAGGAGGAGGTCTAGTCCATCAGGACCAGGTGGGTCTGAAATTGATGCCTCAACAGCTTCCTCACTGCAGCAGTGCTGTGTCTTTCATACGTATAATAGCCATTTATAAATGTAACATCATTTGTGATACTAAATGAGTGACAAGGTTCTATGCGTGGGTTCTGTGCGTGGGTTCTGTGCGTGGGTTCCCTCCAGTAACTCTGAGGTTTCCTCCTGCTGTTTGAAAACATGCATTTAGGTGAATTAGTGGCTGGAAATTGCCCCTAGTTTGTGTGGGAGTTTATACCCTGCAATGGACTGGCATCACATTCATGGCGCCCCCTACTTGTGTTCAGTACTTCCTGCAGTCTCAGACTCACCGCAACCTTGTACTGGGTAAGTTATCATGAAAAACCGAAGGACAGATATTAATCATAAGAGTTTATCAACAGAGTGAACTGGAGGGGCAGGGGATCCAGCATGACTAAGCTGCATGCGGTCTCAACCTCCCTGTGATGAAAACTGGGTGCGTGTGTTTGGATGCAGTCTGCTTAGTATGGAGGGACAGGCAGCCACTGGATCACACATCACAGGCTAATGCAGGGCAGCCAGGCACCTGTCTCACTCTCACCTGACAGGGAAGAGGCAGCAGCATAAGCCACAGGAAGCAGAACCTATGACCCAGGCAGCAGAGGGTCATGTGAACACATCAAGCAGGAAGCAGGGCTTCAGAGGCACCCAGTAGCTGTCTGTGTCTACTCATCTACCAACTGTTCATGTCATACATTTACATTTTTTTATTTTGCAGATGCTTTTTGTCCAATGCAATAGATCAGAGAGCACAGTCAGCCTGGAAGTAATTGTGGTTAATAATAGTAATAACAATTGATACTTTATTGATCCCTGTGGGGAAATTGTCTTTGTAGAGTAAGCTGTCCGTGAAGGGCAGCCAACCATAGCCCAGGGAGCTGGGGGTTAAGGGCCTTATTCAAGGACCCACAGACATGCTGAGGCTGGGTTTGAACCGACAACCTTCTGATTACAAGCACACAGGCTTAGCCCACTGAACCACACACTGCTCTAGAGGACCCTTGCTCAAGGGCCCAACAGCAGCAGCAAACAGCGGCATCACTCTGCCAGCCATGGCATTTGAACCAGCAACCTTCCATTCACGGCCACAGAGTACTAACCCAAAGAGCCACACATAATCCCTTTTATACAAAACAGTTAGTTTTCTTTACATATCAACAGAGAGAAGGGTCATGACCATCTTTACGCGCATCACTGTCATGATGAAAAGGGCGGGTGACCCTTCTGTCCTACCAAAGAAGCACAGATTGTGTGTATGTTTGGCTGACAAGCTACATTTTCTGCCTTCATGTCATTACTGTAGGCTGAGAAATTACGAGCTGTGAACATCCCGACGTTGCCTGATCGAGTCCAGCATCCAGCCATCCAATGCCATAAAAGCATTGATTTTCCTGCTCGGAATTAGCAGGCTAAATCCCTAGCCTGTCCACTCAGTCGATATTCTCTCGATCGTACCACTCCAAAGAAGTCAATCAGGCTCACGTTGCCTTCTTTACAAAAACACATTTGTTTATGGTACCTTTTAAAGTACTTTTTCCAAAACACGAATATGAACAATAGAATGATACATTAACTTTATGTTTGGGCTTTTAAAATAAAGCATTAAAATTAGCTTTAATAGCAGCTGCCATATAGCAGTTAGCCTCCGGGTCTAAGATACCTTTATTTGAGAATAGCAAATGATCTATATGACCTTTCAGTTATTGCATTAAAATTTAAACCACTGAATTAAATATATAATAATGAGATAAAACATAGAATATGAAAAGAATAAATTCTAGTAAAATTTCAGACTTAGTCAATGAAAATCAGGAAACTGCTGATTATTTTTTAAAAGCTCAAATTATATGATTGGTTCCCCAAAATGGCTCTAAACTAACTGAATTTAAAGCACTAAAAAGTCATAAGGCAGCAAGGACTCATATTATTCACGAAATCAATAGAAATCAGACATTTCCTGCTGCTGAGAGCAAGTGACAGACACTGGACTGAATTTTCAGAGAAAATCATTTCAAGTGTACAAAAGTTTGTCAGTCTGACGTCCAGCTAGGTCTATGTGAACTTAGCTGAGTTTAACTCTGATAAAAGGCAGCTGGCCTGCAGATAGGAAGAATTACTGAAAGGAATGAGAGGATGTGGATGATGGTAACAGAATATCCCAGCTGGACCCTTTTCTTGTGGGTTTATTACCTGCAGGTAGCTGAAGTTTAATTGAGTTAGTTCAGACCCAGTTTTACTTCCAGCGATGACATTTTCAGTTTGTTTTTGCAGTGATAATACTCTCCTTTATGTACACTGGAATGGCTTCCTGTCCAGGTGCTTCCTGCCATGTATCCAGTGCTTCTCTGGCACTGCTGGCAGATCACATTCAGCATTTTCTACAATATATATACCAATTTTCCCATTTTCCTCCTCTGCCATATTGCAATAACAGACTTCTGACGTTTAACTTGCATTGGCACTTATATTATTGGTGATTATATCACCTTGATGAATTTCGGTCCTTGGTCTCTCAAACAGCTGCCAATTTTTTAGCAACAAATTGTTTGGGTTCCCTAAGGGATGGATGGTAAATAGCCAGGACTTTGACCCGACCACACAAAAATGTTTAAAATGGGTTTTCTTCTAGAATTTTACCTGTACTTCTCTCCACTTGTTTTTCTTTCTGTCCCGGAAGGAAGAGCTCATTTTCAGCTATTCCTGCCTCTTTGCCATCACAGTACACTGCCTGCTTCTGTGAAGTGCTCTGAACACTGCTGACTAATGCACATTCTGCCTCACTGCAGCCAATAAACACATCTAGAGTTCTTCCTGGGCTGACTGCCGCATGTCACCTAGCTTCCCCCTCAGCTGCTGCGTCTGGTGGCACGGTCAAGCCCAAGTGGGGGTAGGGCCTGATCTTGATCCTGTGATGTTCACACACACAAATACTCAGACATGTGGGAAATTTTGTACTGTTTGAATACGGTACATGCAGCAAATCCTCTTAACAAAACAGACAGGACGTCAGGTACGTAAATAATAATTCTTTATACAAAAGTTCGAAATGGTGTGCAATGCGAACACAATGGGCTCCCTAAGTTAGTCTGTCCTTGATCGCGGCTCAACCGAAACAACATACATGAGGCTAACATGAGACCTCACCTAGAATACTGAGGCTAACATG
>JAABNX020000021.1:8097588-8108500 GCA_015163995.2 Mormyrus lacerda
CCATGGTGATCATCTTTGGAGAACGGTAACGGCCATGGTGATCATCTTTGGAGAACGGTAACGGCCATGGTGATCATCTTTGGAGAACGGTAACGGCCATGGTGATCATGCATGTTTCTGCTTTCTGTCGATAACCTTTGAAGATACTGAAGGATCAAAAACAGAGGCACATCAGAAATGGTATAATTGGATAACCAATTATCAGTGTGTGTGTGTCTGTGGATTAGGCTTATATTACATTGTGGGGACCAAATGTTCCCGACAATGTGATAAAAATCTGTTATTTTGTGTTGTGGGGGGTCTTTTCAGGTCCCCACAAAAATCTGTGAATCAAAAAAGAAACATACCTGGTATTTTGTTTGGTTACTTATGATTAAGGTTAGGGCTGGGAAGGGGTTAAGGATGGGACTGGAGAGTCTCCACAAAGATATATAATTACAAATCTCTCTCTCTTTCTGTGTGTGTGTGTGTGTGTGTGTTTGTTTGCTTTCAAAATACCAAAGAAGTCGATATGGCAAATATGTTCCTCAGGGTGATGTACGTACGTACATATGTTCATATATATTAATGTTTGACATATTTTTACTAACTTTCTAACATATTATTCTCAACCAGTCTGGCTTCATTAAGATACACAACCAACAGTGCAAAATGGTGGGATAATAATAATAATCCACCATCCAAACAATTAAATTACAAACAAAAAAAAGCAATATAGGCTACTATCGGGTTGCAGCAAGTCCGGAAACTACTTCAGCAAGCAGCTGGATGGCTGGCGACACCCCGGACAGTCCATCACAGGGCATACACACCTCGAGAAATTTACTCGCATGTGGGTTGGACTTGTGTTATTCATAAGCGATTGAACGAATCTTGTAAGTGAAGGAGTCACTGCTCTGATTGTTTCAGTTCTTTTGTTGAATAATATTTCGTTCAGTTCACCGTTCAGTTCGTTGATGAGTGAACTAATCCATGCTGCTCACGATCAACATACCCTCTTTTTCGCCACCCACTGGTGTAATGATGTACACACGTCTGACACTCAGTATGAGTAACAGAATTTTATTAACATTTAGTATAACATTTAATGACGGATAAAACATGTATAAGATCAATGAATGAATCATTGAACGATTACGAACGAATCAAGTTATTTATAAATTCAGTTCCAACTGTTTCAGATAGTATATCTAAAACGAACTAGAAAAAATTACATAGCCTACATTATGTGACTGTAAATTTCCAAAATTAATTCCTAGTGCAACATTCAACCACTAATGAGGGTCCGTTTAGGAAATATATTCAGACTTTTGTTAGGCTATATAACCACTCAACCTGATGCACATATGTTTACTTCTCTGGCAGTAGTTTGTTTTAGAGAAACGTCTTTGCTAAAACGTGTTTATAAGAGCAGAACTTTATTTTTACAGATCCATTTATTTTTCTTATATAATGAATACCCTCCTTATACAATCAATTAAAATGTAATAATTCAGTTTTCAGTTTCACGTTTGATGAAACGGAATAGATCGCAAAAGGAGTATCAAACATCATGTCAACAAGCGCCAAAAAAAAAAAAAACTCACAGCGCACAGAACCTATTCATTTGCTTATCCTAATTTTATCAATTTCGTCCTTAATCTTGAGTCCTTAATTTTTGCATCTTATTGTTCTGGACAGTACAAAATATTTTGATAATTGACAATTATAGTATATTTACAAATTGCAAATTATTCTCCAAGTAACCTTTGCGTAGTCAATAATGCTCTTTTTCTTAAATTTTATGCTTTTATGCATATATTTAGTTAAGTATTTGTTTTTTGTGGTACAACTATAAAGAAAACCTGAAAACATAATGGTTACTATTGGTTACGCTGTAATTCAATGGAGCAGCCCCACATGAGCAAACTTGTCTGACGGGTTTCTCGTCGCTCCCAGACCGTGATTCAGTTGTAACGGCATTCGGCGGCATCAGCTTTCTCTCTTCTGGCCACTTATTTGGATGGAGGGGCAGCTACGCGTACGCAAGTGAAAATGCAGGCTGCTTTTTGTGCGTGCCTTTTTCTCTGCTGCCTTGGACATGTTCAGAATAAACCTTCGTCGTTCCTTTGTCCCAATGGCCAGTTTCTTATGAGGGACCAGTGCGTCGGATGCCACGCCACCTGTTCGGAGTGCACGGGACACGAGCTCTTCCAGTGCAGCAGCTGTGGAATAGGTACGCATTACAAGTTTAAATTCATATTGTAATCTTCAGCTTTAAATGAAGTCTATTTGTGATCTTATAAAACGTAGATAAAAAATATTATTTTCAAAACCGTGCTTTTTAACTCATACATTGTACATTTTTAAATGGATGAGTTAGAAAGCCCCTAAAAGGTTATAATCGTAAGTAAATACATTGGTGCCTGTTGCTATATATTGATTTCTTCACTAAACATGATCGACGAGCCTTTCTAATAATGTATACTAACTACTTTTGAGTAAGAAATGTATTAGCGTATGGTCTCCTCATGGTCTATTGTGGAACCGAGTGAACACTTTTTGGTAATCCGATAAGGTTATTGAGGGATACCTTTGAAAAGTGTCCCTTTTGGTATCTGATACTTAAGTCACTGGCTTTGCTACGCAGAACTCGTCGGTTCTTGAGTAATTGGATAAATTGGTTGCAGCCATAATAAATATGTGAACAGAAGTTTGGGGCGAACGCTTTAAAGAGGACAGAAACGCGTACTGTAAAAGCACAGACACACCTGTCGCCAGCTGTGGACGCGGATAAGTAAAAAGTATTTTTTGATGCTTTGACTAAGTAGCTCTACATTTTTTGTTATGAAAAGTTTCAGTAGACCCAGAAGTCTATAGCGGTAAGCATTATATATATATATATATATAGCATCAGAAGTAGAGATCCTCACTTTGAATAATTGGACATTAGAGTAAGGTTGTTTAAAATGGCTGGATCCAAATTGTGGTTCTGGTCTGTGGTGTGTCATACCGTAAGCTAGCTTTGACTAAGTTTTTATGATGGAATGGCAGTGTTGTGTGGGATGAGGGTGTCGCATATATCTCAGCAATGCCCCCATCTCTATGCTGTGACATAACACGGCAGCCTCCAGCACACTGTGCTGCAGTGCATGGAGGTAGTTTGTCCCTAAGCCCTCTTGGATTTGTGGAGGAAATTACACATTTTTGTTATGATGTGTTTTATTTTTCTATTTTTCGATTCATACTTGCTCTGTAGAGCTGATCTGAAGCATATCATCACACAAGTAAATTTCAACATCTGAATAACCATTCATAATATAAAACAATATTTTTAAAAAAGAACAACTTCTTTTGTATTGTATTCAATTTTTCAATTTTTACTATATGCACCACTGGTATTGTACTACATTTAAAGATACATTTGCCACAGAGATTTTGGTCACTGGGGTTATTGGGACACATATTACATTTTAAAGTAGTAATTCTTACTCTGTTAAACTGCTTCCGTGGGTCAAGAATCATTATGGAGGAGCATCTCTAGGAATGAGGGAATAAGTCTATACTCACTCATTTTATTCATAAATTGTATTGATTTTTTTTCCAGGACATAACATAACTTCTACACATCACTGGTATTATGCACTGTAAGCTGGCTAATTGGATTTATGTCAAAATAATCCCATATATCTATTACATTATTGATTCACTCTGACCCCCCAACAGCCCCCCCTTTCTAAAACATCCTCCATATTTATCAGTTTGTCACCAGTGCTACAGTCCTGGGTATTACATTATATCCGTGTTACCAGTGACTAATGTTAGTGTCATGGATGACCACAACTATTAGCAAGGTAATTAATATGGAAATGTTAATAATTGTATTTTGCTATTTTGTAAAATAAAATAAAATTGCCTGTTTCGTCACTGGTTGTCACGGTTCGTGATCAGCAAGCAGGCAAGGAGATGAAATGGAGCCGGACTGACAGGGCAAACGGGGTTTAATTGGGGTAGGCAGGCAGACAGGCACGAACACAGGTCGACAATACAATGACAGATCTCTCATACAGGGGAAAGACGTGGACTAAATACACCACTAAGCAGGGGTTAACAGGACACAGGTGATCACTATCTGGGCAGGAACACAAGGTAACGAGGTGGGCGTGGCACACGGGAGGATCGAACGGAGCGGATCATGACACTGGTGTTATATAGTTTAGTTATAACAAGGTGTTTATTCTTTTGGATGAAATATTATCTTTATTATGTGTATCTTCTTGAACTGTCATTTAATACAGACTCAATGAAATATAAATTGAATATAAACAAGACAAATATATACAGTAACAAAATGAATGCTTCATGATGCAATAATACCAGTGACAAACACTACATTTTACGTTAAATATATTTTTCAGGGACTGGCAACCTCAGCCCTGGGTAGTTCAGCTAGATTGATTTGTTCTTATTGGTTCCTGTAGTGTTGCCCCTAATCATCTTTGATAGCTGTTGTTGGTCTCAAATCCCTGAATGTTTAATTTGACCACTTATTTGATTAGTTAACTAGCCCCTTGGTACCTGGAGCACAAGGTCACTTGCTAAATCTGCATAATAACCGAGTATATTAAGTAATCTGACAACAGAAATGGCCGCCGTGCTTTGAGAGACGCACCGCTCCTCAGGTTCATGCTAGCAGTGTTATGTGTGAGTTACCGCACGCGCCCAGGCTGCTGCTCTGAGTGGGAGAGGCGTGACTCAGAGGTTCCGTGGATCCTGTACGTGTGGCAGATGTACTTTTTCTGTGCATGAGATTGGCAATCATGACTCGGTAGGTGAGAAATCTGAGTAAACTCCCCCTCACAACTCAAAGTAAACAACAGATCATAATCCCTTGTCCAATACACACCACAAGTGCTTTTAGAGATGCCAAATTTTCCCAGAACAGCAGATGAAACCCATGTCAACACAGGGAGAACATTCAAACTCCAATTGTATGCATAACTTGGATGGACATAGAACCTTCAACTCAGGAATTCTGCTGCCAGCCACTGAGCCACCAGCTACCCTTATATCCAGGGATTGACATAACTGGTACTGTATGCATTCAACTTTAATAGCGATACGTGCGGAAATCGATGAATGTGACAGCACAAATAAGTACGTATTTTATGTGCATTTGCTCCGATATGACAAGAAATTACCGTGCATTTTAACCTTTATACCGCAAATGAAGTATGAATTAGCATATAAAGGTTAAAATGCACGATAATATCTTGTCATATTAGCATGCGTTGCCCCGCTCTGTGATTTTACATGGCCTACCACTTTGTGGCTGAGTTGCTGTTGTTCACAATTGGTTCCACTTCGGTATAATACCACTAACAGTTCACTGTGGAATATTTAGTAGCAAGGAAATTTCATTAATGGATTTATTGCACAGGTGGCATCCTATCACGGTACCACGTGTGAATTCATTGAGCTCCTAAGAGCGACCTATTCTTGTGCAAATGTTTGTAGAAGCAGTCTGCATGCCCAGGTACTTGATTTTATACACCTGTAGTTATGGAAGTGATTGGAACATCTGAATTCAATGATTTGGAGGGGCGTCCCAGTACCTTTGGCAATATGGTGTATATGACTACGGTCTGATCCGTAACTATTAAGAAACTGTTACTAATCATTTGGTATTATTATATTATTTTTTAAAAAGATTAATTTACAATAAAATCTAGAAATGTATTACAAAGATATCTTACTTCTGGCTCATTTTTCGTAATGTGCTTGTAAATGCTCAATTATAACCCATTTCTGAGTATGCTATTGTTTTATATTTACAAGTGATTTACAAGCTGTTTTGTAAATATCAGGAGCAAAATCTAATTGGGTAAATCTTGTCATTAGCTGCACGTTCATAATACGTTTATTATCCATTCATAGAACATTCAGCGTGTATGTTGACCTTAACATGTCTTAGTGTTTCATTACATTTCAATGAACAAGATATAAGTTGTAGTGTACATTAATAACAAGCATAATCATATAATGTTAATATTAATGTATATTAAAGCTGTTAAGGTATTTTATAATGTTAATAATTACATGCTGCTCATAAATGTTCTATGTATCCATTATGAAGGTGCACTGAATGTTCTACAAACGCATTATAAATACATTCTGAAACTGCAAGTAATGTAATGAGTTGCCTATAACTGTAATACAGTTTGACATTTGTTTGTGAATTAATTAACCTATTAGTACACTGTCACATGATTAACCTGTTGAAAAAGAGCAGCCTATGTTATATTTTGGTACCGGTGGACCCTGGTGGACCAGCTTCATGTGCAGGTAGACCACCAGCTACACCAGCACCAAACCAGCGCTAGCCAGCATAGACCAGCAAATCATAGTGGTCTATGCTATTTGTTTTAGGCAAGGTAGCAACAGTTTATTAATAGTTAAGAAGCAGATGGCACCAGGGTACCCTATTAAAACAGGCATGACACCAGAAGAACAAGAGAACTCCATAAACATTGAAACATTGGTGCGATTATTGTGTTATGGTGAGGCTAGAGTGCTGACCACTACGCTAGGGGGTCCCAACTCCCACTCCACAGACCAGTATCAGTCCATAGCAGGCAAAACTGGGAGTTTTGTGAAGGGGTTGGTTAATTACCAAAAATACACCGGTAGTGATGTGATAAACCAAAGTGACACCTTATGAACCATTTGTGGTATTTTTTGACCCCACCACATGATGGTTTTTTTGCTTTACTTTGGGACTTGCTTTGAGCCCTTTTTTGACAGAGAGCACCATCTAGTGGGGTCAGAAAGTACAGCAAATGGCTCACGAGGCATAGCTAAGAGGCTTATTATAGACTAATGTTGCGCTTTGTTTTTCTAGACAAAGATGGAGTGGAA
This sequence comes from Mormyrus lacerda, assembly GCA_015163995.2. Taxonomy (NCBI): domain Eukaryota; kingdom Metazoa; phylum Chordata; class Actinopteri; order Osteoglossiformes; family Mormyridae; genus Mormyrus; species Mormyrus lacerda. The sequence continues at coordinate 8,104,486 of JAABNX020000021.1, forward strand.
CGGTTCCTCCACCAGGGTAGGTGCCGGCTTCACTGTCCACGCGGATACTATTCTACCAGAAGCCATTTCACCTGCCAGCCCTGCTTACCAGACTGTGAGCTGTGCACAGATGCTAACACGTGTACCCAGTGCAGAGAGAACTACACAGCCCAGAGCGGGAGCTGTCAGCCCGTTCATTGTGGAGATGGTAAGGTCTCACTGTACTTCCATTTATGTTTTTCTCTGAAGTGTAGGACATCTCACTATCATAGTGCAGTAGCTCTCATTCCTAGCCAGCATGTTTTCATTCCAATCATACCTTAATCAGGCTAAGATGGTCCCTAATAGGCTAATAATGAATGTAGCAGGTTGAAAGCAATTTGGGTTGGAATGAAAACATTCTGGCAGGGGAGTGCTAAGAAAAGGATTGAAACTTGGTTGGTGGGAGTGATTGACAAAAGTTTATTCATCCATAGGATACTGGCTCATGCTTGTGTTACGCCCTGTGGCTTCACTGTGGCTTATATGTGTTACAGGTCAGATACAAGATCCTGAAACAGGAGAGTGCGTTGACTGTGGCATTGGGTGCAGGACATGCTCAACAGGTGAACCTTCATCCCGGAGACACGGTCATGTGTCACCATTTAGATAAAAGGTCTTTCCTGTCATCTGCTCCGCTTCAGTCTTAAGTTTTTGGACCTTCATGCAGAAGAATTATCCCAAAGTGCACCATTCTGAAAGATTGAATATCCTATATGTGTGTGTTTGGTCTTCAGTTAGCATTCACTGCATCACACCAAAAGACCATGGATTCTCACCATATCGTTTGCTACTGGTAAACATGTTACTGCTGTCCGAAAAATCCCTTTATATAAGTGCATGGGAATGAGACTGGGCACATACTGGAGGAGATCCACTGCAGGGGTCCACTGCAGGGGACATCCAATCACACTCAATCACATTCAGCCTCCCATTTCTATATACACTGCACTCACCACCAGCCTGTACTAGATAAGAGGTTATGGATGGATGGATGGATGGATTAATAGAAATCACAATCAAAAATAATGCATTGTTTTGCTCAAGCACCACAAATAAACACTAAATAAAGCACAGGTATCATAGGCTATTATCCCAAACTGTCCTGTAATGAACTAAGCATCCACGTGTACTGGCCCTGCACTATACTTTGGTCTTTTAAGCAATGACACAAAGATCAATGGCTTGACATTCCTGTAAAGTGGCCCAGCGTCTCTTTGTGCACGTCTGTCAGCGCTGTGAAATGTGCTTTGTGCTCATCACGCCTTTGTCCTCCAAGCAGATGAGCCCGAAGTCTGCCGCAGCTGCACCGGGGGCTACTTTCTGTGAGTTGTTTGCTTCTGTTCCTCTTTCTATAACAGCTCAGCCACAGAAAGCTGATTAAAAACTGTCTCACCGTGCCCTTTTCTCACAAGTGTGTGCAGATTTGCTCTGACCATCCCAGAAAACCTTTAGAGGTGGGAACAGGCTGAATGTCACCCTGTCTACAGACGTCTCTACATTCCTCCCCAGTAACCCAGCTACGCGGCACTCGGCAAACACAGATACTGGGCGTTTGAAACTCAGCGGCGGCTGTAGACTAACTGTCAGTATTACGGCCTATGAAACATTTCCCTTTGAATGCGTCAGTACTGTTATATGCACTTAGCAAGCTTCCCAATGAAATGGCGTAGAAAACAAAAACAGAATCTTAGTCCTGGGCCAAAATGTACAAATTGCAGTAACTATATTTTAATATTTTAGCCTGGATACTTGAGCTGAGCAGAGCGGGGGTGGGGGGAGGTTATTAGCCTGATGTGCTGCCCTGCTTTCAGCAGCAGCCCATACTGCCTGCGCCGTGTCAGCAGAACAGGCCTCTAATTGTCCTTTATTCCTGCTCCCCCCTCCGTATGCATCGGGTTACCCACAGTCATAATGTTCCCCATATCACCTGAGTAAGCTCAGGCCCTTTCCTCAGTACAGGGAGAGCCACTCCGCTCCAGCAAGCGCATGCCATGTGTCTGGGTTAAAGCCAGATAGGGGACTTATTTTATGAGAAGTTAGAATTCAGATACTGCATAGATTATGTGTCTTAGCTGTAGTCTTAGCGCCTTGGTACAATCCCTAAGAGTGTGTAAATGTGAAAGGTGCTGAAACTTCTAACTTAACTGCAAATTTATTATAGCACTAATTATTCATTATTTTTCCATCTTACCAGGCATTTGAATAATTTCTGTTTTAGCTCTTGAAACTATGTATGTCCTGGTTTTTGTTGGGCTGTCACCATCAGTATGTACAACAGACAGAGGTGGATAGTTCAGGTCCAGAAAGTAAAAATCCAGACCAAGATTTAGTTTCAACCAACCAATTGAGTATGGAGAGTCACAGTCACAGAGTACTCACCTGGTTGGCTGAAACAAAATCTTGGTCTGGATTTTTACTTTCTGGGCCTGAAATTTCCACTTCCGACAACGGAATAGTGACAGCTGGGAATCTAACCTCTATATGACCTTCCAAAGTCCTTTGTCCTGTAGATTTGTGGGGAGGTTGCTGGTTTATTTGCTAGTCTGCTGTTTGGTCTGATCTGTGCTCAGCTGCTAAATTCATCACTCGAGGAACAGTAGCCAGCCTCCATGCAGCTCTTCATGCAGCTCTTGGAGGATCAGTAAATCCCCTCAGTTGCTGAAGCACTTCAATCAGCCGTGATCCTTCATCTGTTTTACCTGTTTGTTTAAGTACATTTTACTTTGTAATCTTGGATATCTTGGATGGCTTTCCCGGAAATGATTATAGGAAATAACGAACAAGATAACGAATGACATGTTAAAATGAACAAGGTCTACGTGCATTTCCCAAAAGCCTTCGTTATTTCAGAATTAACGAACCACCTTTAAAAGTACTTTGTTGGCCCCGGCCTCCACGAGAGAAAAGCACAGACTGTCCATAAGAGGAGCATCGAACTGACGTATGTCAGTGGTGAAATTTGTTATTAGGATGTCACACCAGACATATAAATGTAAATTATAATATAACTTATTTAGAAAATCAATAAAACACACCAAAACAAACTAAACTAAGATAATAAATTAACTTATTTTTTGAAGATATAAAAATGGGCTCAGAATTTTGCTTCCTTGTAAACAAAAAGCAATGAACAGCAACAGGAAAAGGAAGCAATACTTCTCAAGAGAAACCTTAAAACAGCTTATTGAGGAGGTGGTCAAAATATATATTTTAATGAAATATTTACTTCAATGTTGTGCAGCATGATACACATAACAAGAACAGCACAGCAGCGTTCAGCTGGAAATCTTAGAGCTTCCAAGAACTTTTGTAGGGAACTCAACACTGGAGTCTGCAGGTATTAACTAAGAGGATGACTGATGTCTGCCAATAAGCAGCCACCAGCAAATGCACCATCCTTTGCCATCTGACACACTACAAACCTGGACCAGACATACTTGCACAATTTTCCGCTGGTCATGAAGGGTGACTCGCCATGCCAATTGTAGCTTACCAGGATTGTTCAGAATTTATTAACTGGATGTTGACTTGAGCACACCCTGTAAGACGCTGAATTGAAATGACATAAGAATTGAATTCATTTCAATTCAAAATATAATCTTACTGAATAAATGACACGAAATCATTTAATCTAGCAAAACATAAATAATTTACTTCCGGGTCGGGTATGGGGTCCTCCCCCAAGTGGAGGAGTTTAAGTATCTCGGGGTCTTGTTCACGAGTGAAAAAAGGATGGAACGGGAGATCGACAGGCGGATCGGTGCGGCATCAGCAGTGATGCGAGTGCTGCATCAGTCTGTCGTGGTGAAGAAGGAGCTGAGTCAAAAGGCAAAGCTCTCGATTTACCAGTCGATCTACGTTCTTACCCTCACCTATGGTCACAAGCTGTGGGTAGTGACCGAAAGAACAAGGTTGTCAATACAAGCGGCCGAAATGAGTTTTCTCCGCAGGGTAGCGAGGTCTCCCTTAGAGATAGGGTGAGGACTCGTCATTC
>JAABNX020000021.1:8148810-8167774 GCA_015163995.2 Mormyrus lacerda
GGGCATGGTGAGAGTCATGCAGGACAATGTGATGATTAACACCAGCCGTGCAGAAACTCAGATCACCCAAGAGTGTTTGGGGGGGGGGGAAATCCACCATCCTGAGCCTGTTTGCCACCCAGTGCCAGCACACGAAGAGCATCTCCATCACTGACCTAGCGAGCGTCATCCTGTGCAGGTTAGACCAGGTCAGCAGGACCAAACGCTGTTTCTTCAACAGATAGTTAGACAGCTTAGTGATGCTCTGGGAGCTTGTCAATAGAGAAAGCTGACCAGAAAGGGGGCGGCTGGACCAGAAAGGGGGCGGCTGGATGCAAAGTCTACATTTGCTGCCAGTAAACTACATCGTAGCGCTACCAGAAGTTAAGCTGCCTAAAATAAGAAACCAGCACATTTTGTTCACAGGAAAGGAAGGGTACTTGTAAAAAATAATCACATTATTTCTGTAGGTTAAGCAAAACAAACAAAACACACTCTTAAACGCACAGTCAGGCATGTTTTACAAGTGAATACTTTTTTTTGAAAAACACAGCAAGCAGAATGTGTTTCCAGTGTTAGGAGAATTGGCAAGTCTCTGATTTGCTGCATTGCACAATGAGATTTTCATGGAGCAACGTGATTTGCTGCACAGCCCTTTTTTATTATACAGTGCTTCGCGATAGGCAGACTGCTGGAATCAGACAATGCAATTGGTTAGCTTTGGGACTGAGACAAGCACTTCTTCCCTGTAATTCCACTTCCTTTGTGAAAGTGACAGGAATCTAATAGCGACCTTAAAGTCAATTTACATTTGTTTGTTTATAAGATACTTTTGTCCAAAGAGATACAAATGAGGCAAATAACATATCATAATAAGAGCAGCTGTCTAGGTATTGCTGCCTGAGAGATACCTAAAAATATTTTCTAGTCATTGCAGCATGTGACCTTGAGAGGTTCCTCTTTAGGATACACTGTACTTTTATATTGGAAGACCACAGCTGTAAACCCTTTACTAAATGCAAAATCTCAGCACATTTCAAGATGCCTGGTATTCATGGGGCAATAATTCAGTGCTATGTCTCTAGAGTCCACAAAGCCAGCCACGTGACAGAATTAGTTCCGTGCATAAAAAAAAATAAAAAATCCTAAAGAGATGTGACAATCGCTGGTGTGAAGCGTAGAGATACCTTTTACGTCTTTTCCTATTTTTTTCTTCATCATACCTTTGAGGGGGCAGGGAGACGACGTTAGGAAATATAAGAGGTGGGAATTCAACAGCCAACATATACATATAAAACAAGCATAAAGGCAATAAAATGTTTGAAGCGAACAGACAGGGAGAGTTTTATCTTGTGCCAAGAGGTCCTTTCAGCTGCCATGTTAAGACAGACAGGGAAGAGAGAGGGGTCAAATGTTATCAACGTTAACCTAGCGAGTGCAACGTGTAGATCAGGGGTGGCCAATCTTATCCGCAAAGGGCCAGTGTGTAAGTATAGGTCTGTTACGATAAATTTTGCTGGGCGATAAATTGTCTCAGGAATTCTCTCGATAAATGATAATATTGTGGTATAATAATAATATGCACATAAAGCAGTGATGTCATATCCGCCAGTGCGAAATACAGCTCACTTGCTTCCGGTTTGAGAAACTATGAGGGCAAGAAAGGATAAACTTGTGTTTCAGAATGTAAAACAACAATAATAATTTCGCAAGTGCACCACGTCCTCAACATACAATCAAGTTTTACGTTTCCACACACACCTCTGCGAAATTCGGCAAATCCCACATAATCACATTTATATAATTTATTGCCACATTTTACTTTACCGCTTATAGTGAACACGTCTGCCTGGACTAGATTGATAAATATAATCGGATGATCATCATAACCGATTTTTTTCTTCTACATGTCTCAGTCTGACACGTGTATATTTCCTACATGAATAGTAGGTAATAAAACGAACGGCGTCACTAATTTTGATTGCAAAATATAGTAAAACCGTTTCAAACACCCTTCAAATTACAATACTGTACAAATTAAATTACTGAACTGTGTATAACAAAAATACGCTATATAATACAGTATAATGCTGTACATTGTCTGAAAGCGTTCGCTGCAGCATCTCCGTGGCTGGTTTTATGGTGGTTTATCATAAGCTTTGATGAGTCTATATAAGACAAATCTGAATATTGAACAGCTTTAACATACCAGTGCTGCCATACTTTTACACTATAATGTTTGTCATGCTTCTTCATGGTTCTGAAGCAGCAACCTCTCCTGTTCCCTGTTTTTTTTAAAGAGCCGTTTAGGAGCTGAAAGAGAGTCGGCTCTTCGGTTTACTAAACAGACCGGCTCATGTGGCTCAGCTCACCAAGAAGAGCTGAACAGCTGACCTTCAGGTTATCCCAAAAACCTGCACACACACCGGCCCTTTACGGATAAGATTGGCCACCGCTGGTGTAGATCATTCAAAGTATATAAACACACACAGTCTGTGATGCTAAACAAACACTGGGCAAACCAAGAGATTTCATATGTTTAAAATCAGTGCATCTGCTCAATTTGAACTCCATCTAAAGTTCAGTCTCCTAGATTTATTCTGCATCAGAATATTTCTGGGCTGGCAATAAGTAATTTAGAAAGCTGGACAAGCAACCTTCTTGAGCCCTGGAACCACATCTATGTGTTTTATACTTGTGCACATAACTACTGATTCTGATTAAAAGCTAAAAAATAAAAAGGAGGAAAAAAGTAATGCTCCAGAAAAAATGGCTTTACTTACTGCTTGATGCACTCCGGTATTGACAGGTACTCCATAGGCAGCAGCTCGGCCAGGTCTGTCAGGCTGAACACATACTTCACCTTCTGGCTGAATTTGGAGCTACAAACGGAAACGTCAGCTTCACCTATTTGTTAATAAGGGCAACACCCAGAATAAATGAAAGCAGAGCCTTCTTACCTTATGAAGGGTTTCGTGATGGCAAGGAGTGTGCGAATGAACCACGAAGGATGGACAATTATCAAAGACTTCAGATTTTTACGCAACCTGACGTATGACAGAGAAAGATGGAGAGATCCATGAAGTCACATGTCGTGTTTTCAACGGCAGCGTTAAGCAGAACATGGCCCCCAGACTGAATTGGATCTCAGAGAAGACAGACAGACAATCTAAGAACGCCACGTCTGGCCCTCACCTCCTGTCGATCTGCTGATAGCACTTCCTAAGCCAGCCTACGCTGGGCATCTTCCGGCGGGATGTAGCCCCATTCAGGTACACAATCATGTAGTTCTCAGCCACCAGGAGCTCCAGAGTGCCAATGACATACCTGCAGACAGAACAGAGGGACAGTAATGGGCACTGCCTTCAAAGAGACGGAGGTGAGAAGGGGGGGGCTCACAGGAAGCCTGCTTACTTGAAGAGATTGTCCATAATGTATCTGTAGTTTGGTTGATTGCTTTCGGGCATAAAACATACGGCAAAGACAATGATGGCATTCAGACCGTCTCCATAGTAACCTGCAAAAAGCAGCAATCAAGTTGAAACAATCACCACTGGGGAAAAAAAAACTGATACTGAATATCACAATAAAGACACCATATCCAACCTTACAGTACCAGTCAAAAGTTTGCACACACCTACCCATAGAAAAGTTTATTTTTATCATGTTCCAATTTTAGAATAATTATAAAGACACAAAACTATAAAATATATGGAATTATGCACTGACCAACAAAGTACCAAACAAATATAATAATCTTTTGGGGTTGAAGGGACAGCTCTGTGGGTTGGGACTCAGAAGGTCGGTGGTTCAAGTCCATGGTCAACAGATAGATGCCACCACTGGGCCCTTGAGCAAAGCCCTAACCCCCAATTCCCCAGCTTTCTTTACACCAGTTTCATGAAGTGGCCTCCTGGAATGCTTCTCCAGCTGTCCCGAAGGAGTTCCCCATATATGCTGAGCACTTATTGGCTGCTTTTCCTTAAACCTCTAGTCAAACTCCTCCAAAACTCTCTCTATTGAGTTTAGGTCAGGTGAACAGGTCACATGATGACACTATCACTCTCCTTTGTAGGCGGGTCAGGCGTGTCCAAACGTTTGACCGGTAGAGTATTTAACAGTTCATTATGATCTACACTGGCGTTTACACAGTAGGAAAAATCATTCCTATTTGTGTCAGGTGTTGGTGTAGAGATGGCAAAGATCAACAACGACCAGCTCTGACCTCCGTGACTGATGACACGCTTGTAGGGCTCAATGGCCTTCATGTCCACCTTGTGATCTTGTTCACCGATCCGGAATATTCTCCACCGTCGCCCCTCCTCCCTCTCGTCTGAGGCAGAGTACTCCTGGACGGCTTCAACGCTCTTCCTCAGCAGGTCAGTCGTCTTGGGCTTCGGAAGATCATCTGGAATGTCAAGGAGCTCTCATTTACTCCAAGGAACATCACAGTCTAAATACAACTGGATGTTTTAAATCCAGCAAAATGTTTCCTAAAGCAACATCTAATTCTAAGGACCAAGAGAAATGCTAAGGGTTTTAAACATTAACATCACCAGAGGTCTTACGGCTATCTGAATTATCTGCACAGTCAGCACTTGACATACCACCTTATTAGACTTTAGATGAGATGTAGCCCTTTTTTGTTTAAGACGCAACCCATTAATCACCCATCCAGTTGGCACTCAGATAATCAATAAGGAATGAAACTTTTAACTGCAGAAGTTAAACTGTAATCACTGTATCCTTGATTCGATGCTGTATTCGAGGAGAAAAAAAAAAAAAAAAAAAAAAACACCAGTAATCCCAATACGCCCGATTACAACCAACATGGTAAAACATGCAAGGGAGAGATCTGTCTAGTTTTACCGTTCATCATAAATGAATGCCCACAGGAAAGCCACGTCTAACAAATACACACATCACTCTTCCCCAGTAATGAAAAGCAGAATTATTACCAGTGACTGCAGGCAACAGGATATGTAATGCAGTTAGTTTGCTGAATCCTTGCAGCCATATTGTAGGCGATGCTATTACAGGAAAGCATCACCTCATTATCATATAGCAAAAATAAGACTACTAAAGGCAGAATTAATTTAATGTAATGATAGTGGCGGCTTCAACGGCTCATACAATTTGTGTTTCGTAAATATGACAGCTCCTGGGCTGAGGCATGCGGTAATGAGCCCTGCAGTTTCATGACACAAAGGAAGAATGGTGACACGGCAGAACCAAAAAGGCAAACGCTTAGACCACATGAAAAGGCAGAATGCCGGAATCCTGATTGGAAGGGATGACGAAGAGACACATGCAAGCAATCAAACGCAGTTTAAACGCAGAAAAATGAAAACCAAACGGAACCACAGTGGAGCATTTAACATAGGACTGATGATCACAGCCGGTCAGCTATTGTGGGTGCAGGTATTGCGAAAATGCAGCTGATTCTGGGTTGTGATTCTCTTTTGTGAGAAACCGCGACGTTCAGTCCAGCAGACCTTACCACAGTGGGGAGAGTAACGCTTCACCATTTCCGAGCAATGAATGAAAACACTCCTTCCAGTGAAGAAGGGAGAAAGCAGAAGGAGACAGAAACAAGACAGAGATGAAAGAGGCCGTCAAGGACATGCGGCTGCAGTAGCGGTAAGGGGGCCGGAAGAGCGTGCCCATCAAAAACCCAAGCAAGATAAACTTGTCAAACACACAAGCCAGACTCCTGAAGTCACTTCCTGGAGGACTTAGCAAAAAAAAATTAATTAGTCATTTTCATTTTAGCTGGCATTAGCATTTTTCAACAAAAGATTTCCAAAAATACAAACAAACAAAAACACCTCAATAGAGGGCAGCAGTTTCAAACATTTACATTCACAACTGGCATTATGGTTTTAGTCCAAAAGGCCATATAAGTGAGGATCAGAGAGCAGGATCATAGTGTCCCTGCAGCAACTGGGGTTGAGGGTCTTACTCAAGGGCCCAATTACTCTGGCAGCCATGCGATTCAAACTGGTGACCTTTAGATCACAGGTACAGAGTCCAAAGCCACAGATAATAATGGATAATGTGTGTATGTCTTGTACACAGGGGGCTGGAGAAGTAAATAGACCCTGTGACACTCTGGGTGCTTTTCTTCATTCCCTCATGGTACAAATGGCACTGGAGTATCTGCGTGGAATTAATGCAGTCAAAGATGGTGTTTGTGTGCTTCCATCTAATGATCAAAGCCTGGTGTCTATTCCAAAAAGCAAAGGGCAGGAGGCAGAGGATACCCTCACAGGATGTGTGTATGCGCACGCACGCACACACACACACACACACACACACACACACACCAAGCCATGACACTGTAGTAAGGGGATCATGTGGAGACAGAACCGAAAAACTCCAGCTAATTAAGTAATTATAATTACTAAACACTGCACTCTTTTCTTCAACTGCAGAATTTGTCATATTGCCTTGGAGGAAAAATTCAGCAACTTTAGAATTCAAAAACAGATGCCTATCGACCGGGCTGCCTCGCTTACCTTCCCATTCAAACTCATTGCTGTTGTCAGAGGGGGTGTCCATGGCATCCAGGTCAAGCTCGCCGCTCTCGTCCAGCTCGTCAGACAGCACGGAGCCCTCGCTGCGGTCCAGCGTCAGGTTGATGTCCGGAGCCATCAGCTTCTTCTTGGGTTTCTTATCGCTGCTAAGTCCATACGACTGTGTACCTAGGATGACAAGAAATGGGGGTGTCGAATGGAGGCAGCCCCACGATATCACGTCACATTCTGCAGGGGCACCTGGTCACCTAGCAACTTTCAACCTGACGAAATATGGGTCCCGTGGTAAACAGAATCTGCAGGGCAACAGGAGGCCCCCTTCAGCCGAAGGGACCCCAAGGGTAGGTTTTGCGGCTCCTATAAAGCATGAATGGAAGCAAGTCACTTCCGAGTCAAGTCTCAGATCAAAACATTGCAAGTGTGACTCAAGTCTCAAGTCACTTCTTGACCAATCTGAGCCAAGTCCTTTGCCCTGAAGTCCAAGTTGAGTCCGAGTGTTTCCAACACTTTTGCTGTTGAGTTATCAGTCCAATTTATGACTCGAGTCCTAGTCAAGTTGTGAGTCATATGACTAAATGCCTTCCAGTGTGAGATTATGCAATGGAAAATGCAAATCGAACATCAAAGTGCCAATACAGACAATTTACAATGCAGTATTAGTGCCCTACTATGTGTAAATAGTAAATACATAGGCTATGTCTAAGTCAAGCTGGATATAATACCTTGTCCATCTGATATTGAAGCATGACACGTTATGCATTTGGCTACTCTTTTTCTGTGTAATCCTCATAACTGAATCTAATCATTTTGGCCAGAATCCTTCATCTCTGAAAAACACTGCTGCAGCAAAAACCCAGCACAGTATGTGAGGTTGTGTCCTTCACAGACAGATTTAGGTTGAAAGGAGACTCTTCCAATCCTTCATAATTGTCCTCTCACAATTATGTCCTTGCACATGCAGGGAGTGATGCATATGTCCAACAAACTATCTCCAGAGACCTTGTGTTCGGGAAAATTAAAATGTAGATAAGAGAAATAATATACACTGAAATGATAAAATTAATGTTGTGGTATCCAGAGAGGGACTATAACCTCAAGTCTTTTCGAATCATAGAGTTGAAATCAAGTTGAAGTCTTGAGTCATGTTATGCAAGTCAATGAACAGTACAGGCAAACTAATACCCCTCTTTAAAATATATACATATTTTGTTCAATAAGGTAACTCCCCCATGTCATCCATGTCGCTATGCTGCTAAACAGGGAAACAGGGAATGTGTCACCTGTTGGGCATTGCATGCTGGGAGACGGGTGCGAAAGGGTGAGAGGAAGAAATCCAAGGCACTACCTAGGGTACGGTTTGCCATGACTGGTGTGTCAAACGGATTTGGCTGACAAAACAACTTCAGGTACATTTATGAGCCATAGAACTGAAGCTAACAGAATGTGCACTATAGCGCGATGCTAACAGTCTCTCTGTAAAGGCAGATCGTGGAGACATTTTAATCATTCACGATCTAAGATTGTCAAATCATACACCCCTACCTTCTGGCAGGCTTCACATCCTCATTCTCAACTATTCCACTCCCATTTTCAAACAAATAACACTAAGATCCAAAACAACAGAGAGCCTGCTGCTGCAGGTCTACCCCCCCGCAGTCAGACAACTTTACCGGCCTGTCAAGGCACATCAAAGCCAACACAACAGCCAAGCCTGTGGACTGCAAACTGTAAACAAGGCCTTACCAGACTCCCTGTTCACTGAAGAACCGGAGAAGAGCTCTTCATCCAGTTGGCCATCCTCTTCCTCTGGTAGGGGTCTAACAGATTCAACAACCCCCTCAGTTCACACAACCAAGAAACTATTATGGCTTCATTTACACAGATGATGAAAGCATAGACCTGTGGTTGCATATTTATGCACTCCATTACATAGAACACACTCTGGAGCATATTGCCAACACTGGCTACATCTCAGCAGCTCTTACTGACACGCTCACTTATTGGGTGCAATGCCATAGGATGGTTAACTGCCTAAATGCTGTGTGGCACCAGAAAGTCTATATCTCACTGAATTCCTATGTGAAGTACATCAAGTGCAGAACAGGACTGAAGCTCTAACACCCAAACGTATCAAGCTGTGAGAATGAGGCCTGAACACAGATATTGTGAGAGATAGGAATGCAATGTGCTATTTGCCCCCCTTGTACACCAGTCTGGACAAAAGCGTCTGCTAAAGGGGTAAATGAAAATGTAACAAGAAAATACAAAGCATGAGAGCCTGAAACCTGATGACTGAGTGAGTACTGCACCTGGGGAAGTCTTCATCCTGCCACTCCTCCTTTAGCTCCACCCCCTCCATTCTTAGCCGCGCTTCTGTGGTAGCAACAGACTCTTGTCGCTCCAAACTGCAACTTAAATAAAAACACAGCATCAGTGATCCACCCATGAGTGACAAACCAATACTGGAAGAGGCCAAAAGGAGCCAATAAGGTGGGAAGAGGGGCGGGAAGAGACACCCGTCAGATATTTCACAGCAGAAGAACTGCCAGCTCTTAGCTCATTATCCACTTCCTCCCAATAAAAACATCTCCTTGTGAAAGGGCTGTTTTCCGCCATGCTAGCGACGGAGTGGCCACCATGTCTCGACAGCCCGCTGCTGGAAATCAGGCCTCCATCCTGTTCTTCCTTAAAATAATTTTGTAAACATGTAGACTGACATATCCAAAAGACTTGACATTTTTTAAAAGTTTATAATGACCAGTTTATGACGTGTAAAAACCATTAAAAATTAGGTGTGAAACTCTACTTCGGTGGTATGGGAGAGGACTCTGGTTTAACAAAAAAGATGGAGGTAGAAACCGAAAAACTAGCTGCTGATTAGAGTCAGGAACAGATGGCTTTGGCTGGAGCACATAGTCACAGGGGAGAAGAAAACGTGGAACCAAGTCTATATATCTGGTATTAAGACACAGTTGAAGCAAATGAATGTGCCTGTCATCCTCCCTATCCTGTGGGCTACCCTTAAACCTTACACTAACAGCCAGTACTAGGCAACTCATTTTCGTAATATGACAACCAAGTTTGTAATGGCCTACAAAAATAAATCTTTATCTCTATTTGACCAGGCCAGGAATCTTAGCCACACCAAAAACAATATCAATTAATTTCAGTTCCACCAGTTACACTACTGTATGTAAACACATATCAATCAGTATTATGGGAAGAAGGCCTGTAACAAGAATGTCCCCATTCACTCAATGGCAGAGGTGGAGATTTCAGGTTCAGTGAGAACAAATCCAGACCAAGATTTTATTTCAACTAACCAGTTGAGTACTCTGTGACTGACTTTTTATACTGGTTGAAATCTCCACCTCTGCTCAATGGTCACTGCCTCCCTTAACTCAACTACAAAATATCAACGAAAAACAAACCATTTTAAGATGACCTGCCATTGCCACTTTTGGAGAATTGGAGCTTACACAACCACTATAAACCACCTACAGTGCTGATAATTTTCAATGGGATGCATTAATGCAGAGTTCAGAATCTGACCGAGAGCAGCCCCAATCAGAACACTCTTCCTGTATATGTGAAGGTTTTATCCAGCGAACAGACTCATTGTTTTTTTAATCCATCAATTCTCTGCTTAAGAAAAATGTTCCATTTCTGCTGGTAATACTCTATTTGTAATACTCTGACTATTGTAATACTCTGACTTGCCGGCTGGCAGATCCAGTTCTGCCAGGAAGCAGACAGCTGCTGATTCACATGCACCCCCCTCTCCCCCCCTTCACGCCCATGCTGAACCAGCTCTGCCCAATAACGTGTCAGAGAGGCAACGTCAACCAAATGCAATTTCTCTGATTGCCGTTTGGTCTAAAAGCAGGGAACAAGAGCAATCAGAAGCATATCTTGCATTCCAAATGAAGGAGAGGCATGATGATACCACAATAACAACAAAGTCATTTTGTTGAAGGGAAATGCATCCTGGCCTATGACCGCCAAGCACCATCATCCGAGGGGTTTCTCAGTCCAAATCAGTGGGTTTGGTTCTAAAGTGAACAACAGTCTGAGAACTCAGCTACTTATGAAAGACACTTTTACTTACCCTTACCATTCAAGAGGCTAAACATACTACTGTTTGTCAGCATTTAAACGGGTGGGGGAAAGAATCTGGAGGAGTCCTTGGACTGAGAATCCTTACCTAAGGGACCAGGTCAGCTAGAATCTTAACAAGGGCGTCCTCCACGCCAGCCGCATTAAGTTACCATGTGTGGGCACTTGCACGGTAATGACAGAACTTTACACGTCTTATTTGCCGTGGTTTTGTTTCTTCTCAACACTTCAGGCGGTCTGCGGAGAAACCCCAGCAGCAGCTTGGGGTGGGGGTGTTTCAGAGCCATGTTTACATGAGAAGAAGCGAAAAAAAATAGAAAGAAAAAAAACACAAAGTAAAGCTTTGTTCAGAGGATTTTTTTAATGACTGCCTCCCAGCGCCCTCTCATCTAGTCTAATACAGCTGCAGGAAGCAAACTTACTGCCTGGAGTCCAACACAGACTCATCTGTGGATCAAACAGAGTGTCTTTCAGAGCCATTCTGAAAGGGCAGAAGAGCAGGTGGATGACAGTCAGCATACAAGCATTTATAACTCATCACCACATCCAACGGGCTGCTGTTGTACCTCTCATGATAAAAAACACAACCCATTCACATTTCGTTAATGTGCACCTATCCGATCCTGCTCTGTGTTATACGAGCAGGAGCCACGTGGTCAATCGATTCGTCATAAACACACTGTCTTGTTTGGCACAAGCACTATAAAAATGTAAGGGGGAACCTATCGAAACAACACTTCAGAACACTGCAGCTGCAAATCTGAATAAATTTAGGATGTTTAGCTCCCCACTTTGTTCTGGTCCATGTCTGAGGGCAAATTGGCGATAACAGCGTTTCAGTTGATAAGTTTCTGATTATAAACGGGGGGGACACAAATACAACATGAACAATTCAATTTTAAGGCCTTAAAATATCAGTCAGTGTCTCCAATGCAATGTTTTCCCAGACAATTCAAACATAAGTAGCGCTGGACACCGATCCAGCAGGGATAGTTACACGCAACACCGGAACTTTCTGGGGACCATAAAACCAGTAAACAGGTAGCTCGCTTTCCATCAGTTTCCATGCTATACGCGCTTGGGCCGGAAAAGAAATAAATAAATAAATATAAATAATAATAATAATAATAATAATAATAATAATAGGGCATTGCTCTCACCTTCCGTTGTGTCCAGGCGAAGCCGGCTGCACGGGCAGAGTAAGCGGGGTGGAGGATCGCACACCCGGTGTCGGTGTCTGGCCGCCGGTCGGGGCGGCCTCCTCTTGCGGCGGAGACCGGGCTGAAGCCCGCAAAGACCCCGGCGAGGGCGCCGTTCTGCGGGCCGAGCTGCCAGCTTCCTGCTCCATTGGCTCCCTGGGCGTGTCCGCTGCAGAGCCGCTTTTGTTCAGACTCAAGTTCATGCTCTGCTTGAGGCCCGAGTCACTCTCTATCACCTCTGCGGCCATCGGAGCGTCGCGGGCCCCCGCGTTACAGCCCCGACGAGCAGGCACAGGGTTACCCCGCGGCCGGGCGTGTCCGGAGCGCCGATCGCTCGTGAAAACCTAGCCTGTTATCCGGCCGGATGGCGATACCGATCTACACCTCGGAACAACAAATCCAGCCAAACGGATATTAAATATGAAGGCCTTATTTACCGATTCTGGGTGCGATCGACACCCTTTTCTTTGACAGCAAACGCATGAACAGTCGCAGATCTGCTATCTGGTCCGGGCGAAGCGGAGCGGCTCGCTGCGCAGTCCCCCGGCTTCCTTCCTGGGCTGGACTCGATCACAGCAGCTGACGGTATCCAGCGGCCCTCTGCGTTTCGCCGTCGCGTACAGCCTCGGCCGCAGCCATTGCCGGCCTTTCTTGACAAAGAAGGGGAAAAACGGAGGATCCAGTCCGTCCGAAGTGGCCCGAAGCTCCTATATAGCGTTCAGAAGCTGTCCGTCCATTGGATCGCTGTGTTGCTCAGCTCTCCTGCCGTCTCTGTGTATTTTTTCGCCTCCCCGTTATTCGGATATTCCGTCATCTCCTTGCTGAAGACGCCCCCTTACTGCCCCCTACCGGAGGGCAGAGTCAACCACTCTATCACATTCCTCAACTAATTCCGAAGTGTAATACCGAAGCCATGAAAATGATTTAAATTCTATGTCAGACTGCGTTTAAATAAGTATTATAACTTTAGCAAGAATCGATCACAGTAGACTTTATTACATACGGAGTCCCACGTGACATATTTGTTGATATTAACGCAAACCTACGCTTGCAGACTTATACAGGAATTATGATTTATACCTCGTAGGGTAGCTGTACTAGTTTTATACAGGACTCATGTCATAACGACTTAATTTCCCTGAATCCTAAATTAAACGTTGCATGCAAAGTCCGCTTATCTGCCTAACAAATACACTGCCACAAAGGAATATTCCACACATACCCTATGTTATTATAGCATTATCCCCTAGATGGTAGCACAGGACTATTAAATAACAATGCGAACACGGGCCAATATTATTTTCCTTATTGTAGTGGACCGTTAAAATTCTTTCGCATAACAACTTACAATAGATGTAGGTATACCACGTTAAACGTATTAACTTTCAATGCTTTTGGTGTTTTTGCGCTTTATAATAAATACAGCTTAATTAAGCGGTTCAAACAAAAGCCGTGATTCTATCACTAGAAAAGCTCTAAATTTAATTTGCATTTTCACTACATAATTTTTAGCACACTATGCAAAGCAACAGTTGGTTCCCACAATGTAAAATATACATAACCCACCCAGCGCTTTTCTATCTGGGAGTCTGATAACTGAGTCTGGGTTTGGCAGACGCCAGAAGAACGTTACCTGCCTGACTGCATGGTGAACTCTTAATGCATTGGGAACTCTTAATGATTCAGCATACCAAGGCATTTAGAAGAATTTTATGCTTCCAACTTTGTGGGAACAATTTGGCAAAGACTTTTTATGTTGTAGCATGACTGTACCATTGTGCATAAGGCAAGGTCCATAACAACATGGTTGGGTCAGTCTGTTGTGGAAGAGCCCAGACCTCAACACAATAAAATACCTTTCAGAGGAAAGAGAATGAAGATTGCAAGCCAGGCCTCCATGTCCTCATAAATGATCTTTTGGATGAATGGGCAAAGAAAAAACCGAGGTACACTGCAAAATCGTGTTTCCCAGAAAAGTGGCAGCTGTCATAAGTGCAAAGGGGGGGGGGGATCAGTCTCTTTTTATGTTTTTTAATTCATTCTGAGATTGGGTTTGTTAGGTAATTTTGCTGTCAGGTTGAAAACCTATACAATACAAAAACAATAGGAAAAAACCAACACTGCCGTTACTGTTAATTCCAGAAAAAGCTCCTTTTATCATTGAATTATTCTTCATAGAATTAAATAGGCCTAATTCTCACATTTTACATTTTATCAAAATAAAATACAACACACAGCCTACACACAACACAGTCCATCTAATATAATAACCCACCAATGGCATGTCAGCAGACAGCCAGTAAGATGATGCCATCCCTACTCCAGTTTCAGTTTCAGAATGGTGAAGCGGCTCTCACACAGTGCTCTCTCAGTCCCTGTGATGCCGTGACAGTTCTTTTCACTTCTGCAAATGCCGCACAAAACACACATGGACTGACTTGCCCCCATGTCAAAATAAAAGCTACTGTCATGAATTCTCTTGGCAGGAACCTGTGCAGAGTTGATTAATGGTCTGAACTGAAACAGAAGAATTTGGCCTCATGGCAAAAGTCAGACTGTGAACACAGTAAAAAAAATGTTGTAAAAGTGCTAAGATTGGTATGTCCAGGGACAATTTTTTGCTGCTGGGAGAAAAACCGTCACACTAAAATCTGTGGACTGATTTATATTTGACCTCACCTGTAATTACCTTTTCTTTATTGCTCAAAACCGTGTGAAAATGTGAGAATGATAAGTTTATTTTGAACTTCTTGAAGGTTCTAAAATGAACCTATCATTCACCAGTACGACTTTCATGTACCGTCAGAATGCTACATCAAGCATGCAATCATAGTGTTATTTCAGACAGCTTAAGTTACTGATTACCTCATTCTTTTACTTATATGTGGTTGCAATTGGCACTTTGGTTTGGTCATTTCTGGGAACATTTATTTCAAATGTAAACTTTCTAAAAATTTCCAGTAATTGAATCTGGACAGAAATTGATGGAATGGAAAAGCTGCAGAGATGAACCCGGAAAGCACCATTCTACAGTAGCTGCTCAGTATAGTGTGAAGCTGATATCAGAAAAATATGTGCAGGTGGGGCCTCCTTACGAAGACTGGACAGCCCCCCCAACCCAACATTAACCATGTGATTGATAGTAGAGCAGCAATAACCTAAACATCTTACCAGCCCCCAGAGCTTCCCCAGCACAGCTACAGTAAAATGCAGAGATGCCCATGACTGCCCCAGGATCGCTTTTAAGGTTCTGTAGATGTCGGTGCAAGAATTTGTCATAGGCGCTCGCCTGACCATTTTGAACCGTCCGAATCTTTAGCTAAAGAACTATCAACTCGCGACTCGCTGCAGGGGCCTGCGGTGAAGTTCACCGATTGCGCCTGTGTTAAACGCGGACTGGACTGCCCGATGTCGCCTTTTCATTACGCCTTCCAGGCAGTGCCTGATTACACTTTTATTCTTTTATTCTATGCTTTGTTGGTACTGCAAAGCTTTGAGAAGGATTCAGAATTCATTCACTTATTTCAGACATGTAAATTATCTAAATAAATGTACTGTTGGTGCTTTAACATAATTTTAGATTTTCTTTAATTATTATGCATTTTATTGTTTCTTAAAATAAGCTGCAATGGGGGGCTGTTACACTGAATGTGTCTGAGATACAATCCAGTCAAGTTTTTTTTGTCTTTTGGTGACATCAGTTCGAAGTGACAGTATTTTGATATAGTCTTTGTTTACACATAACAGGGCTTTTCTGATTTTTGTTCATTGATAGAGTAAGCCTAGGAATGTATGTAATGAGAAATCACCCAGTTAAAATGAAATGGTGGGAAATATAGGGAATTGTTACGATGTTAATTGTAGATTGTACTTAGCAGAAGCTTTATGATACATTTTCTTTTTTATCATAATAGCTAAAGCAAGAAAACTTGCTATGAACTAAAATGTATATTATGAATTTGCTATTTGGTTTAAGGTAATCACCAGTAATGGGATTTTTCAGTCAGTTAACTGTAGAAAGTGATGGCATGACCCATGCAGTACTGAAGAAGGTTACCTACCTAATACCTGCTCTGCACAAATGGAAGCATAAATTATGCCTTTGTAGATATCCTGCCCAGACTGTTGTGTAATCAGGCACAGTGAGCCACTGAATGTAGATGCGTCCTCTGAACTGTCTGCTGGCAGTTTCAGTTAGACTTACTGGACCTTAAGTACAAAAAAGAAACTGCAAGACAAGGACTCTGGACAAATTATCAGTATAAGTCCCACATGTGTCCTCTCCTTTTTACCCTGTGTACATATTCTCAGGAAGCTGTTCTTCCCATTTACAATGACAATTTATATTAATCAAAAGATATATGGCATAATTACATTAAAAATGCAAATGTTTCAGTCATGTTGATCTGTTACCTTAAAATTTAGCTGTATCTCTGGTGTAGCTTGTCTGAGTAAAATCATACGTATTAAAACCTTCTGATTTCAATTGTCATTGTTCGGTAATAGCTAAACGAATCAGAACAACTTTCAATCCAGGCTAGAGATAATGAAGTCATACGCATATGATGCCCTATAAACGGTAGTTCCAGAAAAACCATGGACATTTAATTCATATTCAGTGACTTCTTATTTTCCCAGGAATGATTACCTTTCAATCCAATTAGTCAATTTAAATTTTAGAAGCTGTTTTCTTTCCACACCCCCTGCACAACTTACTGCCCTGATTGGATTGGATGTAAACGCCAATCAAAAATGAAAGCGAAAGTCTTAATTACATGGCTGCCCTGACTGAAGTTTGGATTGGCCAGGCTCAGTGATGTGCAAATGAACCGGTTATTAATGAAACCTGCTGGAGGTGGTTATGCTAATTTCAGGGCTTCACACCAATGCAGCCTTCCACTTGTAGTTGCATATTCATTAAATGCACTATGCAAATTTTATGTTGCTGTCTCAGTAATGCCTTGTTAATATATTCAGATTTATTGAGTGTGACTTGTGAAAAGTGCCAGTTTAATTACTCCTTGGATGGTAGGTGGTGACAACCAAGGTTCAAGGCTCTAAATTATTGTACTCTGATGGAAAAAGCTATTACAGATTTTTTTTCCAAATAAAAAGACTTGAAATAAGCATCTGAATTACTTGTCAAGGAGAAATGACTGAAACCTAACATGCAAAACATGATGATGTTTGATTCTAGTTTGCCTGTTGGTGAGGAGGAAAGCAGCTGTTAAAAGGCAGAAGAAACACCGTCAGCTGTAGGTCTCACATGGAGTGAGGCTACAGGCCATCCGCCAGAGCTGAACAAAGATATGTCCATCAGCAAAGGCTGGACCTCCTCCACTGCATGAATCCAGGTGTCCTATTACAGGCAGGTCAGCAGTAAGGAGTGATGTCGCAATAGTGATGTCCGGCAACTCGCAAAGAATGTTTTAATTTATCTGGAATGCAAGGGCTTCTATGGATACCATGGATCAGAATGAAAACGTAATCTGCAAACTCATCAACAATTCATGTCATTATTAAAGTTTTGATCAATGGGAAAGAGTAGTACAGGTCAGCCACTGACTGAAAAAATTGTCTATTTCTAAAACAAATACATATTTTAATGTCTTACAATGCTATTCTTGAACTACACTTTCCATCATTTTCAAAATACTACGATAACAGAACGCTAAAGCACGTCATGGTGGCTTTCAATGGTCATGATGATCTATTAGCATGCAAGACATATTAGAATCTTAGGCAAATATGTTATTTTGACATTCTACTTAAAGAGAACATTCACACAGCACAAGTTATCATACCCACCCATACGAACAGGAATACCCACTATGTCCCCACCAAAAAAGAATACATTATGTGAATAGTATTTTGTTAGTATGTGAGAAATTAGTAAACACATTAATACAGTTTCAGAATATTGAACGTTTTTATCAGATAATTATATGCAGTGTTCATAGAAATATGGAGGGGTCAATGTGAAATGTATATTATCATTTTCCTTTACACTGTATATGGGTAAAAGCAAAGGGCAGATTGTTCCTTTCAGGGCTGCATTTAATTACGCTGACATAAACAGAACATCGAGAGAGCTCAAGGTGTCTGTCCAGCTGAGCGTGTTTTTGAACAGCAACATCTAAGGTGAGTCCTGCTTTCATTCAACATAACAGCACGTTGTTAATAAATTGGATTCTTAATTAATGTGATATCCAAATGATCTAAAGTATCTGCACTGCTGCATTTATAAGTAATGACTTATCTGACAGTGTGTGTGCATCACAATTTATGAGGCACATAATGAAATGAAAAAAATGCTTGTAATGCTCATGCAGAAATACAGTATGCATAATTATTATGGATTTGCATGTTGATGTAATTTTATATTTATTTAATTTGAATTTTGGACTCATACAGGGTGAACCAGACTGTTGATGCCTTGGGCAATAAAGCTGTTTTGCGTATGTTTAGTTTCCATGAAACATGTTCTCATCGTATGTTGCATTCAGGACAGATGCTGTTTCATTTATTTGATACATACACACACTCCCTCACACATATACATCTTTATATGAACTTAACCGTTTTCCACAATAATATAATTAGGTTAAAACAGCTATTTCATCCATTTATTTTTATGATTTTATAAGAATCAGAGTTAGCAGCATACAAACGCTTGAGAGTTATCAAAAAGGCGCTCGAAGCAAGCAGTTAGTTTTTTGCTGCATTGCAAATAATTGCAAATGTATTGCAAAAATAAACATATACACTATACCTTGTACCATTACATATTTTTTTATAATTTCATTTATAGTATATTTATACCCAACAATTTCAAATTTCAGCACTAGCTCACTTAATAAATTAACCTATAAAAAGTGAAATAACTTCCATGAGGCATTAATTAGACAAATGCAGTGTGCTAGTTGTAACGTCAACAGAGTTGGGTAATTCAGGTCCAGAGAGTAGAAGTCTACACCAAGATTTTGTTTCAAACAACCGGTTGAGTATAAAGAGTTACAGTCACAGAGTACTCAACTGGTTGGTTGAAACAAAATCCTAGTCTGGATTTTTTCTCTCTAGACCTGAATTACAAGTCCGTCCATCCATCCATCCATCCATCCATCCATCCATCCA
>JAABNX020000021.1:8179537-8204213 GCA_015163995.2 Mormyrus lacerda
TCAACCCCCCCCCCCACCCCAAAACTGCCCCAATGTTGCTACCCGCCAATTTTAATTCATGACTCCAGAGAGAATTAGTCAAGAATGGCATTTTCTTTATTTACTCCTAATCAATCATGCCGAGCTGTAAACAACGTGACCACTTTGCTTGTGCGACAATTATGTGGTTGTCAACAATGACCCCCCCTTCCAGCCCTGCACATCCGACTCGCTTAGCAGTTTACCTAAGAAATCTCTGACCCTCTTAAACCACTCGTTAACATCTTTGGCTCATTACTTTAACTTTGCCTCTTTAGCACACGGATCGCCGGATGTGCTTCTTTACTTGGTTGGGATTACGATGAAACGGAGATCGGAGATATACAGCAGTCTCAACCGAAATTTCCGATGAATAACATATTTAACATGTTCAACCATTACCGACCCCCGGCTCAACGATTCCCAAGGTCATTGCATTGTGAACCTAAACTGTGTGTGTGTGTGGCAGATTAGGCTTCTTATTCAGTATGAATTATATGAATATGGCAATATCCGGCTACGTATCTATGTGAATTACAAATTGCATCGTTTCTACCTACTGCACATGACATTGCCTTTTCTACTTTGTCGTGTTTTGTTGCATTGCGCCAGTCCAGAACAAAAAGATGCAGGAGAAAGTGAGAAAATAAACATTAAACCATAAATAGTGGATGTATGAAAATAAAATAAAGTTATCAATAAACTTATATTGGTTTATTTAGCCCCACTGCAATAGTTATTTTATTAAGCTTGTGAGAGCCTACTATTTATGCGTATTATCTTATTAGGCACATGGGTCACATGCAAAGAATGTTTGCCTATCTGCAAAGAAAATGTTTAGAACCCTGAATTAGTTATATTTTGTAAATAATGCTGCATATAAAGGCTGGTATTATTACTATTATTATTATTGTTATACATGTATGTCGCCTTTTCACCAACTGATGTTGCAGTATCTTGCAAGTTATTTTCAGTGCCCAAAAATGCTACGGGATTAAAACGCAAAAAAAAAAAAAAAACATATATCGCGGAAGCTGTAACAGAATACATCGTTATCCGGTTAGAAATATTGACAGTTTTAAAAGTTGAAAATCAGGTTTTCTTTTTTAATATTGTTTACTAGCATCGGTATCGCAAACAATGGGCTGGCCCCCTGTCCAGGTTTGTTCCCTGCCTCGTGCCCGTTGCTTCCGGGATAGGCTCCGGACCCCCCGCGACCCAATTGGATTAAGCGGGTTGGAAAATGGATGGATGGAGGGATGGTATAGCAAACATCAACCCTTCACTAAACACTTTTCCTGGGTGATTATGTGTGCATTCACGCGTCTCTTCTTGTTTGTGCTCTGTCATGAAATCGTGAAGATATGCACAAAATATGATGGGAATAGGAGCGGAACTGTAACAACAACCACAGATGTCAGCCCCATTGTTTGCCTAATTGTATTAGGCCTTTATGTCACGTTACATAGGCCTAAAATTTTCTTGTAAAACCATTAGAAGTACAAATTATTAACCCATACACACTAGTTGCTTCCACAGCATCTAGAACTGTTCTCTTTTCTGATTGACCCTTTTTCAGTCACTAGATTATAAAATGATGTAAGGAGCAGTTCTGGTGCTCAGGGCTTCAGCAAGTGAGTAGAACACAGCTGAACAGGCAATGAAACACATTAATATGGTTAAGAACACCAGGGCAGATAATAAAGGTGATCGTGCAGGGAATCATGTTTATTTGTTCTTTTTTTGTAAAGCAAAGTCACACTTTTATATCTGACTGTGGTCCCTGCAGACATTAAATCGTATCGTTTGTTTTTCCAGCACTCTAATAAATGGCCCTGTAGCCTGACCTGATTTAGTTTTGACAATGTTGTTCAGCTATCTTTGGCTGTGCATTTGAATGGACGCCATTTTTAAAAAGCAGTGTTCCTTCGCCCATTGTATGGAGTGCCGAGCTCTGGGGCAGACGTGTGAAAGTGACTGCTTGCTTCTTTCTCTTCCCGATGACCCCGGTCTCTGTGCCCCATCGCCCTGGGAATGTCACGGCTCAGTACTTTACTTTAAGGCCCTTCAGAATGTGCCTTTGTTTTCTTTTGTTTAGTCGCACACAAAATTGTCCCCGGTCCCCCACCGTAAATGATACTCCAGACTGAAGCTCGGTGCACAAGTGCGATACAATTTGGCTTAACCCAGCCTTTGTCCCACTTGTACAAATGACTAAACAGAACACACATTATACAGCTGATCTACTGCTACCTGACACAAGACTTCAGGAACTGAGGGGAAAAAAGCAAGTTAATCTATTCAGAGTAATGGTGGCATTTTCATGATGCTTTTCCCAACAAAACAATACTCACTGTGCAAAAAAAAACATACAAAAGCGAGAAAAAAATCTGGTGAGCATCTAAAGGCATCGTCAGTTATAAGCAAAGTACAGCACAAATTATTTGACTGAAAGTAAAAACACGTATAGAGATATAGAAATATCACTGGGTAGGTTACAATGAATGTTATAGGTCTACATATAAACAAAAAAGTATTTAATATATTATTAACACCCAGAATTATTACATCATACATGCTTATAACGGTATACAAACAATTGTAGAAAAACAATTTGTTTGGATTTAGGGACACTGTCTGATGTTCATACTGACTACTATAGATCTATAGATCTTTCTGGGGGAAAAAATGTGAAAAACGAAATTTAAAAAAAAAAAAAAAAAAAAACATTTATTATCTGAAAAATTAAGCAGGGCGGTATAATGCAAAATTTTAAGGGACACCAGGATGATCCGTTTTTCAACCCAGCATTGTACTGAAGGCTTAGGAGCTACAGGTCGCTCGGGGTAGATATCCTTCTGTTTTGTAAATATTAACAGCCCCCCCCCCACCACCACCACCACCTAACCTCGATTATGTCCATCGGAATGCCCTCGCAGTCTATTGTAAATTAATGAAAAAGACGAGCATAAATTATAATCAAATCCATGCGAGTGTGTGGTCCTTCCTATAGCAAACCCGCCAAGCAGAAATATGGCCTTTAAAGCGCTTTTAAAAGGAAAGTCATCGCTCAGAACAGGAGACCGTTTGGTTCGCACATTCATATGATTGACTCACGGGTGTTTTATACAGTTTTCAAAACAACACCCAAATGATGTATTTACATTTCTGAAGCAGGCCTACGTCTTAATTTGCTTTAAGAAAATACAGATTGTACGACGTCTTCTGGGATATTAATTAATATTTAGAACACTTTCTTGATATAAATATATGAATAAAACAGATTAACATACTTTTAAAACATTTGATACAAATTGCACAGCTGTGACGAGGTCAGTCAGTGGATTCCTTTTATGCTTATATTTAAATTAGAATTTCGGAGAATTAAAGAGAGAGAGTTAAAATATTAAAAAAAATAATGAATAAAATAGAACTGAACTTTGCATATGATAAAAAATAAAGATATTTCACCGGTAAATGAACGTTTAATTTTAATAACAGTTAGACCAAAGAATTCAATTTATATGTCCGTAATCAGCAAAACATTTTAAAACATGTTCATTTTAATTTTTTTATACAGGCCTGCTTATGCTGAGATTATGGCATGTTTGCCAATGCATGCATATCACGCGATAAGAATGCTATTAGCATGCACTCAAATGAAATAAATCTAAAATTTTCATACAATTTAATGTGATATTACTGCCACGTTGCGAAGCGAAAATACAACCATAGCCACACAGATTAGCGACTCGAGCCCTGCGCGGTCCCGAGAAAAGTTAGCGCGTACCTTTGCACACCATTACTTGACCACACCAATGCATTTCAATTCCGGTTTCCCGAACCTTTTCACCCCATCGCATGGTCTTCAAATGGAAATGTGTATTGGTCCAAGGTGTCCATGTAAAATAGGTGTAAAATGAAACCACATCATGCCTTACTGGCCACCCCTCCCTCCATCCCAAGGCGATCGTCATGTGACAGCGCACAAGTGGCGCAGTAGTGAAGCAGCGCCGCCGCAGGGGTCTTTTCTGCTCATATCACCAAAGAAAACTATCAGTTGGTAAGAAGAAGGACTTAGAAACAGCTTCTTAGCTCATCTCTCCCAAAAAAAGGAGAGGAAGGTCGGTCTCAATTCTACTTCTGGGAGTCAAACAATCTTACGGTCTCTTGCTGAAGCTAAGATTCCATCCATTATAAGACAACCAAATAGTTTTCTTGGGAAGTTTTATTTATTTTTCTTAAAGAAAAAAACCCTGAAGCATCTGGAATCGCTTCGCTGTCAAGGTTTCTTATATTATACTGCACAGATAATCCGCTGCATACATACACTAATAGAGAAACTTTGGTTTAGAACGTACTTTTGTTATGCATTTGTACCGGGTGTTTTACTTTTATATTGTTTTTGCAGGTTTCACAGATGCCTCGACCGGGAAGAAACACGTATAGCGACCAGAAACCTCCTTACTCGTACATCTCTCTCACAGCTATGGCTATCCAGAGCTGCCCGGAGAAGATGCTTCCTCTGAGTGAAATTTACAAGTTCATTATGGACAGATTTCCATATTACAGAGAGAACACCCAACGATGGCAGAACTCCTTGCGGCACAACTTGTCTTTCAATGACTGTTTCATTAAAATCCCTCGTCGCCCGGACCAGCCTGGGAAGGGGAGTTTCTGGGCCCTGCATCCCAGTTGTGGGGATATGTTTGAGAACGGTAGTTTCCTGAGGCGCCGCAAAAGATTCAAGGTGATGATCTCCGGCCAGCTCGCAGCGGGCAAGCCCTCGGATGCTACCCACTACCTCCAACAACAAGCTAAACTTCGGCTCAGCGCCTTGGCAACTACAGCCACTCATCTGCCACAAATATCCAATTACAGCCTGGGAATGTCACAGCCTTCCACCTTCAAGC
The DNA here is from genome assembly GCA_015163995.2 of Mormyrus lacerda. Taxonomy (NCBI): domain Eukaryota; kingdom Metazoa; phylum Chordata; class Actinopteri; order Osteoglossiformes; family Mormyridae; genus Mormyrus; species Mormyrus lacerda. Next base: position 8,184,469 of record JAABNX020000021.1, read on the forward strand.
ATCCTTTTGCCATCGAGAATATAATTTCCAGAGAGTTTAAGATGTCAGGGGGACTGCCTTTCCCCCAAATGCAACCGGTGTCAGCCGGCTACTCTCTGCATAATCAATTAGCCACCGCTTGGCCCCATATGTACAGTACAAACGCGATAGATACAGTAACTCATATTTCAATGACGAGCAATGATTACAGTGCCTTCGGGGTTCCTGTCAAGTCCCTTTGCCACGATGGACAAACTTTACCGGCTGTTCCAGTGCCAATAAAAGCGACGCCCGCGCCACTGACAAGTCTTTCGGCAATACCAGTACATATTCCGGCTTTCGCGCCGAACTGTTCCCAGTCCCTCAGTCCCACGTCCCATCAGACAGGGAATAACCGGCATATAAGCAGTCCTCTTCGTGAAAGGACGCTGACAAACTCCGCCGTGAATGAGTCGGTGGCAGTGCACTGATACGGCCAAACCTTCAGGTCTATTAGCCTGACAAAGTCTTCACCGATTGCCAAGATTTGTTTTCCCTGTAACCCGTGAAACTCGGAACACTCAAGACGAGATATAACACTGTTAAGGCAGATTGTGTGTATTTCGCAGTAATACTTATACCAATTTGTCCGAATTTTAAAGTTCGATATCTGCCTCTGAACCTTGTATTCATTTGACGGGATTCTATCTTGATTTTTCAGGACAGCCTATTATTACGTGATGCGTTATTAAACAGCGGTGACATTAGCCAGTCTATCATAAATAATATCATCATCTATCATAATAAGGTATTCTTACTGTTGGCATTGTTTGCTGATACAAAAGCAAAGAAAATAAGCAAAGACATACTTTACAATGATAAATAAAAGGCGGATCTAATCGTAACAGAAAGCCGTTCCATTTATTACATAACAAGTTTAACATAAATGCATGATTACTAATTAGATTTAAGTGTTAAAACTAACAAAAATTATTTAAAAATGTACAGAACGGGTCTGACAGAATCTTTGCTTTTGGCTGTTAAATACCGCGTTGCAGAAGTAGATGTACAAACAGTTTTAATGCTCAGAATACTCGATGCTCTGCATTACCAAATATATAGTTACTAGACTTTTTTAACTATAACTGAATAAAAAGAACAATCACAGAAATATAAATATATATATATATATTTTTCTAAACTTGAAATGTACTCATTTAATGATACGAAAGTGCTAGGTACCTGTAAACTTAAGATTTAAATTATTACTGCGAGATACAAGACGTAAAATGCACTTTTAGTAAACAATATATCAGTATCTCTGCTGCAGAAAATGTTATTCTGTGAACCTTAATTTCAGTTTTTGTGGAGACCTTTTGCAATAAAGGATATACATTTGTACGTAATTTCGTAGGCCTGTGTTTTCTCAGTTTCTGCATGTTTTAAGATATTCATATTTTTATTATGATGCTGAAGGCCGACTTACATATGTTTTGCAAAACGTCTCAAAAATTGTCAAAAATATTAAGACACGTAATTTTATCCCCATGCGCACCTATAAAAAGGTATTTTTTGCCCATATGTTTTATTATGTATGACAACAACAGACTAGCTTACCATTTTGTAATCTCTTAAAAGGAACAGGTGGAAATGTACTGTTTATTTATCGGAGCGTGGCGCAAACACCCTCGTCATCACTGTGTCCCAGAGGACGCTAATTCCGTAACGGTGAACTCACTTTTCTATAATAATTTTGCACTAATTTATTAACTATTCGCATACACGTTTTTTCTTTAAATTTTCGAAAAATTAAACAAATGGTCCAGTGTAGCTTTTCGGTTACTTTCAACTTTTGAAGGCTTTGAAAACTCGTAATGCTCAGAAGCATATGGACCACGGAGTTACCAGAATGCAAACTTTTTTTTAGTTTTAGTGCTTCTGGACTGACACAGATATTCATGCGAAAACAATCTTGCTTAGGCATTGAGAAATTAGCCCGACGGAAGGAAATGGATTTTATTAAAACCAGTAGCAAATGTCACACGCCTTACTCTGAACAGTTTAATATACTTACTAATTTTACTACCATATAAATAGGCTACTTGTTTAAGTAATCCGCAAACAACGCGACAGGTAAACGTTTTAGACTTATATAAACTAAGTTAATAATTGCTTGTTCACGAGTTTCATAACCTGATTTATTAAACATATTTTCCAAATTTTACGTTCAGTTATATTAATAAGATATGGTGCGGTCGCATACAAATGAAGTAGGCCTTAATCTGCAAACACCGTTTCTACACTGCATGCACAATTAAAGCATGTATGTTATTAAATCTCACCTATGCCTACAACAGATGTAATTTGATGTTTCTGTTGCAACATATAAAACATCAACTGCTGGGTCGAAAGAAATACAGCAAATATATAAACCAAATTCGCACGAGCAGCAACTAATATCTGTTTAGATACTTGTAACTTACTTTATCATTTATTTTTTCAGATTCTCTGTTCTCTGGAAAATAAGTGACACGAAGGACAAGTTATGAAATAAACCTCTCTGGCAAACTTGGCATGATGCAAACGAGGGCCCGTGGTGAAGATTTAAACAAATATATTAGAATTCCATCACTTTATGCGATTGAGTAGATCAAATAAAGGGGTCCACGGCCACTTCATTCAGTCTCATTCACTTCAATAGAAAACACAAAGAATGGCAAACTTCGATTGGGCCACCAATGTAGATTTAGCCTTTTCTCAAAGAGACAAAAAGACAAACACATTGCTGACTGGGTGACTAGGAAACGAGTTCCGAGACTCCTTTGGGATTCAAATTCACCCCTTCCAGATAGAGTCTGTTTACACAATAGTGCAAGTAAAAAAAAATCAATAAAAGTGTCCATTGCATTCTCTGTAACGCGAAATCTTTGCCTCGCCGCCTACCTATGAGCTATGTCCGTTATAAATGCAAACTAATAAAATAAAACGCCCCTTTCCCTCCGTGCTTATTGTACGTTTTGTTGCGTATTTCTTAGCAAGCTTCCTTTGTTTTCAAAGTTTTGTCCAAGGAACGGAAGCAAAGGCTTCAAACATTGCCATCCACAGAGATCCGATCCTGGCAATCTTCGTTGTGGTTTAGAAAACGTAAAGATGTATCAACATAACTTTTCATCCCGGCAGTTCCCTGTTGCTGATGAAGAACGAAACCCTTTGTTTGGTTTTAATTTTATTTTAAATTTTAAGGTTGCCAGGAGCAATGATTTTTGTTAAAACGTGATAATAAATCACGAAAAATAAAAACAACACAGCATTAATTCGCACTGTTAAAATAATACAACTAATAGCAAGCATGTTTCGGGTTGGATAAAACTTTAGTAACCCTATTGGATAATTGGAAGGTAATGTTTATTCGTTATTGTTCCAAGAACTAAAGTTTTATTGTCCCCGTAATTAATCCTATTGCCCGTTCATGAATCCTGCTAATTAAATGCACTCTCGACAAAAGATTTTCTTGCAACAAACGACATACAATTACTTCCCATTTGTAAGATATTTACATTTTCGTGTTCGTTTTCATTTTTCAAATATGACGCAGTTCGTTTAATGAAAAGTCTTCAATGCAAAGTAATTGATTTTATGTAATGAAAACAAAGTTATTCCACAATCCACCGTGTTGTGTCGTTGTCGGTCAGTCGCTTTCCGAAACGATGCCTTTTCACCGCTGTGTGCCAACAGTTTCACGCTTTGTTTTGGAAATGCTTTTCCGTGTGCATGAACATAACCAAGTCCGTGAATACTGTATGGGGATTTGGCAGTATGTGTATCGTAGGTTTTGGGGTGGCCCTAGGCGAGACACTGCCTTAGTCTGTCGGGAATTTATTTTTGTGATTATTCGCCATACGCGGACCAGGGAATACATTTCTTGTAAGCCTATCTCGAACATGCAGTATTGTAAGCTATGTGCATATCCCTGAGTATCAGGTAGGAATTCATCATTTCCAATTCGATTTAAATTACACGAATATTTTAGATTATTGTGTCTTAGACACTGGTATACCATGACCTAATAATTTAGAATATAAGGAACGTTATTTTCCATTACAGCAGTGCAAATGGCAAATTAAGATCTGTCAGTTACTTTGCTGGAAACATTTTAGTTTTTAGTGCATCTTTAGGAGTTTCATTACTCAAAAAAGTTTATTGGGTAAAAATGCACGAAAATGGCCTTACATCTGCCTACCATAAGCAAAGCATAATTACTTGGAAGCATTTTGGACAAACGACTTGCGATCTGAGTCAGATGCATGGATTTTGTGGTAAGTGTGGGCTGGACTGTTTCCACCACATGCAAAAACAATCTGTCTACAGCTAAATTTTGTTTCCGACAATGTGTATATTTTGGTGAAAATCGGTGTTTTCAGTGCTTCTACACAGATCACGTACTTAGACATAATACCTTTACCACTAGGCAATTTGAAGGCATACAAACCTGAGTGGCAATATTGATATTTTTACCATATTTATTGTGTCCGTGTGGCATATATATATGCCATTTGAAACATCAAACGACCCAGTGAACTTATAAAGCTCATCTAAATGTGGTGTATCACATTTATTTAGGCGTGTGATGGTACCGATGGGATTATGGGTAATGTTAATGCTTAACGTTGGGTAGAGGAACGCGTGTTGGTTTCTTCAGCACACCGTGGTCTTGGCTAAGGCTGCTTTGCTGCTCCTGCGGAGGGAGGCAGGTAGCGAGGGTTCAGGGCGCTGGGCGAGAGGGGCCTGAGGCAGCCAAACACCCATGCGTGCATGAAATTAGACTGTCAACCTTTGATTCATGCTGCCAGGCTGCAACTGTGAAACAAATTATGCCAGTGGGTGGCGACTGTGATATGAGCCTGGGCTAAATAGGCACCTCTGCTCGGTTTCCTATTTCTCTTATGCGAACGTCATAGTGATAGATAAGTGGAAGAAGTTGTCTTACATCGCTTTCAGCAGGGCAAGGTGCTCGGGACGGGAATCTACGAGGCGCCCGGAGTACAGATGTAGAGAAAAGAGAGGTGGCTGTTTAATGACAAGACTGTACATAAATATAAACGTAGAAGTTTCATTGTGGCGTTTCAGCATAACCTGTTGGTCGCGAATAAAACAATGCGTTAAGTAATAAAAAGAGATTTAAAGAACATGCATTTAGTTTGATTTTCTAAATCCACCTGCTTTTGCAAACATTAATCAGAACTGATAAGACAGGCGATGCAAGATTAAAATCTATTTAATAGATTAGTATATAATGAAATATTGATCAAAGAAGACCGAGGTCCATTTTAATGTTCCAAAGCTTGGTTTGAAATGCTCTCATTTTAACACTATCATTGAATGCTTTGTTGTCAGTAGCTGTACTGAGTTTAGTTAATCAGAAATGAAGTCTCATGGGTAAACAGCATGTAGTTTGCAGAGCTTTCTTGGATAACAGCGGCTCTGTTTGTCCAACCGTAGTGGATTAGTTCACGCTTTCACAAAGTCAAAGACAATTGTGTGCAATCAATGCATATAGGGCTTTTCAAACCGTTTCCAAGCTACATGTGAGGTCTACATAAAAATGCCTGCTTCTGGCTGCATCCATTGGCCCATAGTGGAAACACTAAGAAGAGTAATTCAGTATGAGTTTTTTAAAGGACAGCGACACTGATAAGCTGCCTCACACATCTAACGCTGGTATATAAACTTAAACCTGGGTAGACAGTGAGAGCCAAGGTACGCGTTCTGTAGTTCGTAGGGAATGGGAGAACGCCAAAGCGGTTTAGCCTTCAGAGTGGGAGCGGTCACGTGATAACCTCCGTTTCACCCGCCCTCCCTCAGCGTGGCGGCTCTATGCAGAGAGGGAATGAAAGGACAGCGCAGCGGTAAGAGCCGAGGCGGCCGAATCCGCAGCAATAGCCTGGCTGGTGTTCAGGCTCCACCCCTGAGGGTCTTTTGCAGGATCCGAAGCGCCGCTATTCTGCCCCATGATGGTGGCCAATGATTATGGCCCTGCGTGAGAGCTCCAGAAGTGTTGAAGTATCTGCTTGGGGGCGCGCTCATAACTCAGGATGCCCCCACGCCTCACCCTAATAGGCGGCAGCATCAGCAGTGGGGTTACGGATTTTTATGGGTCATTTTATGGTCGAAAAGGTTCTAAAACTTCTAATCAAAAGATAATCTTCAGTGTTTAGGAAAATCATTTGAAGAAATATGCATATAATAATCAACTCAATAGGATTTTAAGAAAATACAGTATGATTTATTGCCCCTCAATCTAGCAATGTGCAGGTCTGGAAAAAATGAAGAGATTACTCTATGTTTTTTTTTTTTTTTTAAATTTGGATTTTAAAATGCTGGTTTAATCCCAGATCTGCTGGCAGAAGGCTAAGGTGGGATGCAGGCTGCTTCCAGGCTCAACATTTCTGAGACAACAGGACACAACAACCAGGTCAAGTAGGAGACACTTGGAATGACTGGAAACTAGCCAGGTGAAGGGCGGAAGCAACTTTGTAATGTCAGAGATGACCGCTAACTTACCTGAGAATTTCTCATGAATCGGAGGATGACATCAAATGACCTTCAAACGGAATGGGAAACATTAAGTGCAGGTGTGAAGTGCACTGCTAGGGCATCTTGTATCAGACACACACCCATAAATTGAGAAGTGAAACTAAAAATTGTGCTTAATTTTTTCCAGAGCTGTATTTTATGGCAAAAAACCCCGTAAATTTTTACCCTATAGGGTAACGACGACTTTGAAACTAGAGCTGCATTGTGAGTTTGCAGTGTGTACATACTGTATGCTTTGCATTTTAGCAGTGCGGTCACTTAGCAGCTAAAAACACAGAAAAATGTAATCACTACTGAATAGTGTTTCATCTAAAGGAAAATAATTCAAGAATTGTAAATTAACAATTAAAATCGATTACACATCTATATAAATTACACCCCTGAAATGAATGCATAAACTATATATGAACCATATATCAACCAAATAAAATTATTCTACACAATAAAAATAAACCAATCACTTTAATGTTAAAAAACAATGTGATCGATTATAAGACCTCTGAACTATAAATAACTTGCAGTATAATGTGTATAGTTATCCCCTAGGGTGTGGGCACAGCTATTCCTTGATTGACAGAGTGAAATTTTATTTATATTCCACAGGTAAACAAACACAGGGTAAACAAACGTAGGTGAATAAAATTAATTTGTGTTAGTTTGTCATTTATGGCAGTCAAGCGACAGCTATGAGCTGCAAAAAAGATTATCACCAAGAAAATTCTCATGTTACATTAGAACAGGACTAAAAGAACAATCGGTGTTCATCTCTTTACTGGCAGTCTTAGGCAATCAAAAGATGTTTAAAGCTTTTAATCTGGGTGGAACGTGTACTTCTGCTCAGAGCTAAAACCACAATTTTGCATTAGAACTCGTAAAAATTAAGAGCAAAACAACAAAAACTATTAAGAATCTCTTCTGTTCTCAAAAAAGTTACTGATATTTACCTGGAAGGCTAGATGAACGCCGCTTCAGTTCACAAACCTTTCTGCAGGGGCACCTCAGCCAGTCCATGTGTTTGTTACATTTCACCACCAGCTCACTAATTGAATTCACTTAATTATTTGGAAAAAGTCAATGAAATAAAGAGCTATGTGACTTCTGCTAGTGTCTGAGTCAAAAAAAAAAAAAAACATGGCTGTACTGGATGGTTGCTGCAAATACTAGCGTGACTTTAGTGGAGGTTTTGAAATGGCTGAACTGAGACACTTTGACAGGTATAATCGCATAGAGTCACACCATCATGAAGATCATTTATGCATCATTTTCTTTGACTGCCTGTGACGGCTACAGCCACACAGAGTAAGATCTCAAACATTCTCTCACCTCCTTAGTTGATTATTTGTATATTTTCTTTAAGCCAACTGCCTTATTTAGAATAACAATGCATAGTTTACAGTCGATTTGGTTTATTCTTTATATTTTACATGCAGTGCACATAGTGGGTTTATATGCAGTTTTTTGCCAAATTAATCCTTTGATTTTGCAGTTATTTTGGTCATGCGGGATGGTCCTCTCCTAGTTGTTATAAAGGTGTGGTTGAGGGCAGAGGAGTCTTATAAGGGAAAAACCCCTGGAGCTGGATTAAACCATCTGTCGCCATGGCAAGAGGGGGGAGTTGGGGTTTAGCTGTGTTTTTATGTTTAGATGTATACAGTGTTCATTTGCTTTACCCCTTTTGTGTGTTAATTGGTTTGGCCAAACCACTATATATAACCCCTGATGTCTCATTAGAAGGCCAGTTTGTTTCAGTTAATGTCTTGTTTTGTGATATTATGTTTTGTTGGGTTTTTTGAAACCTCTTTTATGGGCCCTGTTTCTAAGGTCTTGAGTTTTGTTAACTGTCTGTATTTTTGGGGGCCAATAAAGCCCTATTATCTTTAGTAAAACACCCGTGTTTGTGTTGCCTTACTGTTTGGTCCCTCACACTACCTAAGACTTTTGCAGAGTACTTGTATGTTAAATTTCTTTGTCATTAGCTGAGGCTGGACAGAGTGGGAGAGAAATGTGTAGGTCGTTGTGAGTGAGTGTGAGGTTGGTGGGTGGAGTTTGCTAGACGAGCAGGTGCATGTAGACATGAGTGTAAAACAGGATCTGGGGGGGTCAATCCCACAAAAGAAGGCATCGCGGCCCAGAGAGGTGGGCAGAAGAATAGTATGCAGCAGCCAAAATAGAAATATTAGCCTCTGCAGGCATCTTGAGTTACACAAAGTGGCATTTAACTGTAGTGTCAATTATGGGTTTAAATGGTTTTTATTATTAATGCAAGGTTTGAGTGTGATCTGAAGGGAAGGCCCTCGTTTATGGTGCTAATTTCTTAATTCTAAACTCTCCTTTGTTCGTTTGTCCTTTTGTCAGCGATCTCAAGGTGTGGTTAATGGTCAGGTTGAAAAAATGGTTTTAACCTTTTCTTATAGTCAGAGTTTAGATCTAAAATTGGGCTTTTTTTCTCCAGCTACTGGTGTTAATAGGTTTCATCCAACACAAGCATGTGTTTGGTGACCTGTGATATGAGTAACAAGATGACCAATCATCTTTCTAGTTGTGAACCAGTTCCATGGAAAAAATTCAAGCATGATGCTCATCTTCTCGGAAATTATTAGTCAGTAATTTCACAGGTTAGGCTGTTGTATTGAAGTAAGTTATGACTTTACTGATGATTACTGCATTCTTTCCTAAAGGGTTTCAGACAGACACATTTTAACATCACAGTTTCAAAAGCTTTTATATAAGTGCTGGGGAATATCGTTTGTTCAGACACATTCGTGCTTGTCTGTGTTTTATGTGACTTTGTCTTGTTAGAACATGAGGTATCAGATAGTTACAAGGTCTGAATATTCTAGAAAATGTTTCACAACAGGAGCATCTTTCATGTTCTGTTCATGTTCTGAAGAGCTTTCCTTTCCTAATTCTAAAAGTTTACCAGGAATCTGTTTATTTGTAGCTGTGGCATTGAGACTCCCGGTCCCCCGGTGGTCAAATTTATGTGAAGTCACACAGTTCCACCTGGGCCTGTTTTGAAACTCCAGATTGTGTTGCTCCTAGTGTCTCGAGCATAGTATATGCCCCTGTGGGAGACCCACGGGAAAGTTCTGAAGAAAGCCACTTCTTGGAGTCCGGTTGGGGATGTGCGGGTTCCCCTGCCACCAGATTTCTGATGCTCAATTAATTTAAATTTCAGGATTAATGCTTCCGTGTTGGCCACCACATAATACCACAAAGTACACGTCTGTTGAGATAATCAAGTGTTTAGAATGTGCAACTGTCTAGATTTCATAGGAAAGTGATTGTGGCCCACAATAACAGAGAGGTTAAGAGCTGTGAAATTAATTTGCCTCTTATTTCTGTGGATTTTCCCCAGAAATCACTGCTATACCTTTGTGATGTCAGTGTGGAATGTTTCACTCTGAAACCATGGCGATGATGCATGTCTGGTTGTGAGCGCTACAGATTTCAGGATGATCATCTCTGGACACATTGCAGCTCATCTTCACTGTCAGCTTCATGACTCCTGTTTTATGTCAGTTTTTTATTCTGTCACAGTGCAAATCTACAGCTTTAGAGGATTTAACAACTTCTTAACTCCTTTTATTTATGTATGCAGATAATAGCATTTAGGGATTTAGGACAATAGAGTAAAGCTGGTATCTTCTCATAGAATAGCTTTTTTTTAATGATGCTACGGGAAGAAGTTGAAAGACAAACAACAAAATATGAATTATTTCACTGCAGGGTTCTACATTTTAATTAATCATTTTTGGCATGTTCTTTAGCAAGTTACAGGGTATTACACAAGTTAGGTTTAGCAGAAAAATGTTCACAGGGCTCTGTAGACTAAGATATACTTTACTCCCGGTGGGAAATTCTTTTGCATAGAATTTCCCCCGGGATCGATGACATACAGGTTACCGTATTATAATGCTTGGTCAGGACTAATCTGAGACTCAGTATTATTATATGCAGAGATGTGTTACACTATAGAGAGGTAAGAAGTGAGATATTTACATAATACATCCATCCATCCATCCATCCATCTATCCAAATGGCTTATGCAGTACTGGGGTGTATTCAGTATGTATGGGATAAACCCCAATGGGGTATGGTTATATGAAAATAATATGTGATATGTGACCCGATGCAACCTGGAGCATAATTTGAAGTGGTCTATCCCGATTACACCATAGCTAACACAAAACAATAATAATAGAATAATCTAGTCACGGTTAACGTTTCATGAGTAATTTATTTCAATTAGCATTTAATAATGTGCCAATGTGTCAAAATATAGTCTGTATAAAGGCAGAATGTGTGGTCTGGGTATGCACTGGGAGAGGCAAGTCTGTTAGGTTACCGTAGAAACCGTCAACTGACAGGCGCTTGAGTTTGAAAGCCAAGGAAAATTAAGCTGATAACAATGAGTAATAAGTTACACAGTTTTTTATTTTAACATGTATAATAAACCATTAAAACACATTAATATACAACTGTTATTAGGCTGCCGGAATTCAGTGTTGTTACACGCCAATATCCAACGACCCCATGACATCTTTTAATCAATAGGAAAATAGTTTTTTACCAACGTCATGGTACGAATTCAGATAATGATAGTACTAAATGTTAAGCTTTCTCATTGGTTTAAAAGTGCTTGAAATTGTGCTAACAGTGATAAGTTTCTGATGCATATGACGTGAATTACAGTAGCAGGTTATGGCAGGGAGGTGACGTGTGAGCAGGAGAGGGACTCCAGAGGTTTATTATCAATCAATGGGCGGAGTCAGTCAGCTCTCTGTCCTTAGTGCTCTTCTCAGTGCAGGAATTATCTCGCTTCTCCTGTAAAGGGAGGTATGGGCTGTGAACAGGAGAGGGACTCCCTCCCTCCCTCTGGCTTCGGCGCATCACTGACACTGATGCGGCTGCACTTGCACATTCTGCTATTTTGGTAAAGTGGTTCTTAACAAATCCTATCTGATGTGAAGTGCCGTTATGCAGGACGAGCCCCGGCTGTGCCGGATTCGCTGGGGGGGAGCGGGGTGGGGGGTTCTCAGTTCCTACCAGAGGAGCAGAAAGATGGCTCAGAGAGAAAGAGGAATTTCCCGTTTCACATTTTAGTCATGCATAACTGTCAGTGTAAACTGTCACTTTATATAAAGTACAGGTCAGCATCTGTGTGCTTGTTTTAATGAATGGATCATTTACAATGTGTCATTCTTCTAGTATATTACACATATAAAAGATATGGTAATGCTTTACATTAACTGTACTTCTTAATGCATTCATAATGCATTCATAGAACATTCATAATCAGTTAGCAAGTATACCATAATATCCTAACATCCCTTAACAGCTTTAAATTACATTAATAGCAAACATTATATGATTATACGATTACAGTGTTTGTTATCATATAATGTTTGATATTAATGTATACTAAAGTTGATAAGGTATTTTAGAATGTTAAGTTGTATTTCCATGCTGCTTATGAATGTTCTATGAATGCATTATGAAGGTGCAGCTAATGTAAAGCATTACCAAAGATATTATACATTTAAATAGTTCTTTCTCCTTGGTTCCATTCAGTTCAGCACTCATCTCACAATACATGAGCACACTGCAGCATGATTGTCATTCGCTGGCTGTGAAACGCTCCATCGTGAAAAGGTTTCAGAAAGGCCTCCTTCTCCCAAAGCCTGGTGACAGAGCCCCCGCCCCCACCTGAAGGGACCACCCACCCGGGAGGGTCTGAACCCTTCCTGCCGTGCTCGCAGTCCCCCGCCTTTGTCCGCCTTTGCAGTTGTTACTCCATTGTCCCAACTCCGGCTTTACTCTTTCCCAGCTAAGCCCAGTCTGTCAATCTGGTTCTTTCTCCCATTTACACTGGAAATCCGTCCCAAAACCGGAACAATCTTCTGAGGTGAAATTAAAAGTCAAGTGTTATTTGTGAAAAGAAGCATAATGTTGCACAAAGTTACATGAGAAAAATAAATGTCAGTGGTATCACCGTGCATCCTCAGTGATTTCATTTCGGATTCAAGCCTTTTGCGAATTGCGCTGCTCAAAATAAGATCGAAATTATTTTCAGTCAAATATAGCGAATCGTGCTTTGAGAGCTACAGAGCAAATCGGGAATGCAAGAGCGCCACCCATATTCAAAATGCTCTAAATATGTTCTTTGGTTTTTTATTGGTTTAAAAAGGCAGTATTTTTGCCACATTTAACAGTAAATGAGTGATTTTCAGCTACATAGCATTAGTGCAGCACTGTGGTTTTAAAATGAAAATTGCTGTTCTATGCGATAAAATATAAATAAAATCATTCCATGTAGTATCTCCATGGTTCCCTATTGGATTTTGATTATTTCACATGTCTAATCTGGGGGCTATTGCCAGTTTGGTGGTCTTTGTTTTGAGGGTCTTTCTGCATAGGAGGTATTATTTGGTGGAGTTTCCTCTATTCTTTTTTGAGGGGCCTTAACTGGTGGTCTTATCAGTTTTGAGGGTCTTATCTAATTTGTTGGGGGGGGTGTCTTGTCCTTTGGTCTTCACTGTTTTGGATTCACAGCTGAAACGCTAAAAGCTCCTCCCCAACAAGCTCAAATCCCAGGTCCTCCTTTACCATCCCCCCAGTCCACAAGGAGCAATAAAAAGAGTAGAAGAACGCAATCCCATGGAAGCCGACACCAGCGAAGTCATCTCTATATGCGCAGGGAGGCTCAGCCCATTAGCGCGGGGACCGCTGCGTTTGGGGCAAATATTGTCCGGCAATGACACAGAAGTAATGCGGGTCTTGCTGAAAAGTTCTGCGGATGCCTTTGTCTCCTCGCAGTGTTTGACCCAGAGGATCCCGGCTGCCCCCTGCTAATGACAGCTTGAGGAGAATGACGGCTCAAAACTAAAAAAAGAAAGAAAAACTACCAGCCATCAACAGATTCACCACAGACATTTAAGGGCCCAAGTTCCAACTGAAATAGGCTTGCCATGGACGTTCAAGAGGGACTGAATTTTCTGATGCAAGAGATTTATCATAGACATTCAGGGAGGGGGGGCTTAAGCTCCCAGTGCATAGATGCTTACTGAGTCCTGCTATTTCCTGAAGTCCATCTATTTATGTCCTAATATTATGTACTATATAACTTCATATCTATTTTCAAACCGTTGAACATCCATAAGAGATTTTCGGATTATTTTGAAATCCCCCCTCAAAAATAACATTAATATACAACAAATTATCCTACACTGTGGAATGTAAAACTTTGTTTGCAGTCCCCAGTTTAAAGCCTTGATAGTTCATCATGTAAACATGAAGAAATGCACTTTGCTAATGGTCGTCTCTCCCGAAATCACATCCGCATTCTGGTGAATTACATCTCCCTTTAATCAGAATGGATCCTTTTAAATTCATTTAAATGACACATTTGCATATCAATGATAGCCATGGACACCCGTTCAACATACAATTTCTGTCAAAGAGACGAACCCACAAAAAAATGTGGTTTTATGGAGAAATATGCAACTTTATCTTTATCCCACTGAATCAGGTTCTAAAACTTTTGCATCTGAATTTCTCGCTGAATGACAATGAACGGCATGGCATTGATTAGGGGTGTAATGATTGTCTTGGTCTTGCAACGCTGCGTTTGTTCTTTCTCTTGCTGAACTGTTCCCCCTACTCGCAAGGTTTTCCCTGCCTTTTGTGTGAAAATTATTCACAGACAACACAATAAAGCACCTGAATGCCTATTGCTGAAAATACTTTCATAAACAGTCGTTGAATTCCTCCAGAGTAAACTCTCAAGTCCTTACATAGTGAACTAAAACCCCCCCACACACGTTTTGCTAAATTTGCTGCAGGGAAGGTCAGATTTAGACCCCAGAATCCTCAAAAGACCCAACAAAATGAACAGCATGATTAATAAACCATGTTGTGATACTTACAATGTTGCTTTTCTTATTATTGCACATCTTTGTGCATGTTAGCCTGGGTACAATGTAGCCAGTTTACAATGTGTCTCTGTTTTCATTCTCATAAAGTTTGCAAACTGGATTGCAAACTGGCCCTCCAGGACTGTAACTGGGGAACCCTGCCTACTGCATGTCATAATAGGCTCTTTATCACTCAACAAAAATTAGGAAGGGTGGTCAAATTCCACTGTAGTAATCTAATCAGTTTTTGCCTGTAGATATATGGTAGTTTAAAATTAATTCGTATATTTCAGTGCAGGAATATTGTCAAAAAGTCGTGCTGAGGGTAGAAACGCTCATTTCTACAACACATCGGTATTTTTTTTACTTACTCCACTTTGTCTATGAAATTCAGCAGCTCACTGCACACTGCAAAGACAGAGCTGGGAGGTACTGCACACTGTAAAGACAGAGCTGGGAGCTACGGTGCCACTGGATGAACTGGCATCCTGTTCAGGGCAAACGCCAGCCTTGTTACTTCAATAATATGTTGGGTGGCAGCAGTAAAACTTACTGATGAGGGTGGGGGCAAGAGTGCTGTTGGCAAAATTCACAGATTAAGGGGGGGGTATCATGCTGGCAAATTGAAGTTTATCTGTTCCATCTTTTTCATAACCTATGCCTCACTCTGCCTCCTCGCTTATGGTAGTAAAGTTATTCTTGAATTTTTGCATACACTCATTTAATTGTATTCTCACCACACCTGTTCACAATTTGTCTACCGCTCTAGTCGACCAGTATCAAAGACAAGGAAGATGAAATATTTGTCTTGTATCTTTGTGCCATTGTCTTCTTCTGTTGGGCTACTTTGTGCTGATTCTCTTGACAGCGAAACTAATGGTACCCCTGGACTGCACTGTTATAAGAAAACTAGGTGAAGTTCTAAAGTAGGAACATCCTATTATAGCCGAGACAGGGGAGGGGTGCAACTTTGTTTTTCCTGAAATGCAGATAACGGACATGTTGCTATTATTATATGGGTCTCATTATCTTATATTCATAAATGTAACTTCTGGAAATTCTGTATTCATGGGGCCCCTAGGTTTTGCCTATATTATTCTGATTCCCAGACAGATCCTCTTTTTCGTCTCAACAAATATGGTTATCCTACCTTAAATGAGGGATGTTGTTTCGACAGAATACTGAAGAGGGCACTGTGCATGTTAAATCAAAGGCTCCAAGAATGTTTTCAGCATTTCATTTTACTAAGAAAATGGTAAAGATTCAAATGTTTGTTGTCACTCGGCTATTGTGTCTGAAATGAAACTGTTCTTTT
Source organism: Mormyrus lacerda (assembly GCA_015163995.2). Lineage (NCBI taxonomy): Eukaryota > Metazoa > Chordata > Actinopteri > Osteoglossiformes > Mormyridae > Mormyrus > Mormyrus lacerda. The sequence goes on from JAABNX020000021.1 coordinate 8,200,252, forward strand.
AAATAAAATTCATCACATTCGGAATCTGACTTGTATGCTGTCTTCTCAGATTTATTATTATTACTGCTACTATTATCATTAGAAGTAATTTCACTGTACATGCTTCAATTTAATGACCTCTGAAATTGGAACTTGAAGACCTTATTCATCTTGGGCCAAGCAAACATGAAATGTGTAGTAGATATACAACTAACATTCAGCATTTGTTTCATTGTTTTAAGCGAATGATGTTATATGTACCACATTATTTTTTATGTAGAAAGTTAGAGGTGCGCCGCCTGAAAAGCCAAAGCAAGTAGGCCGCAACACTTGTGCACACACATGTAAAAGGTATAAAAAGACCTGCCACAAGCCTCACCAATATGGCATATTTCCCTTTGAACATATATAATGTGTGACAGATTAGGGAGCTCAACAGGCCGATCGGTGGGGTGATCGGTGACGAGATCAACAGCCGAATCGGTGACGAGATGGACAGGCGGTAATGTGGACTCTGTGCAGTTCTGTTGTGATGAGGGAGCTGAACCAAAGGGCAGTCGTCCAGGCGGCATCCTAGATAGACGCCAGAACCACCTCGGCTGGCGCCTTCTGATGCAGGAGAGATTTGTGAAATTCATATATGAAATAAGAATGTATTACAGCTGAAACCTTTTGTTTATACAATTATTTTGTATTTTCAAAATGTCTTTGTTAGGAACTACACAGCCTGAGCTGCAGTGAGCACTCTCCGGTAGGGAAGTTGTGAATGAGTCACCTTTAACCAGCGCAGAAAATGCATTGTTTGTACAGTAGGTCATAATGAAAGAGTATCAATTTCGGAGGTCATTAAATTGAAAAATGTACCATCAAATAACTTCAAATATTAGTAGTAGTAGTTGCAGTAGTAGTAGTAACATACTACCAATACTACTACTACTATTACTACTACTACCTAATAATAATAATAATCATATTAATAATAATAATAATAATAACAAGTCTGAGAAAACAAAGACAGCATACAACTCAGATTCCAAATGTAATGAATTTTATTTAAAAGAACAGTTTAATTTCAGACCCAGTGGCCGTGTGACAAAAATTGTTACGATTCTCTTATTAAAATGAAATGCCTAAAACATTATTGGAGCCTTCTATTTAACATACACAGTGCCCTCTACAGGATTCTGTCGAAACAGCATTCCTTATTTAAGGTGGCAAGGATTGAGCGGATAAAAGCTGGCAAATAAGTAGCCAAAACCTCAACCTCATCTGCGAACCAACTTCAGCCTTCACACACGGCACAGAAGTGCCAGACTTGTGCCCCGACTATGATAGTGCTTTGTTGCATTTGTCGCCACAAGCCAATTCTGGTCGCTTACAATCAGAGATGGTCGCAAGTCAATTCGGCAAGTCCAAATCAAGTCTCAAGTCTTTGGTCACAAGTGAAGTTTCATGGTTGTAATGAGCATTCTTTCATCAGCTACACACGTACTCCTAACATTGCTTTGCTATGTGTAAGGAACTCACAGCACTACACCATCATCTATGAGCATAAAGTATCAGCACTGAATAGTTATATGATATATGATAACTTTAAATAGGCTAATGCAATGCAATTCAAAACAACACGCAATGAAATCTTTCAAGTTAATAATTGTATTTTGCAATATTTGCAATAAAAATTAAACTGGAACCAACCGTGGTTCAATAAAAAGTAAGCAGTGAGCCACAGGTAAATATCAGGAGCAGGTGTGGCTCATCGTTAGACCCTGAGCTGTGCTTTGTTCCCTGACTGCCTGACCTTCATTTTGCCTTTTCTGACACAGAGTTTGCCTTGATCTCTGATTGGCCCATCACTTGACCCTTGCCTGCCCACTGACTGCCGCCTTTGCCTCCGTCTGCATTCCGTCTGATTAGCTATAGATGAGCCATTACTGCAGAGTGCTTAATTACATGGTTGTAAACTCAAAAAATGGCTGTGCTATGGTGGGGAGTTTTCCCGTATGGTAATAATTATGATGTGTGGCTTAGTCAGTGAGGATGCTGTATCTGTAAATGGAAGGTCACTGGTTCCAGTGTCAACTGGATTTCACTGTTTGGCAGGGCCCTTGATTCCCCCAATTGCTCTAGGGACCGTCTGATCCTACATCTACTAAATAAATGTAATTGTAAAAGCAGGTAGGGCTGCAGTCCATGTGATGCCCTAAGCAAGGTTTTTTTTATGGAGTTGCAATGTAATTGTGTGATTAATGGCCAATATGGGGTAGATTTGAAATGCAAACATGACATTGGCATGTGGGGGAATACAATCAACATGACATAATAGCAAATGACATGACAAAATAGAAAAGCAAAACCACCATTTCATTGATTTGCATCTTGTTCAACTACCATCCATAAAAACAATTAGACACACACACACACACAATTTAATGATGGACTTGTGCCACATCACACCGAAATACAACGGGCATCTCTGCTGTATCAGCTCATTTTCATCATTTTTAAACAGTACATGCTGAGATTGTGCCAACAAGAAATGTAATGACTGTCCAATCACAAGTATCCAGTAAGTGGGGAGCGTGGTCGCAGAAAACGGACTGAGACAATTACTTAAGATCTAGTTCATGAGGCGACAGCCGCTATGCCCTAGCTGTGCCCCTGTTAATAGGCTATTACCTCACTTCAAATATATTTTAGAGCAATATTTAACCAATATATACATATACTTTCTGCTCCAGCAGGTAGAAAGTGACACTGCAAGTGAGGATTTTGTCACCTATATAAAGTAGAGCGGCTCCTACAGTACAACACTTGCCACAGGTGGGGGCTGAAAGTGGCCAAGACTTCCAGTACACCAGCTTTCATGTCTGTTCCGGAACAATCTCAAAGACGTGTTCCTGGGCAAGGATGTTACTCTAAGACCCACATCCCTAATGGCGGCATTATTCATACCTCCAACTGGGGTTGAATATTCCACTGATCACGTGAATCTTTGGCATATCAGTGCAAACAGTCAAAAGATGGATGGAAGCGGCTGATGTGCGGCAAGATGTGGAATCTGCTTATAGTTATCACCAGGGGAGTTTCTAGTTATCGAAAAGATCAAGGGCCAAATCGAGTTTATCTGGGGCCATGGTGGCATGTTGTGCATCCATGGTGATCACGGTTATTGTGTAACAACTGCTTATATGGATCAAAAAGCTTGGGATAGAATCGTTCCTGTACAAATGCTGTTTAAATTTTTTATTTATAGTAATCACGCAGTCTGCTTACAGTGTTCATTTTGGGTCTTTTAAAATATGACAACATGGAAAAGTGTAATATTACGGTAATTCATCTTCTTTTTTTTTTTTTACTTTGTTAGCCCTCCTTGCATTAGCATAACCCGTCTACATCTGACTAGCTATCTGAGGTTAATGCTGCGTGCACAGAAAGCATGACGGGAAAAAGAGACAAATACAGACTCATCAAAGCTTATGATAAACTGCCAAAAATGAGCTGATGAGATGCAGCAGCAAAACCAAAATAAGGTATGTTTTATATACAGTACTGTATATAAGTATTATATAAATATATTATAGTGTATTTCCACTTTATTTAAAACGTATCCTTCTGGTGACATTGTTACTATTAAGCTAAAATAGTCAGTTTTCTGAGACCACGCCCCCATTTACTAAAGAGTTGTTTGAACAGTGATTACATAAGAACATAAGAACTATACAAACGAGAGGAGGTCATTCGGCCCATCAAGCTCGCTTGGGGAGAACTTAACTAATACCTCAGAGTTGTTAAAATCTTATCTAGCTCTGATTTAAAGGAACCCAAGGATTCAGCTGCACTACGTTATCAGGAAGACTATTCCATACTCTCACTACACGCTGTGTAAAGAAGTGCTTCCTTAAATCCTTAAATCTAGTTTGAAATGTTCTCCCGCTAATTTCCACCTATGGCCACGAGTTCTTGTATTTGAACTAATGCTG
>JAABNX020000021.1:8207697-8221619 GCA_015163995.2 Mormyrus lacerda
TAGTTTCTACGTATCCTGTGTATTTAGTCCGCGTCTTTCCCATGTATGTCAGATCAGTCATTGATGTTCGTCGCCGTATGCTCCCCCCCATCTACCTGTCAGCCCCAATAAACCCTTTGTTCCCCGTATCTACGGCTTGCCTGCCTTTTTCCCCGCTTGCCTGCTTCCTGGGTCACGACATATATATACACACAACAACCTCCGTTTGATTTGCTCACAACAGGATGCATCCGTTAATTGTAAATTTTACACTTGTAGACGTGGGTGTAAGACTACAGACCAAGTGCTATAGGGGCACATACTGCACACCCCAATAAAACCAGTAAAAAAAAACAAATGAGGTACTCATCTTTATGGCCCAGATATTAAGCTGTCGCTAGATCTCGGCTCTGCCTCGCAAAACAATTTTTATATGCCGTTATGGTACATTTTACCGTTATAGGCAATAAGCATATCACCAGCACAGTATTATTACTCAATGATGATAAATCTACAAGAATTTGCCCGTGAAGCTGACAGAATTTCACCTCCAGGCATAAACAAGCATTAATCCTTAACTGTGTAAGGATACCAAATGATTCATTGGCACCTTTTTGCATGCTTATTTCAAAATTTGAGAATAACAATATTTTATACAACGTTCCCGTCGCCATAATTGTTTTGCCATTTATAAGAATAATGTTGCCACCTGCTGGTTATTTAGGGGTCCGTAACTTGTGCAGCGCGACAAAATATTTGGCGTGGTAATACTGCTGCTGCATGGTAGAGATTTCATATCCATTGTCCTTTTAATTTGCAGATGAAACAGCTTAAATCCATACAGGTATAGGTGAAGAATGAACTACAAACTTAACATTTATTTCCTGACCACTATGCTAATCTTATTTAATTTTCCTCCACTCCCAGATCTTCATAGTTACAGAGAATTGGATGGTGCGAAATTTGGAGAAAACGACTTTGCGAGCCCCTTCCAGGGGGGCGTTCTATTGTAACAGACCACAGGCTCATTCCACTACAACGTGGTAAAAAACGCTACGGAGCATCTTTTATAGCTGCTGCACATTTAAAAACAAACCCATTCAGGGCATTACTCTTATTTACAGTACTGCGCAAATGTCTTGGGCAGACAAATCAAATTTCCAAGGCTATTGATCTGTGTAGTAAATGTATATTTGTTCAGAAAAAACCACCTTACAGCATATGTAAGTTAACAGTAACACAATGAAAAATAAACAAGAATTTCTTCTGTTCTCCAAAAAGTTACTGATATCTAGTTGGATGGCTAGATGAACACAGCTTCAGTTCCCAAACCTTTCTGCAGGGCCACCTCTGCCCTTCCATGCATTCATTAAATTTCACCATAAGCTCACTTAGTTAAACAAAATGTGGTGAGGTATGTATTATGCAAACGAGATGGGGTAGTGGTCGAGTAATAAAATGCTTTGGTCTTTTGAATGGTTGCTGAAAATACTTGGGTGATTTTAGGAGGGGTTTTGAAATGGCTAAAGCTGACACACTTCGCCAAACATAAAATCATGATAGTTTTACATCAACATGAAGATCATTTAAACATTCTTTTGACTTATTAAAACAGGCACTATTTTTACCCATTTATTTATTTTTGTGTGTTTAATGTCTTGGCAGGTTGTCTTGAGTTGGTTAAACTTAATACCCCTTATGTTTTTGAAAAAAGGTTTGAATAACTGGAATCAGAGTGCCTGTCATAGAAGTTAGGCTAATTGGCATTTCTTAATTTCCCGTAGCGTCTGTGTGCGCGTCCGTCCACCCATCCGCCCATCCGCCCGTCCTGCTGCCATCTTGTCTTGGGTGTATTTGTCTGCCATTTTGCAGGTTTCAGGTCTGGTAGCAGAATTGGAGTGGTTATGAAACATCATTAGATAAATGTGCACAAATTTTATTTCTGAGTTGTTAAAAGGATGCTTCACGTATTTTACATAAATATTAACTGTTTTTGTACTGCACACTATAAACACGCCAGCTTGTCACCCTAATTTGGGTTGTATCACTGCCTCCTTGTGGACAACTAAGTCAATATTTATGCTTTGTATTTTCAATCTTACAGTACAGCAAAATTGTCTATTTTATTACCAATAAAAATGGTTAAGGTGCATACTACTTTGTTACAGATTATTTAATTTCCATGAATCATAGTCCTGTACTGTCCTTAGAGCAGTAACACTGCTGTGTCTGAAATGATAACCGTAGCCTTTTAGAAGGCTGTAGCTTGTGATCGTTCTCTGACATTGTGAAGGACTCAGTCATCTCCTCCACACAGGCTCAGGAGGGCCTTCTGGTAATCCCCTTTGGTGTGGTCCTGGAGGGACAAGGAAACACAAGGCACAGCTTGAAGGTACGGTCACACTAGCGCTTCCTTCCCATTTACCTCCATTCTAGCTGCTTAACGCAGCAAGTAGAACATTCACTTCTGGTAGCTAAGCGAATCTGCACACCGTTTTTGCTCCATTTTCATTCAAATGAACTTTGACCTGTAAATTAACATCGCTTAACCAATCCAGCCCGACCTTATCCCCTCAATTTCACAACGTCTTTGTGCGGTTATGACAAGAAATTACTCGTTCATTTTACAGCTGATGGTTTCTATACCAATTACCTCAGAACTATTAACACATCATTAGCTAGCATGCTAGTGATGTGTTTTGCCATAAAATAAACGTTTATCAAAAATCAATGATTCAAAAATCCACTACATGAAAATACTGCAGTACACCGTATTACCCAGTCACACTCATTTTCATTCGATTTTGCAAAGACGCCTGAATTTTCACTCTAGGCTGACAGTACCTTAAAATATGAGCTTCTAATTGTGTTACCAACTCTAACAGAAAGGGCATTCCCATTGATTTAAGATGTAGTCATTACAGCAACCTGTGACCTTTTCCATTAGGGTGAATTTAATCCTGACACTTACAGTGATGGTCTGGTACAGTGACTTGCTGTGCTGCTTCTTGAACTCTGTGCGAATCTTCATAAGGTCGACTTCACAGCGTGACACCATGATACGAGTTACCACCTTCTCCTTAGCTCCTTTGCTCTGTAGCAAGACAGACATTTGGCCTGGGATATTCGCAATGTGAGACCTGCGAGCTTCAGGCCATGAGTGACACAGACTGCCAGCAAACTGCCAGAACTTCCAAGAATGACCAGACCCATCTAACACCAAAGAAGAAGTAAAGAAAACAGACCACATACACTATATTGCCAAAAGTATTGGGACACCCCTCCAAATCATTGAATTCAGGTGTTATCTCTTCCAAAGACAAGACGCAGGTGTATGAAATCAGTCACTGCTTCTACAAACAATTGCGAAAGAATGGGTCACTCTCAGGAACGCAATGAATTCACGCGTGGTTCTGTGATGGGATGCCACCTATTGGCTGTGCAATATGTCCATTTGTGAAATTTCCTCATTATTAAATATTCCACGGTTAAGTGGTAGTGGTTTTATAACAAAGTGGAAGCAATTGGGAACAACAGCAACTGGGCCATGAAGTGGTCGGCCACGTAAAATTACAACGCGGGGACAACGCATGCTGAGGCGCACAGTGTGCAGAAATCGCCGACTGTCTGCAGAGTCAATAGCTACAGACCTCCAAACTTCATGTGGCCTTCAGATCAGCTGAAGAACAATGCATAGAGGACGTCATGGAATGGGTTTCCATGACCAAGCAGCTACATCCAAGCCTTGTGTCACCAAGTGCAATGCAAAGCATCGGATGCAGTGGTGTAAAGCACACTGCCACTGGACTCTAGAGCAGTGGAGACGTGTTCTCTGGAGTGATGAATCACGCTTCTCTGTCTGGGAATTCGATTGACAAGTTTGGGTTTGGTAGGAGAACGGTACTTGGGCATGAGTGCATGTGTGTGTAAAGACAGATGTCCCAATATTTTTGTCTATATAGTGTATGTTAAAAGTACCAATCAAGTATTTAAATGGCATTAAAACCTCTTAAAGATCAAAAAAGTAATTTTTGCAGGAAATGTTTTTGGGATAAACAAGAACATAGAATTAAGTAAAGATGAGTTTCACCTTTGTGTATTTTGTCACAAACTTAGCTGAAAGTCTACAAATACATACTGAAGAAGGTTGTCCATTAGCATTTTACTTGAAAATGAATATGGAGCTGGTAAGCTGACACTCACCTTCATGGCTTCAGCAAGTCTGTTGGCGAAGTACAACTGTTTGTTTTCAAAACAGGCTACTGTAATGAGATACAGAGGAAAGTTTTAGTCCCCGGATACACTAATCTGTGTGGTTATTGCCTTAAGGCTATTACTATGTCTTTGTGCTCACAGAATTACTTTGGGAGTCTTTGAAATTAAACATTTCATTTTTATTTCATATGCCACTACCCCTAACAGAAGATGGTGATGTAGTAGTTATTACTCGCTGTAGTGGAGCTTATAGCTTCATTCAACCCTACTGAATGTGACTTTTATTTAACAATAGTTTGCAGTGGTCGGCATAGCTAACTGAAAAGTTAGCTTTGATAGCCACTAATTTGCTAACTCCAATGTTTAGTTCGATAACGCTAAACCGATAAACTAAAATGTTTAGCAGAAGCTTAATGATAACGGCTAACTTGTATTACATGAATTTACTTTGGTTTGGTTTTTGCCTCTGAAACCCTTAAAAACATAGCGAGCTAAAATTTGACCCTGTTTAATGCTGCCCCTCTTTTGGAGTAGAGTGATCACAAGGGATATTTAGGAATTTTCCAATTAGGTATCATTGGATTCTGTAGAATCTCCAGAATTAATGATATTCCATTCATGGGATTCATGGGTGTTACTGGCACTTTTGTCAGAAAAGCCCTATTTCATAACTAGCCCATCTGAAAGCCACTTGGGGATAATAAACATTTACCCAAAAACTAGGATTAAGGGTCTCAACTCTTTCTTAATCTATACCTCTGTAATTCATACCCCAGAAAATACAACCAAGAGCCTGTATCATGAAGCAAAATTTCTTGCTTAGCCTGATAACATGTTGGATTTAAGGTAGGCTGGGCAAAATGTAAGTGAACGAAGATAAAGTCCATTTAAACTAGGGTACCTTAAATCAAACAAGATATCCGGGTATGCAAGAAATCCAGCTTCATGATACAAACCCCTGTTCTCCACTTAGTTCAGGATACCCCAGTTTAAATGGACTTTATCTTTTTTCATTCACATTTAGCCCAGACTACCTTAAATCCAACCAGTTATTGACCAATCATGTTGTGTGTTTACACGTATTCTGCCAACAGTGTGCTTGTTTGACTGTTGCTGATGCACTCACAATGGACAGAAACAACTATGTATAATTTTTGGGTTTTCACGCGTTTTTGACCGTTAAACTTCACTCACTTTACCTGTGGAAAAATGTTAGCGGATTTACCGTTAGAGGAACTAAATTTTGCAGAAGCTAATTGGTCTGATAATGGTTTTCAAAATGACACTAATTCACTAACGAAAAAGTTAGCTTTACTAATTAGCAGAACCCTGCCCACCACTGCTATTTTGGGATCCATCCCAGAGTAAAGGAAATTTAGGCTGAGAACTAGATTAAAACTACTGTACTATGTCACATAGACCAGAATGATCACTTTAGCACTATCAATGGACCAGAAATAGATCTCTTGAGGCTAAGGAATGCTCACTTCGGCTCTTTCAATGACGTGATCATGTGTTACTGATCCCCTTGGGAAGTTCTCTTTTTGTGTAGCCCATCCTGCTCCCCAGAGATGACCGCAAAGGGCAGCTGCCCCTAGCAGCACCCAGGAGGTAAGGGCTTGGCGTAAGAGCGCACACATGCCAAAAGCCAGCGTGAACCTCATCTCCCTCTTTGCTCTCCAGCACAGAAGCTTAGCCAACTGAGCCAGAAGAAGGGCTCTACCAACGGAGCTGTCCTGGCTCTGCCAGCACCTCCCAACAGATTCACATGAGAGAACTACAGGATGACCACTTCTTATCCTGATTCATTGATTTATTTCAGGCTAAAAGGTCATGTAATCAATTTTCTTTTTTTAGTCTGTTATTTATTTCACAATATCCATTCCATATCACCCATCCATTTTCTATACCCACTTGTCCTATATAGGATTGTGGGGGTTCAGAGCCTATCCTGCAAGCTACGGGCACAGGGCTATGAATAACCCTGGATGAGGTGCCAGGCCATCGCAGGGCACTCTCACACAACAATTTCATAACTTCAATTCATCTCAGCATTTTTTGAACTGTGGGCGGAAACTGGAGAACAAGGAGGGAACCCCATGACGATGTGTGGAGAACATGCAAACTCCACATAGATTGAGGCTGGAGCCGTAGCCCCAGCGGTATGAGGGGGCAGTGATAATCACTGCACCGCCACAGTGCTTGCACTGCCACAGTGCTCCGCAGTATAACCAAGAACAGGAATTCTTTGCAGCATCCACTGCATATTATCGTGGATTTCCCAGAGGAAAGGAGTGTTAAAATACCAGCATTGCAAAATGGAATGTGAAGGTGGCCATACCCAGTGTAAGGAAAGATTTTTCCAGGTCCCCTTTGACCTCCTTACAGATGCTTTCCTTCATGTCATAAGGGCTGTAGCTCTTGTATCTGTCAAACACTAGGTGGGGGAGAGAAATAGTTATATTATAACCAGTCGGCCAATCACAAGAGCTTCCCCTCTGAAAACAGGCTATTTGTTCAGATGGTATGTGGGACTAGGTCAGAGGTCTCCAAGAGATGGAAAACAGCTACTCTCTCTGCATAATAAAGTGTTACTTCACTGGGGAGTAAAAGCCATTTGAGATACCTTTGCAAAGGTGTGGGACACTTCTTTGGGACATGATGCTGATCCACGTAGCAACATCGGTCCCCTTCCTCTTAACACCTGCCTCATACAGCGCCTGGCCACAATAGAGCCCAGTGAGACCAACAATAGCTAGATACTGAGATGTTAGTCCAAAGACTAACATCACATGCACTCATAACCTTTCACTATTGTGTTCTGCTATGAGGGCTCAAGCTGACATCATTCACTCATGCTGCTAGCTTACTCTGGCATCCTGGTCAATCTTCGCATAGTCCACAATATTGCTAGGCTCCTCCCTATTAGCCTGTCGGCACATGAAAGCAGCACAATGACAATACAGTCAAGGTAGCCGGTTTATCTTATCCGCATTGATCTTGTCGTGTCTGAACTTACTTGTACTAAAGCGAGCAGCAGTTTAGAAAAGTCTCCTGAGGTATCTCCAGCAATGTCCTTCTCTAGATCTTTCTTGAACACTGTGGAGACAGGGGTCGTTCAGATAATTTCTCAGCTTTGCCTTGTTCCTTTGAACGCACAGTGGCATTATCAGACATAGAGCATCATAAAGGCTCCCACACTTACTTTCTTTGTAGATGCGTTTAATCTCCACCAGCTCCTTATTACTGCGGGAGCACACCATCTCGATTAAGGTTTCTTCATCAGTCCCCAGTCCCTATCAAGGAATAAAACTTCATAAGCTATGTGGTTTGCAAACATGCACAGCATATAATAACGAGCATTCTGATCAGGATGAAAGTATGCAGGGGAAACTCATAACAGGAAGCTGTAAATTTTTACATATTCATTAAAAAAGCAAGCTTTGTGATGTGTTCATGGATGAGTGATTTTTTCCCATCCTTTTTATGTCAGTTTATAAATGAGTTTATTGCATAACCAAGTTGAGTCGTTGCTTGTATCTGCACTTCAGTCTGTTTATCAAGATATTTTAAACAAAGTCAGACATGAATCCCAGGACAGCTGCTGAGCCCAAGTCTATTGAGTGTGAGATTGTGCTGCCAATGTTTAAAGCAGCGACAGAAGAAATGCCTTACTGACCTTCATGGAGGCTTTGATTTCGGAGGCGTCGTACTGTGCCGTGCTTTTCATCAGACCCAGGATGAGTGTCTCCAGAGAGCCCTTCAGAGAGCCCTTCAGAGCTGTGATCATGTCCTGGGGAATGAACCCATGTGTTTATGCACTGCCCATAGTGACCATGTGCATTTCCCTTGGCATCAGATGTAATCAATCCAAGGCTTAACACTTAAACAATCCTTAAGCTTCTGTTTGAATATTCTATTTTATATTCTGTATTTTTACTTCTGTGGCATTTTATTTATTTCATTTTACCGTTCAGCGCTTTGTGACATCCCTGTGAGAAGCGCTTTATACTGTAAATAAAGTTTACCTACTTACTATTTACACATGTAATCGGCTGAAACTTGGCGCTATCCCATAAAATTGCATATTGATTGATTTGATTTGAAGTATCCTGACCTTCTTTGCCCTCCTTTCGTATGAGAAAGCGATGTCTCGCCTCTGGGAGTAACTGCGTTTGGTGAGGATCTCAATAATGGTCTTCTCATCCACACCTGAGAATGACGCAGGAGGTCAGATTTCCGAAACAGTAATGCAGAATCACAAGCTAGCAAGTAAATACACACCCTACAATAACAATACATATATGCTTATAATACATTTTCTTTTTGGGAAGAATGTGTAGTTTAGACACGTGTAATTTTTCATTCCTTGGCTATAGCCTGTGACTGGGTGTGTATTGAGGCATTAATGAGATAATTTGTGTATTTTAATCTCTAAATTGTAGTGCTTTGTTCCATAACAACTGCATAAAAATGCATTCCCTAATTTGGAGAACTTTAGACAAATGGGTTAGCCGCATGCTGTTTTGGAAACACAGAGGTCAGTATTTCTGGGAAAGCCAGCAGAAATGAGACAGCTTAGCGATGTCCTTAGCATCAGTAGCACCTGTGGAACAGCAGGCTCCTCATCTTTCTATGATGATGCTTCACAGAATTGAACAGTCTTCAGGTACAGAGTAGAGTAAGTTTTGTGTTTGGGTTTGATGGAAGCCTTTTTCTTACCAAGCGGCACTCATGCTCAAGCAGTTATGGATGCATCTACCGCCACACTCTCTCACCTTTGGTTTGAATGGCAGTCTCTATTCTAGCAGCATCCTTTTCAGGATCGAAGTCGGACACAGGTACCACCGTGGGGAATTTGGGGTCGTTATCCTGCCGTTTTAAAGAAGGGAGGGAAAAAAAATCACGCCATGGTCAACGCTTAATATTTTGATGGTTCTGCTGCTTTATAATACGTTACTTTTGTCTGTGTACCTGAAGAAATTGTGAAGTTTCCATGTTTGTAACAGCAGATTTGCATTTGCTTATCTATTTAATTGTTTGTTTGCTTATTTATTTATGATTGTTTTAATCAAAAGTAACATACAATTGAGAACATAGAGCCACGGGGGACCTTCCTCAAGGGCTCAACCATAACATCAGTCTGCTTAACCTGGGCTTTGAACCCACAATCTTCTGATTTATGGCCACAGTATTACAGTATGTCAGTTGTCCTGCCCCGCTCTGCCGCTCCTTCCGTGTGCCACGCCCCCTCATCTACCTCGTGTGGATTCCCTGTGTTTACCAGCTGTTTCTGATTGTTGTCATTAGTCCACATGTATTTATGTCTGCGTTCGGTATGTTTTCCCCAGTCCAGTCATTGAAGTCTTGCGTCAGTCTTGTGGTCTGCTTTACGCCTTGTTCCCTGCACCCTCACCTTTCTGCACTTATTTCTTCGGTCGGTATTCTCGACACAAGCAGTATTTAAGTCCCATTTAGAATGAGAGATACAGGGTTTTCTAAGTGAGACAAAAAGGTAGTGTATAGGTTTTTCTACCGGAACCCCAAACTTTGTAGGACCTGCTGCTCCTGTCTTGTGATTTTAAGCCTTACAATGAGTGTTAAGCTCATGAATGATTGCTAGATGTATTACTATGAAACTACCACTTAATTTACCTTCATTTATTTGACACCTCTTTAATGTACAATCATTTTCACAATAAATTTATAGTAGCTACATGCAAATAGATCAAGTATACCTGTATATTGCACAAACACAAACGTAGATAATGCATTAAACATTTAATATATGTCAATTAAATAACTGCAATAATCTTTCTTGTCTTTGCAGTATACAGTATGTGACTTACCCCAAACACATCAAGAGTCAACTGTCCCAAGAACTCAGCTACGAGTGCCATGTTGAATTTCCTGTTAAAGACACAAAAATCACCTGACAAGCCTCCAGAAACAGTAGCTCCAAAGGGCTTTTGTTTATTTGCTTACACATGCATTAATAATGATAGAAATTTACCCAAACATGCTATTTAGTTATTGAATCTGGTCAAATATAGAGTTATACTTATTGTTGATAGATAATATTGCATTCCGAAACATTTCTGTGCATTCTAAATTTCACAAGAAAACAATATTGAAATGTATTTACACACACACACCTATTTATATATATACATATAAATAGGTGTGTGTGTAAATACATTTCAATATTGTATATATCTAGTCTAAGCCTCTGGAGATAAATCATAACCTCTGTAGCATCCTGTAGAAATATGACAACACAGGCGTTTACACCCTTTATTCGTATATGCAGGGAAGGCCCCTCAATTTAAAATATTCTTTGGCAATGTGTAATTTTTATTGCCTAGCAACTGGAAGATAAAGACGGGCAGCCACAAAACACAGAAAACTCTCCCCCAAGTGTTACTGTAGCTGCTTAACATACCACCAGTTACTTAATACTGGTTATGGCTTTTGCCACAGATTAACAAATTGTTTATAACATCTTCTGACCTTCTCCGCCCACTTCTAAAAATTGTTTCCAAGCCTTTCATTCCTTATTAACAAATGGGGTGATAAAGCCACTATTTCATGTGTTTAGAAATGACTCAATTTCTGTGCTGATTTATCCAACTGGCACTAATGCTCAGCTAATTCGGTAATGAAACATGAAAAATTCCACAGACTGATGAAGCATTGCGCAGTAAAAAGTTTTAGGAAAAGCTCCGCATGAAACAGCATTATGTTTCTGCAGAGTTCAGAAGAGTTTCTTTTAACACTTTAAATTGTTGTTTCACTATTTCTTTTTGATTGATGTTTGATGATTGATCAGTTTAACGTACTTTTTCATAAGCACCTTATGATCAACAAAAGAACACAATCACATTACTTTTCTGTGAAATGATGTAGGGAGGAAAACAGCTGGAACTAGTGGACAATAGTATTGTGCTACGAATAAAATCATAACTGAAGTGAACTGAATTCTCTTAACAGAAACACCATTTTAGACAAACATATAACATGTTTATGAAATATTGCTGTCCCCACATCTTCCATTAATTCCATTAAAAATATTTTCAGATAAACGCTTCAAAAAGTTTTTGTGATAAATAGCCATATTCCATATTGTATATGTTAACAGGCGAAAGCTAATTCTGCTCTTTCTTTCTTGCTGAAGCACTGTATGAGGGGTGAAAACAGGCAAAGGGTGAGGAGACACAAAGCAGATCTTACCTTAGTGATCTGGGCTGGTGAGCTTTCACACAGTGTCTGTAGCTATGTCGTGTGCTGGGTGTGGTGGTTAAATACCGTATCACCAGTGTGCCAAGCCCATGGCCCTGCCCCCTTCATCCGCCTGCTCTCACTGCACTCTCTGATCCCCGCCTAAGCGGGACCTCTTCTCCCATACTGGCCATTGCTGAGGTCATGAATCTTTATAAGAAATCCAATGATCAAAAAGAACTGAAGCAGAGTGGAAGTCACTCAAGTCAGGGGTGGGGGGGTGTCTCTAAGCTTAAGAGATTGACTGGATTTTTATTGATGTTTCTAGACCGAAAGACAGCAAAGGTAACCAGTCTCTGATATGAGACCTCTGTATGTACGTAGCCTCTTAAACCCTGAGGTCAGATACAAAGTCATAATAAAAACAAGCATAACAATTAAATTCAATTCACTATATTATGTACAGTACACATTGAAACTTGCCATTTTGTAGTGAGTGTATAGTTTGTATTATAATTATTCATAAGTGTGTTTCCTGAAGAAACAGATTTTGAAATAATGAGTTTAAAGAAAAGTGTTTTGTGCTTCACTGTAATCAATGAATTACTGTTAGCTAGCTAATTTATGTGGATCACTAGAACTTAAAAAGGCTTAACGTTAGTCTTGCGTAGAACATGACTCATATCTGATTTCTCACCTGCTTTCTCTTGAAAGACTGTTGTGCTGATATCTTCTCCTACATCTGTAGTGCCAAGCTCTTTCCTGCACTTGTAGGAAAAATGATCACAAAGATCCCAAAAGCATCTTTAACACTCAAAACAGAGAGATTTAGGCCTATTGGTCTAAAGGAGTGAATTTGGCTGGTTGCCTACTGTACTTGAATAAAACAACAAAATGGACGGTGAATGGTGTGTGAGTGAATGAAGTGTGAGTGAATGACATGTGAGTGACTGGTGTGTGAGTGAATGGTGTGTGAGTGAATGACATGTGAGTGAATGGTGTGTGAGTGACTGGTGTGTGAGTGACTGGTGTGTGAGTGAATGGCGTGTGAGTGAATGGCGTATGAGTGAATGGTGTGTGAGTGAATGACATGTGAGTGACTGGTGTGTGAGTGAATGGTGTGTGAGTGACTGGTGTGTGAGTGAATGGCGTGTGAGTGAATGGTGTGTGAGTGAATGACATGTGAGTGACTGGTGTGTGAGTGAATGGCGTGTGAGTGAATGGTGTGTGAGTGACTGGTGTGTGAGTGTACCCGTACACTGTGCCCTGCAATGGGTTGGTGCCCCATCCTGGGTTATTCCCTGACTCTCTGTGACCCTGAATAGGACAAGTGGTTTTTAAAAAATAGAAGGATAGATGAAAGTAGCAGCATTTGGGGCTGCTAATGGGAATGGAGTGGCTGGGGATCAGGAAGGAGGTCTTTGTAACCTTCCTGGAGGTGATGTGATATCATTACTCCACTTCATAATGCAGAGTGTCTGATAGTCTGTATAATACAGGGCAGTACAGAGTAGGCTATACAAAACTAAGAATGGGATGCAGGCTGGTAAATCAAATAATGCTGAAAAATAATGGATTTTGTATATGATATCCAAATATCTGATGGCAACCATTGTATTACAATAATTTGGTTTCTGTGATGTAGATCACATTTGCAGTCATGGTAACCCAGTTTGAGTCATACATTGCCTAATCCTGATTCCAGTTTTTCTCACAGTGACTAACAGGGTGACTGTTAAACTTTATAATGGCTAACTGCTTTGTTTCACAAAGTCTGGCCCTACCCATATCTCAACTTTAACCTTTCTTTCATCACAGGAGCATGCAATCACTTGCTGGGCAACAATTAACATCCTTGGTTACTATGCTTAGAATCTGGTCTATCAGTCTTGCATAACTTGAAGTAAGTTTATCTCCACAGCTTACAGAAATCATCCCCAACTCTTGTTGCTAAAAACATTTTCACAATAAGAGTTTAACTCCTAGGGACAGCAACTCCATATCGAATATTTTATGCTGTCCTGTTTTTGAGAAACTCACTCCTAATATGACATGCCCATAAGTTTGAATTTAATAAAATGAAAAAAATGTAATTTTTAATATGATGTATAGGAGTGATGTAATAACAATGCAAAGGATGGCAATGAGAGCTGGAGGACGTGCAGCCTCAGGTTTGATATGGCGGGGGGTCAGTGAGTTTCATATGGGGGCCACAATTTAATATACAAATATAAATACAAAGGTCTGTTTTTTTTTTTTTTTTGGAGGGGGGGCAACTTAAGCCAAATGAAATATCGGGGGGGGACATGTCTCTCCCTTCCCCCTCAGCTCTTCTGTCCCTGGGCAGCCTGAACATTCATAACTTCCACGGAATTGGTATGTCTTATATGGGTGCAGTGGTAGGAACACGGCAAACTTCCCGACTTTTTGAGCTTCATGGAGATCTGGAACGTGTACACATCCAGGTCCACTCAGGTTCATGGAGATCTGGAACGTGTACACATCCAGGT
>JAABNX020000021.1:8228601-8239748 GCA_015163995.2 Mormyrus lacerda
CTCACACTCTCAGTATAAAGCCTCACCCAGCATCCTCACACTCTCAGTATAAAGCCTCACCCAGCATCCTCACGCTCTCAGTATAAAGCCTCACCAAGTGTCCTCACACTCTCAGTATAATGCCTCACCCAGTGTCCTCACGCTCCCAGTATAAAGCCTCACCCAGTGTCAACCAGGATGCACCCCACCCTTGTGCTTTGTGCTCAGATAAACCAGGGTCCACCTGTGACCCTATCCAGGACATGCAGTTAGAAAATGGATGTTCAAATAGCAACACCTTTTATATCATATTGTTATATTTGTATTAAATTACAATTACATGCAGAGATGTGGGACAGTTCCAGCTATGTATCCATTTTCAAGATCTTGACACATGTATTTTTTTGAAGTAAAGGTGCAGGATTGAATGCGCCATCATAATTGTTCCTGGGTCGTATTACTCTGTTCTGTCCCTGCTGGACATTTAAACCTTTAATGTGTCAATACAGATCAGCAGAGCAAATGCAAGACCAGCTTTAGACATCTGATCTTATTGAAGCTTAATAGCCCCTGTTGACACCCAGCACATGAAATCAATGAGACCCAAATGACACGATGAGCACCAAGATCCTCTGTATCTCATTCTGTTAATTATCCTTATATCATTGGAGCTGTCATTCATCTAGGATTCCTCCTGGACTCCATCCTAAGGGGGTGTTTTGGGCATGTCCAACTGGGAGGAGACCCTGGGGCAGACCCACCACATGCTGGAGGGATTATATCTCTCGGCTGGGCTGGGAGTACCTTGGTATGCGCCATCAGAGGAGATGGAGGCAGTGGCCGGTGAGAGGGAGATCTGGGCATGCCTGCTCAGACTGCAGCCCCCACGATCCGCCCCTGGATAAGCGGCAGAAAGTGGATGGATGGATATACTGTATACATGCATGCATTAGGGCTGGCAGTTGAGATTCCAGGCTGAAGTGAAAGAGCGCCCTCTACAGCTTGGAGTGTGCACAGCAATAATATCACTTAACCCCAATTACTCCAAGGAAACAGACTGCTGTCTAATCCACAAAAATCCTCAATTTGGATGAAAACATCTGTGAAGTACCAACAAAAACAAAATACACACGTTTCCATAACAATACACAGCTGTGCAAGTCATTTTATACATGAACAGATACTCTCAGTATAATAGCTGTAAGAGACTGATAATATGAAGAAATAAGTCAAGGACCAGGTTGCATTTTTTATTATGGGATTTTCAGCACATGAAACACATCTAAAATCGATGTGTTACATGCACTTTTAATAAAGGTAATATTAAAGGTACAGTTTCTAAGTACAATATAACAACATTCATATTAGAATGAAAAGTATTTAAAAGACAACATTAAATTTCTTATTTTCTTTACAGCTTTATTTACAAAATGAATCAAAATACTTATTTTTTTGTTTGTTTTTTTTTTAAGAATCTGACAAGAGGTGAACACGCATTGTGTAGCGATTATTCCTAGAGAAAACTCAGAAGAGCCAGATTAAAAATGTCCACCTTCATTTGTCCCCATTTCAACATCAGTAGCAAATGTGACATAAAAACCGTTTCTGGCTCTTCATTTTCACAATTTGTGCTGCTCTAGTTTAAAATGCACCGATCATACAATTAACAAAAAATGGTGTTTCTGGGAAAAAGGCGTGACCCACACATGTACAAATTCTCAGCACACACATTGGAATTGCAATGCATTAGATGATTTCCTGAATTAAAAAAAAAAATTAACAACAGAAACACAAAATGGATTGTCGATTGATTTCCAGGTGGTAATGGACAAGAACTTGAAATATACAATATTTCTGTAACGCAAAACCTAATATAATTGAGTTAAGATGTTTATATTCCTGGTCTGGTTAATAATGTGTGTTTTTATTTTATTAATTTTGGATTACCTTTAATGTCCAGCCTCCTATACAGCACATCGTTTGAGAGAACAGTTTGTTTTCAATGGTCTTTTTATGGTTATCTGGAGTTATACAAACATGGAAAACATATACGACAAATTGTGAAAAAATACATTTTTTTTAAAGAGTTGACCAGTGTGCGCAAATGATTTAACATTTTCCAGAGAAGCTGAAAAAAACAAATATAATTTATGAATCATACATCACAGAGTCAGGTACTCAGTGTTATGTACATTATTGCAAGCAAATTTTGTCTGAACCTGGCAAAACATTATACTTTTAAATGTGTATATTACAATACTCAAGAATCAGCATGTCCTTTAAAAATCAGTGGTCACACTGGAACCCTGGAATCCCACTGACTGGGGTTTAAGAAGAGTGAACTTTTTAGCCACAAAAATCAATGCATATCTTTTTGCCTAAAACCGTAGACACACATAATTCTGATTCTGCCTTTTCATAGAATGATACTGCTTTTGCTAATAATCTTAAAGTAAGAAGAGAAAAAAGTGTGTTGTCCCAAAACTAGCACTCTGATACAGGTACTTGTTGGGTATTATAGTAATTGTACTTTTCATTACCATTAATCATGTTTATTATTATTATTATCATCATTATCATTATTTAGCCCTAATATAAACAACGCATCAATACTCAATAAAATAAATGGACGAATGGGTGGCCTAGTCTAGACTTAAGGATCTGTTCACAAAAGTAACTGAGCTAGCACCACACATTAGATTAACACAAAGGAAAAGCCACCATACCCTAGCTCTATCAAACTCACTCTAAACAAGAGTAGTATATTAAAATGGATATTGTACAGCATGATGTATTTAATAAACAGATAAACATTCATACTGAGTAGGGTTTTATAGCCATATCTTCTCCTTACCTATACAGAAAGAAGTTATAAAGTTACCTCTATACACGTGATCAATAATAACATTAAATATTGTGTTGAAATAAATTCAGAAAAGGGATATATAGAGAAAAAACAATGACATATACAGGCCTTCTGAAGTTCTTCGTTCTCAAAAAAGGAACAGAACTGGTCAAATATACAGATGATAACATAATATCACAAAAAAAGGAGATAAATAACAGATTGTATTTACATGCTGATGTCTACAAACTGCACAAATTAATAGTAATAAAACATTTACATTATTGCTTGACATTCCATTATGGCTAGATTTTTTTTCCTTGTTATTTTCAAAAATGAAATTTATTTTTCTCGTGACTTGGCTTGCTGTACTTTTGAGGAAAAAAAACAACAGAGAGATTGAAATGAAAAATGCAATGTGGACATTTCTTTCTAAATTAAATCAAATACACAAGTCAGCACATGAGCCTGTTTTCCATTGATCATTAGAGCCGTGTCAGGGCTGCCTTATGGTCACCTTGTACGCACATACACACACACATGCAGAGAAACCAATGACCCCAGAGAAGAGTCCTTACCAGAGGTGATTCTAGCGTGTGACTCTTACGGGGCGGAGCCCCCAGTAGGGTTGTCACTTTCAATCTCTAGAAATATGGAACGGCAGGTTTTCAGGGGGGCAAAAAATGGGTTGGCTGAAGCCCGCCGGAACCGGGTCTAGAATGCGGCCTGTGGTCATTACAAACAAAAAAAGTAAGAAAACTGAGAACGTGAGACGTGCCGGACTGGAGAGTGTTTGGGAGCCGTGTGACACAACACAAATCACACCAGCAGTGGCACGTTCACCTCTCACTGTTGTCCAGTTACCCATTCCTAATCATTCAATGATGACATTGTCCTGTGACATCAATATTCATCCATGGCAGTACAAAACACAGAAAGATATATTAATCCTACAATATTTTATTTTAAAAACCCTGACTGCCTATATTTTAATAGCTGAGCTTCTTCTACCACAGAAAAAGAGCCAAAGTGGAAGCAATACACAGAGTTAGAAATGCAGGCTGAGCATATGTCATGCCAGAGAAGGGTCATAACTGAAGCAAGGCTCTACATTTGGTCATACCATGGGAAATTCTCACTTCCACTGTTATCATTAAAAGACCTCTTTAGGCTATTAAAAATAATATTGCTTATAATTCTGCCACGGTCACATCTCAAATGAACACAACTGGCGCCACCTACTGGGAATGGGAGGAAGTGACCGCATAAATATTGAGCTGGAGGTTCTCTCCCTTATAATCAATTAACAAGGTACCACTGGTTGGGTAGGGATGTGTAAAACAAAGCTTCACTGCAGCAACTACTGTACCCGTCTTAAAACACTAATGGGTTAAAAAATGTCAATTGGTTAAGCGTAGAGAAAATATTTATTTGGCACAAAGTTTTAACTCACCAAGCGGATTGCTAAGGTTCATTTAGGAAACCAGGAAAAAGCTTTATTTCTTCATAAGACACAAATTAAATTTAGGTTCAAGCCTCTTATCTGAAAATAATCTTTACAACATTGCAAAACCCTCAGATAGAAGTTCATCCTAATCACCTTCCTAAGTCATGTGACCTACTCAGACACAATGTTCAGAATGCAGTCAGTAAAAAGGGATTTTATAATTCAGTTTCAGAGTATTGTTGTACTTTTAAAAGTGTAACAATAACTATTAAAAATATTTTTAAATAATTATTAGAATTAATACTATACAGCAATTTGGCTTTAATTATGTATCCAGTCAAGACTTCACTGACTAATGACAGACAAATCAAGTTTAGAATTTGCATTAAACTATAGCGATGTACAATACTTTCAAAGCATACTTTCAACAGCAGCAAATACTGTAACATAGTGCAGTGATGTCTGACTTAAAACGGTATTGTAACAATCATGTTTTCTAGGCTGATTGCATTCTTCACTAGGTTAAAAAAAGATTGTACAATGGAAAAAAAGACAATTCTCGAATTTCCAGTTCTCATTCCCGAGATTCATCTGAACCTTGTACAAGCGATATTAAAATGAGATTGGGCTGCATGTAGGAAATTATGCAATCACTGCGATAATTCACACTGAAATCGCATATCAGGGCAGAAGTTGATTATGCTTGACGTTACCTGCCTACGGGTCCTTCACCGCTTTCTCCCTGAGCTCTCGCTTCACTTCACATCGTCTCAGACTAAACAGCATGCCTGGCTTCAGGCTCGCATCTGCCTTAAGGATGGGAGCCTCCTCTCTAAATTCTGCAACTGGCTTTATTTAACATACATGCACTCTACGTGTCTTGGGTTGTAGCCGGCAAATTAATTAAACAGAATTATTACAAAAACATATAGATTCTGAGCATAGTTTAGTATTGCTTCTTATCCCAGCCCAAGTAAACATTTTTACGTTCAACATATTAAAAAAAATGATTTGGTTTTTTCGGCAAATACGTTGGAGTAAAATGTAGTGAATGTCTGGGTTTTATACTCGACACAGAGACGAATTATATTGCAGAAACAAGTAAAAGTGATGAGAAAGGAAAAAACGGATGGAAACTGTTCGCTGACTTTATGTTCACTGTAGGTCTAGGCGTCTGTTGCCCATATAAGGGAAACAGATAATCCACATCTTGCTCTTAAAACCAGTGTGCTGAGAACTGCAATTTTATTTTGCACTCTTCTGTTTGAGTTAAAAAAAGTACGACTCTATGCCTCAGACGACTGTACTACATTTAGCAAATGAAGACAAGATTTGAAATGAATTCCTCTTGTTGGAAATCTGACTGGACTGTTAGCTGACATCCTTAAATGAGATAAGAACCAAAAAAAAAAAATTCACGCAAAAAAGGATAGACTAAGCTAATCCATGCAGACCCTGAGGGATAACGGTGCACAACAAACTGTGTCCTGCCACATACATATTGCACTGCTGCAGAGGAATAGAGATGAGCAAACCCTGCCGTTCTGATGCTCAAATAAAACCACACCCAGGAACAGGCTGAAGAGGCCCACAGGACAACCCCAGACTCCATCGACGTCTCGGAATGTCAAATGGTATGTGGAGGTACAAACAGCAACGCCGTTTTCATGACGTGGCCGAGAGACCTCAAAAAAAGAAAATGGTAATTAAATAGGTAGTTTTGTCTATCATTGTCTTGCAATATAATTGCATTGGTTCTTTTTTCACAGATAACGCACAGGAATTATTGCAGGAATTTTCTAAGTGCCACTTGTTGTCTCTAACATGCAATTCGTTATGGGTTACAAAAATAGAAGTTTCACTTCCAGATGAGGCTTTGAATATGTAAGTCTTTTTCCTAATATCCTGTCCAAAATGAAATGTAATCAACAATCCAGAACTTACTGTACAGAAGCAGTTACATATACACAGCTGTACACACACACAGTGAATGGATAGGGGGAAAAAAACCTGTAAGGATCAGCTGACGGTCTGAAATAGTCTGGGACTGTTGGTTGTCACAAGGGTTACCACTGCAAATTCCCCTCTCCCTTTGATCTTAGGGTTTAGTAGCCTGTGGGAAATGTGTTCAAGGAGACCTCCCCTTCTTAGCCACTAGATGGCGATTTTGAGCTGCATATGACATTAACAGCCAGCACGTAGCTGAAATAAGCACTTCCTTCTATAGACCTCAGGTAAAACCCTAGTATTGCAATAAATAAATAATAAAAAAAAAATCGGCAGAAAATCACTCTTCTTTCTGGTAAGACAGATTCGCCATGACACATCCTGGCACGATCTCTGGTCTTTTGATCGCGTGATACACATCTGACTAACAGGCATAAATGAACATGTGTTTGTGTGCAGTGTTCCTGGGATGTAAAGATTCCCATGCTGGTTAAAGTGTGTGTCTGTGCGTCCTTTACTGGGTCTCCTCTGTAAAGAAGTGCTATATTTATGGATGGACAAAGCTTGTAAATCAGCCATAGTAATCTGCAGTGATCTAAAGACCACGGTTTCCTTTGAAAAACCCAGCACCAGGCCTTGGTCAGTTGTGAGATTTCACCCTGATGAAGTGTCCATTCCCTACAAACACTTCAACAGTCATCCTCAGAAAAAGGAACCAATGACAGGTGACGTCTAGAATAAGAACAATTAGTTAGCAGTGAAATTTGCGTTGAGTTTCTGGCAGTGCCAGTGGTAGCTAACCTGACCAGGCCCCACACCTCCAGCTCTGACAGCACCTGTACCTCCCACAGCTGATGTCGTCCATGGATGTGGTTAAGACTGTATTTCTTGTGCACATGCAACACTCTACAAGGTTTTACACAAGTCTTAAATAAAACAAAGGTGCAAAAAGTGCCTTATCAATTCAACAATTAAGAATATTCTACCTACTAATATCTTATTTAAAATAGATTCTATAAATATTACCTTTTTGTATTTAAGTAAGTACTTAAGACTGTATACCCTGTAGTACATTATGAAACAAGTGGAACTGCACCGTTATGTCAGTATGCTGAATTTCTGCAGGATACTTCTTCAAGGAGGAACTTACAGCCTATGAACTTACACGGTTTCACTGTGTCACAATGAAGGATGGACTCTTTGACATCTTAAGTCTTTGCATTCGACCAGAACGGACAGAATTTCATGATTGTCCACGTAAAGGTGCCTTTTGTGTCTGCGTCGGTGAAAGATCCTTTTCCTGCATTTTGCCCTCTTTTCGTGTGACGATGAGTCAGCCTTCCAGACACTTACCATATAAGAGTATAAGTGGCTTGGGGTTCCCCAGGATATACATGGAGTTCAACAAGCCCTCAAGTTCCCACTGGGTCCACAGTTTGGCTTTGAAGAATCCCCTCTGTCTTTTGGGAATTGTACACATCGAAGGATTCACAATGGACTCATCAAACAGCATAGCTGGGTTTGTTTTTGTTTTGATGAAAATGGGATAAATTAAGGGCTGTTGGAGAAAAGACAAGCTGGCTGGGATCGCAGTAGCTCCAGATGTTTGATTGAGGGGAATTCTTCAACGTTCTGAAGACGGTAAAAAAGAAAAAAAAATGCCCCAGAAGTATATGCAGGAGAGGTTTGAGTTCACCCTGAACAAAGTTGAGTTTTAAAAAGACACCTCCGAAGACTGCCCAGGATAAGGACCCCACACCGGTTTATAACAGAAGAAGAAAAAAAGAAAAATGACAAGACAAACCAAAAGAGAAGAAGCCCCCCCCACCCCCCCGAGTGTGCAGTGAGTAGACTGCCCCAAAATCCACGGCTGCGGCGACGCGCCTCAGACTGCTCCGGCTCCGGCTCGCTCACACTCGTCAGCGCAGCGGGACGGCTACCCATCCACCGGTGCCGCCTGCTCAAAGTCCGAGCCAAACAGCTCCTTATACAGGGGAGGGAAGTGTGTACGCACAATGTCCGGGTATATTGCTTTGAAAGCCATCAGCTTCTCTGTGTGCCGGCTGCACAGCGCTCGCAGAGTGGACACTTTGCATATCAACTGTGAAGAGAAGCAGAAGAGAGTCAGTTCTGGACAGAATGGGGCTCACAAACTCACATTCATAACTCCAACACAGAGCCAGTTCCGGACTTCAGACTCTAGGCGTGATGTATAGTCTGCAAATGTTTGAACTACCTCTCCAAAGAACTGTCCCTCCCATTTATTGCAGAAAAATGCATCTGGCTTCTGCAGCTGACCTGTATTCTGCCAAATTGCTAGAGGCGTTACTAGTGCAGTCAATGTCACAGTATGTCACATCAAGTGTGATGATTTCATAACCTCCCCAACATTATCGATGGTGCTGTGACGTGACTGTCTGCATGGATATAACTGAATTCCCCGTTGAATCCATATCTGCACGTACACACACATGCTGCATCTACGCTGCAATCCTTTGATATGCATATAGCATGTGCAGACCAGAGACTGTGATAATGGTAGAGCATTTATCTGCTGTTGATTTTCCATCATTGATTATCGGTTTGAGTGGCTTTACACAAACATGATCACCAAAGAAAAGCCTATTGATTTTTCTACAGAATTAGGACATCAGGATGTCACACCTGCAGAAGAGGTGTGATTGAATAGTTACTGTGGTATGCTTCAAAGTCACATATCCATCTAAAATCACCGTAATGGACAGCTGTCCTTGAACACAGATGTTAGAATATAGATGATGAAGCTAAACCAGCATACACAGCTTCTGAAGGAGCAGGGTCGGGCTCCAATGCTGTAGGTTTCTACCTTTGTGAGAATGCCATCCTCTCGCTGGTTTTTCTGCAGGACGTGCTGAAGTGCCAGTTGGATCTTCTGCTGGAGTTTCTCCACTTTGACCTTCTCCTGAAGCCAGGATCGATCTATGGAAAGCCAGAGGGTCACACCGTGCAGCCCGCAAGGCGGACAATAAAAGGAGGCAATCTCTGTACCTCCCAGCGCAGTCCGGTCTAAGCAACAGATGAATCACAAAGACGCAGATATGCATTTGACAAACACGAGCAGGTTGGGTGAAGGTTCCTCAAAGGACTTTTGAGGACCACGGACTGACCCCAAACCCCGGCCCAATGATGGAAGACCATGGACGCACCTGCAGACATCAGCACAAACGCTGAGAACAAGGCGATCTCATCCTCGGACAGATGCACAGCACACAAGTTCTTCCCAAACTCGAAGACGGAGCCAATCAGGTCGTCGCAGCCTGGTGGGGGTGGATGCAGAAAAGCTAGGTGAGGTGGGATGTTGCCTTTCTGCTTGATTTCACCCCAGAGCCCCAGCTGGCGGCCTATGATGGTCTACTACCAAATTCCTTTAATCTAATCGGATTTGAGCTAATGCGGGGAGGTCCCGGCCTTGTTAGACCTAATGATGAGCTACTGGTCGACACGGGCAGGGTCCCCTTAGGAAGCTGTTTTAGGTCATTGAAGTTCTCACCAAAGAAACCTCTAGCTGATGAAAAACAGCAAATGCATACATACACGGAGAAACAGCAGACGCACAATGACACACATGCGGGCAAGAGAAACCTACAGGGTTACCGAAATACATGTACGTTTGTTTGTGCCTATAATTTTGTCTTGATTACGAGGATTCTTTCTGCGCTATTACAAATATTTCCATATGCATGTTTACACTCTATATGTGGCATAAATGATATTTTATAATACGTGCTTATGAAACTTGAAAGTATACGATTGTTTATTCCTGTAATTCCAGTGTATTTAAGAGCCTTTTAATATCCCACATGTAGTGATGCAAGGGCAAATACGACAGCATCTGCATGCTGAAAAGACATTTGGGGCTGTCTCTGTGCTCGTCTGGAAATCTAATGATGCTGATTAGTCACGCTCCATACATAAATATAAACACACACGCACACACACACATCGCGTAAACATATCTTTATGGGGACCGCTCATTCATTTCTGTGAGAAAAATGCTAACGCTAACTATGACAACCTTAACCCCCACCCAGCCCTTACCCCATAACCATAAGTAACCAAGCAAAATACAAGAGTTTTTGCATTTTTAGTTTTTTTTATTGCAGTCACAGATTTTTATTAAATTGAATTTTCCCTTATGGGGACCAGGAAACTGGTTGTGCCCCATAAGGTAAGGCATACCCGCACACACTCACACACACACACCTGCACTCATAATTCTGTGGGGCCCATCCATTCATTTCCCGAGTTATAGGAAGTCTCCCCCCACCCCATCGATTACATTTGATTATACTCACCTAATGATTTAAAGACATCAGGCCCTGCGTACTTCCCGTCAAAGTAAACTGCGTTGTTCTGAGAGTCAAAGGCACGGCACATCCTGACGAATACGACCTCCAGAGATCCTGCCGGAAAAAGAAACGGCAGCCGCTTCTTCGTCAGGGCTCTCCTGCTGCATACATCACCCCCCCCCCGACCCGACCCGCTCGGACAGAACACAGCGCCTGCTGCGTCAGCTTCTCCAAACTGCCTCGTATCCCCACTATTAGCCAGAGCAGCACATGTCCCCCAATATTAACACAAGTTTTCATTTGTTAAATAAACACGCCTTCAGTAAGTTCTGTTTTCATTTTAAAGCGTATCTAATGCACATTATAAAACTGAGCTCATCTGTGCGAACCCTGGTGTTATTGCTGTATGTGGCATCCGGATGTGCCTGGTTACATTTTGATGAAGCCCAGAAGGAGCCCTTTGAGGGAGGTAACTGGTCTGAGGTTCCTTAATCATTTCTGCCATGTGGATATGCATGAAAAGCACAGCTAACATTTACTGTAAATATATAACAGTGACACAAAAAACATAACTTTGTTGGCCTTGCCGACATAGAGTCAG
>JAABNX020000021.1:8260818-8280729 GCA_015163995.2 Mormyrus lacerda
ATACAGGAGGCCTGAATTACATATTAAGCAGCTCACAGGGGGCGTGGAAGCAGCATAAGGCGTGAAGCGGGGGTATGTGTTATACAGGAGGCCTGAATTACATATTAAACAGTGTTGATGTTTTATACATAGTACAACGGCAGCATGGTGGCACAGTAGGTTGCACTGTGTCGTCACACCTGCAAATATAGGGTCCGAATCTCGCCCATTCTGTGGGGTTTGCTTCTTCTGCCTGTCTTTATATGGGTTTCTTCTGGATACTCCTGCAGTTTGGAGAATTTACCCATAATGCATGTGTGTGTGCCCCATAATGGGTTGGCTTCCCATCTAGGGTGTGCCATGTGTGTCCCGAAATAGGCTCTGCATCCACTATGACCCTGTACTAGACATGTGGTAGGGATGATGGATGGATTACATATTAAAAGTATTCTTATTTGAAAGCAGTGAGTTACAGTTAAAGCAAACAGGACCTTATGTTTCAGAATTAATATTTATTTGCTCTAAGCTAGGGGTTTCCAACCCTCGGCCCCTGGACCAGTACCAGTTCACAGCCAGCGTTTAACCAAGCCTTGGAATGCTGAAGGGGGAGTTGCTGAACGATAGCACTACCTCCTGTGCACCATCAGCCTGTAAGAGCACAGTGTTACCCACAAATAGCTGCTATAAACAAACCCCTTATTTGCTAGAGGGCCAGGGGTCACATTTAATTTATTGACTGGAAAGTGCCAATTTGCATAAAACTCCAGGGTTTTTCTTTGAAAGGGATAGGCTTACTGCATACTTTTTAAAAAGGATAAGCTTACTGAGTACTTTTAAAAAAGGATAGGCTTACTGAGTACTTTTTTTAAAGGGATAGCCTCACTGAGTACTTTTAAAAAAGGATAGGCTTACTGAATACTTTTATTAAAGGGATAGCCTCACTGAGTACTTTTAAAAAAGGATAGGCTTACTGACTACTTGTCAATCATGAAATTCCAACCAGGTTGCACTTTTCTGAGGTTGAAAGAACAACACCACTGTGGAAATGTTAGGAACATGAGTTTTAGACACAGTATCAATCTGTACACATTCCCATAAACACATGATATAAACAGTCCCCTTTCCACAAAATGACAGAGAAATCTAAGAAGACCATAAGAAAACAGTACCGCATGCAGCAAATGCAGTAATCACACACTTAACTTGACCAAATTAGCAGAATGTTAAATCTGACACCAAACTTGTGTGGGCAGAACAGCAGGTGCAGTCATACTCCCCAGGTGTTAAAAATGAGCCGTCACGGGCTCTTTACCAAAGGCTTTTACCAAAAGAACAAGTTTTCATTTTATGTGTTTATCTACATTGTAATAAAATGTATGGACTCACTGGCATTGATAGAATATTTTTACTAAAGCTAATTCACATTTTTATGTTTTGCTATAAAGGCAATAAGCATTTATGTTTATCTTTTAATTTAGACAAGAAACATGAAGGATGCATTAAAAAATCGATGTCTTTTCTATAGCTGCATATTCTTTGCTCAACCCCGCCCTGAAAGTGTAAGGGTACTATCAACTGATCCATCATTATTTGAAAGCAGTGAATGACATTTAAAGCAAACAGGATCTTTTATTATTTATTTGCTCTGAGCTAGGGGTTCCCAACCCTCGGCCCCTGGACCAGTACCCGTCCATGGCCAGCATTTAACCAAGCCTTGCGATGCTGAAGGTGGAGGTGCCAACCATCCTGTATGTGATTACTTAACCGCTTAATTGTTTTATTACTCTTTTTACTGTTGTTTTTAATGTAACGTTCTCTCAATGTCTGTATGCACTTTGAGATTTTCGCTGTAAAATGTAAAGTGCATTATAAATTAAATTTATTATTATTATTATCATTATTATTATGTTATGGGATCGTCCCATATCGAGGAAATGCTGCGATCCATGAAAATATCACGATCCCTGAAAAACAAAATCTCATCCATTCATTTTCCTAGCTGTTTATCCAATATGCCGGCTGTGTACTGGAGCTGCTCCTGTTTTAGGCTGTGCAGGGCCACACAGATGGACACCCCAGGACAACTGACACCCCAGGACAACTGACACCCAAGAGGTGTCATGACAGACACCCAAAGAGGTCCCCTCCTCATGGACTGTGAACCACCGCTCGCTAAATTTATAAACCGTGGCACCTTTCTGTGAGCCGTGACATGTTGTACGCTTCCATTTCCTGCTGCAGAAATGCTGAGAGTGTGTAGCCATTTGTATTTGCAAGTCAATGAGGAGCTGTTGGGATTCATTCACAGATACCTGCAGAAAGATCGCATTAGCAAAGGGTTTACAGTTAGAGCCTTTGCCAGTGTTTTTCCTTTTTGGTTGTGTGTATTTTATTGGTCTAATTTTGGTTAAGTGAAGAATATAAGAGCAGATCCTCTCCTGAATCCTGTTTGGCGTAGTCTCTCCTTACAGTAGAGGTAACACTAGATATGGTGTGTTAAAGCAAGTTTGAGCACAGCTCACTGAATTTGGGTTGGAACCTTTTTGTTGCAGGCAGAGAGAAAAATCTGTGCGACGGTCATGGAGATGGCAACTGGCATGCTGTTAATTTGCAAAAGTGCAGCACAACACTGTCTCGTGGAAACAGTTATGGAAGTCCTCATATTAGCAATAACATCAACATATCCAGACGCAGAACAGCGATCAGCTGTACAGTCCTTATTCAACGACTCTTATGGTCGACTGAAAATCCTGCACATTTCTTTGGAACCAGTCAGCATCCACATTTGCAGATTCAATAACCTGACATTGCCAGACATCAATAGTTTCCATTGGTGATGTGGAAATGCATGCTTGACACAAAGGGGCACACGCTCACCTCTCAGATTCAAAGTCCATCCAGTTCCTGAACATGGCCTTCACACATACACCCATAGGTGGACATTTCAGGTGCAGAAAGTAAAAATCCAAACCAAGATTTTGTTTCAACCAATCAGTTGAATATAAAGAGTCAAAGTCACCGAGTTCTCAATTGGTTGGTTGAAACAAAATCTTGGTCTGGATTTTTACTTTCTGCACCTGAAATGTCCACCTCTGCATACTCACAAAAAAAAGTGAGGACATTCTCTATCATGACCTCTACACCCAAAATAAATCACCTCTCTATCCACTCCCTACCAGGATCACAGTACACTCTCGAAAAAGACCCCAATAGAATGCCATAAAAAGAACCTTTCAACTACTCTCTAATAAGACCCTGGGGCAGGGTGAAAGTCAGGTGACTAGGACTGGAATGCTAATTAATTCCACCAGTCCCTCCTTTCTTTTGATGAATATATTTTTTCTGCTAGTAACTCGGGAGAAGTCTAAACTCTGGACATCCAATCCTCATCCCCTGACAAACTTTAACTCATCCCATACTCAACCCGTCCATTTGGCGTTCATTTCAGTCCACTAAAAGGACATTTTTCTTTTGGTATTTCCCTGGTGTCAGTCAAGTTGCTCTCCTACCCTAATCCCCCTGAAAAGGACACTGTTTTCCCTAAATAAAGGCGCCGTTTCCTATGGCACGTGATCCTAAGGCACGTGATCCTATCTGTGTTTCCAACCGGACACAATTTTACAGACCTTTACACGTTCCCAATACTATGGCGGCAGGAAATGTGGGCTGCAGAATTTAGCTTCCTAGAGCTTGCCTTATGAATTTTATAAGAAGAATATTTGCTAAACACCCCAAGTTTTTTGTCAGTATCAATATACATTGAATATTCAGGGTATTACACTTCATCATGTCTGTGAAGGGCAGTAAAACTCCTTAAACAGAACTATTAACCACTTATGAAAGTGCCTTGTAACCACCATGATGTACATTTATTACAAAGGCATCCCTCCAGAAGACCAACGCAAAAGGCTGTGGGGCTGTGTGTGGGTGTAGGTACACAGGGACTGCCACTGCCAGGTCAAAGCTCTAATGAGAACATGGGAAACTCATCTCTCACAATGAAGAGTGAAGGACTCTGAGGCACCTACAGCGGGTTCATTAGAAGATGATATGGAGATTCTCAAGATTACTCAATGCCAGACTGATTCTAGGAATGTCCCATTTTACCCCTACAGTGGGGGGAGACAAGCAACAATGAGAAGAAACGATGGGGACCGTTGGCACTATGTGTAGATCTAAGGCAGCTTGGTGCACTTTGCTAAAGAGCAAATACAAGAACAAACATTTTTCAGGTCTAGCTACCAATACCTATATATTAAGTAGGTTAAGTTTCCATTGGTGATGTTGAGGTATTTAATTATTCTCTATAAATAATTAAGACCCAAACAGTCTTCATATACACATCAGATCCAATAGGCCATCAGAAATTTGACAGATTTCCTATTTGGTATAAACAATAAATATGTAAAAGACATAATATAGCTTCACAGATCACCCATCTGTGTTCCAGCTGTTTACTGACTACAGAGTAATTAGGGCCCACTCCTTTTCCAGGCAGCATAAGGCACATAGCAGGGGAACACTATGGACAGGATGGCAGTCCTTCACAGAGCGCCCATACACGCCACACACACTATGAACAGGATGGCAGTCCTCCACAGAGCGCCCATACACGCCACACACACTATGAACAGGATGGCAGTCCTTCACAGAGCGCCCATACACGTCACACACACTATGAACAGGATGGCAGTCCTTCACAGAGCGCCCATACACGTCACGCACACTAAGAACAGGATGGCAGTCCTTCACAGAGCGCCCATACACGCCACACACACTATGGATGATTTAAAGACGCCGAGTAGCCTGGCTGCATGTCTGTGGACAGTGGAAAGAAACCAGGAAACATGGAGTAAAAAAGCACAGCATAGCGAGAGCATGCAGCTCCTCCCCCCTCAACCACACACACACACACACACACACCATGCAGGTGTGAGGCACCCCACCACCACTGCTACATGATTTACATTTACAAACAACTGAGTTTACACAGCTTTGTACATTATTCAAGAAACACAAGGATGTTCTCTCATCTCTCATAAAACAATCACGTATATTAAAGTGAAATATGTGCTTTGCAATGGGTTGGCACCCCACCCTGAGTTATTCCCTGTCTTGCACCTATTGTCTCCAGCATTGGATCTGAACCCCACAAACCCTGCATAGGACAAATGGTATAGAAGATAAATGAAAGAATGAATGAAAGAGGATTTAAAAATAATAACATTCTAAGATACACTTATCTAATATGTGCTTCCTGCTGCTGTTTAAACACGCCTGTCTGTGGCAACCTGCTGCTACCTCACGGCAGATCAATCAAATCTCAGCAACTCACCCTCTGTTCTAATGAATTTACAATGAATTAAGACCTCCTCTCCAGGATAGATGTATAACCATTGCCGTGTAAACAGGGACTCCTGCCTTCGGAGTGGTATTCCCACCTGAGACATGGATTTGTACATCAAAGTGCACATTTCAGATCAGCTCCCAATCACTTGTGTTGCAGGGCTGCACACTGCCTGCTCTCTTCTGTCTGCCAAGATCCCACAGGGGCCTCTGTGAGGAATCGCTAATCCCATCTAGTTAGACCTGGCCGTACAGATAACACCAGCTTCCAGAGAGGCGAAGTCCTGTTTGTCTGTGGGAAATGTGGCAGATCGCTGGGGCAGTACATGAGCAGAAGAGGAGGAAAACGGATCAGAATGCTGGACTAAACACATGACCGCACACCTAGGATCACACACACACACCACATTCACACAAACACATGAATTTATATTTATTGATATTTTATTCACCAGCTGCTATTATCCAACGAGAAGTACAAATGAGGCAGCAGGGTCAGACGGTCTCTAGAGAAATTGGGGTTAAGGGTTTTGCTCAAGGGCCCATTGAGGGGCCAGTCACAGGATTCTGATCACTAACACAGTGTGCTAAGCCACCAAGCCACACGCCACCCGGAATATACAGACACCGCAAGACAAAGACGACCCACATTGCCTTCCTTGTGGATGCCGATGAAAACGCTGAAAGGAGACAGTGTCATTTAACGAAGATGTCAAACATCTCCGGGGGGCTGTGTGAGTAGAACGGAGGGGCACATACTGAGCACTCCTAATGTCACACATTGTCCCACAGCACCCTTTCATGCCCTAATACACGTCCTAACACGCATGTCCTAACACACGTCCTAACACGCATGTCCTAACACACGTCCTAACATGCATGTCCTAACACACGTCCTAACACGCATGTCCTAACACACGTCCTAACACACATGTCCTAACGTTCTCATTGTTGGCTTTGCATTGGTATCTTTTTACACTATACAACCTTCCATTTTATCAGTTTATTTCCTTACACACAGTGGGTAGCAATGTGGTCCCACTCACCTTGACTGTAATGTAGATGTAGAATCTGCACGTGAGTGAGATTTCTGATCCTGCCTTGTGCCACGTGATGGACAGACCAGCATCCTATGCTGCCTTTTGCCCTATAATGGACCAATATCCCATCCCGCCTTGTGCCCTGCGATGGACCAGAATCCCATGTTGCCTTTTGTCATGTGATGGATGGACCAGGATCCCATCCTGCCTTCTACCCTCTGTTTCCTGGGACAGGCTCCAGGCCCAGCAAGGTCCTGCCTGGGATTAGCAGATCTGGGACACTGAATGGACAGAGTACCCCTTAACAGCTGTTTTACCCACACAGCAACTAATTGAGAGGAGCAGTTTCATCTGAATAACACTGAGCAGGGTGTACACTTTACTATATATAGTAAATATATACTGAATTCACCTAATGACAATAAAACAAAACAACAGCTGTGATCTATAGCCTGTTACAGCATGACAAGAGAATTAAAGCCAAAGCTTTTCTCACCTCGGAAGCCAAACGATTCATTTAATTTGGATCCAATGCAGTTATTTTTAACTTCTACAGCCGTCGGATAACAGAAACTAGCTGTCAGTACTGATATTCATGTCAGGAGGCTGTAAATCATTTAAATTTACTTTCCTGTTTGAACAAATTAGAGAAAGCATGGCATTGTTGACTGACATTTATTTTACCTTATCGGCCCTTATGAAGAGAGAGCTGCATAAATGGGAATGGTCTTCTTTAAAGCCGTCTAAACTGTATTTCAATATTCATTCCCCAAAATTTCAAAGCTTTGAAAATGAATAAGAAGTTCTGTAAAATAGCCCGAAGCAGCAGAACATTTGCTGGGTTATTAAGTGAGCAGGGTGCTCTGCTTCATACGCCGCGATGGAGGGAGAAGCTGGGAGCTGCTGAGGACTCACTGGGCCCCTCCTCCTCCTGTTTTAGTACCACTCTTAATCCTGTTAATACCTGCTGCACTCAGACAGCCCCAAAGCTGGCAAAACAGCTGTCTGAAGCATGACAGAATCAGACCGCAGCCTACAAAGAATCAGACCACCAGGGTCAGCCAGCAGTACAAAGGCAGCCAGTCTGAAGGCCTCATCAGAAGGTGGACAGATTTGCGTTTCTAAAACAGGAAATGTACATGATCATATTGACTGTATCACTTTGGTTCGACTATTGGTGTAGGCATCTATTATTTTCTATTATTTAAATTGCCAAACAGGTATTTCAGTGTTACAATTAAAAAAGATAACAAAATCACAATCGATCTGCATAATTCGAGCAACTCAGACATTGAACACTGTATCAATTTTTATTTTTTTTTTAATAAAAAAAAAAACTAACCAGAAATAGTACATTGCTCTGAAAGTCTTTCAAAATAATTTTCCTGGACAAGCTGTTTATGAATACATCCTGCACTATATACTAAACTCATATTACTGATGGTGTGAACCCTCAAACTAACTATTTAATTTATATCACATAGAAATTAAATATATCACATAGAAATGAAAAAATGCAATTGATACTATGCGTGACTGGCTGACATTACTGAACTGCAGCTATTTCCTGAAGCTGACTCCAGGTGGCGCCATCTCTAGAACTGCCCGTGTCAGCTGGAATTGTGAGACCTTTTGTGGACCGTGCGGTCCTACTCATCACCACTAGACTGGCACAAACAAACAAGTGAGAAGACTTTCCAAAATACTTTAAAAAGATCCATAATAACAATGTGGTTTTTGACTATGGGCTTAGAATATACATGTTCTCACATACCACCAAAATAATTACTGCCGGTCAAGACTTGAGGTAAACATCGCAGAGATTAGCCAGGATAATGCGGCTCAAAAGCCTACAGAAAAACCAGTCTTCACCACAGAGGGGTGTAAAGTAAAATGCTAGAGAAGAATAAATCAATCCCCAGGTCACATGGTCTTGTTCATTGTCCCACCAAGATCAAGTCTTAATTAAATAGGGGGGTATATATTGTAGTTTACCATGGCGACAGCTGTCCCATATGCACTGGCAACACCCTCATTAATAAAACATCCAGAAAAATGTTTAGGCTTTTCTACTTTACTTATTATTCTCATTTGTTTTGGATAATTAAATTGAGACATAAAATAAGTCTTAAGAAATGAATAATATGCATACACATTTGGCATGCTTCTGCAGAACAGAAATAAATGTGCTTCATATTTAACATATATAACAGGCTATGGCGAGACACAACACCCTGTGAGACGCACAAAGCCCTGAAACACGTTTGAGTCAAACTATAACCGCTGAACAGACTCAAGAAAACAGAATTTCCCCTGAGAAAGCGCATTTTTCAGTCTAGTGGCATGAAGCAACGTCTGCCACTACCTTCATGAGGAAAATCCAAATCGCGGAGTTTTTAAATGAGTGCTTTTTGAAGTGATTTAAATGGCAGACAAGCGGCTTCCTTCGCGCGGCTGCCCGCCGAACACTCGTCGGCGCTGGGTTACTGCACAGCGGCAGCTGCGGGCGGCACCTTCAGAAACTGCTCGCTTTCGTCGCCGCTACCGGCGCCAACAAGGCGACACGGCTGACAGGCAGCTTGCCGATAACACGGCTCCCGCTCCGCGATGCGACGCGTACCAAAGGCTGATACTGTCACCGAGTCGCATCCATCGCCACAAAGACGGGTTATGAAATGTGGAGCCTCTTCCTACCCTCGTCAGCTGCCCCCGCAAGACGAGGCGTACTTGATTTTCTTCTCTTACTAACTTATCCAGCAAAAATCTGCGCTTCTGATTCAAAACGGACTGATTATTCCTTATCTGCACGTGATTTTTGACGCATAATCAAAAACGGACACGACACCAATTTTTCGATAATTGCAACAAATATTCAAACATCAAGCTTTGGTGAACTAATTAATCTGTCACCTCAGGCATCTAATTATGTGACTGTAAGCTCCTGATATATCTTTATACACATACAGATATAAATAAACAGAAACATTCTGGTTTGAAATTAATTTTCAACTTCTATTGTGCACTGCTTAACTGAAATTGATGCACAAAATCCCCCACCCCCCTCAAAAAAGGGGGTGCTACTGGTCTTTGCCCCTTAGACTTGGCCCAGAGAATCGAGCCTTAGCCAGGAGAGCACAGTTCTTAAAATATCTGAGCTAAACTAATCATTCGGGACTCATCTGGACGCATTCAGGGCTTTAGTGTCTCTGCAGTTGCATAGCTATTGTGGGTCTACCTGCTCTATTAAACATTTTGATGCATGCCCATGTCACTGCTCACTCCCCACCCTCAGCTAAATGATTTTGTAAGAAGTGTTTGAGGGTATTTACTCAAATTTGACCCACGCCTCAGTCACAAGCATTATTCCTCACTTCCTTCTCAAGCCACATCACAGTATATATTAATTTCATATTTATCTAGGCATAATGACAGTAAAACAAAAAAACTAACTACGTCAAACGATATATCCTGGCATCATCTTTACTATATACTCTTAATTATGTTCAACCTGATCTTGAAGAATCAGATCCAGGCTCTAACATGATCTGAGACACCCTAGTTTTTCCACCTAATGACCTTTCAGCAGGTGAAAGGTGAAGGTATTACTGCCTCCTACAGGTCGATAGCTGTTAGTCAAATTACATCCCATGAGAAATGACATGTGTTATTTTACTTCCAATTCCTGACTGTGATTCCACACTGAAATCCTTTCTATATTTGTTACTTAAAGATACTTTAAGTTTTTGTTTTACACATGTTACAATAAAGAAAAGAAAAAGTCCTTTAAATACATGTCTACCTTTCTGCTCACTAAACAGCCAACAGCACTCTAACAGATGATGCTGTGGATCAGCATCTCGTTGACCTTTTGAGGGCTACACCACTAGCATGCTAGGCCAGCGCTTTCTTTTGTTAGGAGAACTTCCTGTTGACTCGGTAACGATTTCTAACTCTGAAATAAAAGCACCGTGCTCAGACAAATCTACGCATCCAAAGATAACCTTCTTTTAAACAACTGTCGAAGGAGCATTGTTATTGTTTTCTTTTGACTGTGGGAGAGCGAGTGCCTGTCGTTTTCCTCCACAGATAAGGTAAAGGCAGAAGATACTCGTCAGATAACTGGCTTGGTAAAGTGCAGTGATTCTGCAATGGGAGGTGATGCATTATGTCTGCAGGCTGACTGCACTGATGCATGCGCTGCAATGTCTTGATGAGCTGGAATCGTATCTGTTCCCCAGTCGCCATCATCAGTGTGTCCAGCCACCTCCAGCTTTATACCTGGACAGTTTTTATTCTGATGGTCTATTTTATTTTTTAACTCCTGTTATCCTGTGTTAGATGATGATGGGATGGTTAGAAGGGTGGGTTTTTTTGCAAGGAACTGAAAATTGTAACTACATCAGCCCAATACAATTGTAATTGGGCAGGGTCAATGTAATACACTTTGAGACAATGCAATATTGTGAAAAAGCGCCATATAAAAATTAAAAGAATTGAACTGAACTGGACTGGATTAATTACAACAAGCTTGAAAAAATGCTAAAATCTGCCATTGCTACTAACAGTTGTCAACTTGGATGAACTAAGCAGTAAGTAAAGTCTTCAGCAGAGACAGAAATGAAAACCTCTTGATGACTTCTATTCATATATCAGGAGTAATACATCATCAAATATCAGAGAGCACTGGCTACAAAGCCTGTTTCTTCAAAGCTAAAGAAGCACACAAACTGTTGCAGTTGGAGTGAGAATCAAAACAAGACTGAAGCAAGTCAGGCCAAGCTCTACAGGGGCTTTGGCATGGTTACTGGCCTGATCAGGAGAACAGTTAGTATTTCCTACCTACTCAACATTGTGCCTGTCAGAGTCTTTTTTTGTGAAGTGACTCCAGTCAAAAGTCAACAATGAACCATAGGATTAACAATCAAATATGCAAAACACACATTCTGGCCAGTATGACAGTGAAAACAGCTGTTTTTCTGTGACATTGTACTGTGAAACTAAAAATATGGCTGGCAATGTTCATATCGATTTTAAGAAAAAATATTGAAAAAAATTTGTCACAATAATGAACCTGAATGTTGAATTGCTGAATTGTCTTTGCTTAAAAAAGGTGAAAATGTGTCTTCACACCAATAACAAAGATCCTATTAAAAAAAAAAACGGTGCTCATTGGAGAGCTAAAAGAGGTCCTGGTCAGATTTATTTTGAGCGGATAATGTGGTGTTTGGGCAAATTTGATTCAGACTACAAGCCCGAGTTCAAAAAACATTTCTGTCCACCAAGGCCCGGTGGAGCAGGACCTGTTCCTGATACAAATGCTTCCATTCGTGAGCTGCTTTCTGCTGTCGGAAAGGGTTCCTTCCTGCGGTCTCACCTGTCCGGTGAGACGTTCCCTTTTTCCCATGTGTTTTGTCTCACTTTCGAAACAGAAGTGGCGAGGAAAAGGCCTGACAGATAGCGGCACATAAGCAGGACCTGGGAGCCCACTTCACCTTAAGCTGCTTTCACGTGACGGAATGGTAAACAGTCGGGTTATAGCTGCATGAGCAGTGAGCCCACATTACAAAACAGATTGGGCGTGAGGAAATGGAGAAACATAAACCCAGGAAATCTCTGACTTTTACATAAAAAAATCTGCATCTTTGCGCACACAATGGAGTGTCACACGGAACATCATCTTAAGACATAAATATAAAAAAATCAACCTTGTCCCCCTGTGATGAACGATCCTGTCCGGAGTGTCCCCCGTGCTTCTAGGCACAGCAGACCCTGTGCTGTTAACAGGTCGTAGAAGACAGATTAATTCAGTGAAAAGATGCAAAAGCATCAACAGACTGGGTTGATGTTATTCTGTGATTGATTTTGTGGGGACCTGAATGTGGTTAGAAAACATTGCAGAAAACAACGTGGGTTTCTGTTACCGTTATAGCGTTCTCTGTAATATTTAGATGTGTGACATGACAATGAAGATCAATATACAAAGTATTTAATCATTTTTCTTTCTATATTTTTCAGAACTACCACCACACATATACCTAAACACAGGTTTAAATACAGGAATAGTTTGGGAGATCAGCTGGTCATCAATAATATTCATTCTAAGTAGATGACTTTCAATATTCATCACTGAACCCTCAATTACAACTAGTAACAACATGCAAATCTTCCTAATATGGATATACGGCTGAAACACATAAACCACCTGACGCATAACAACAGCCGTCAATCTTCATGTATGCACCACATGCTTATTGCATCACATGTCTATTGGTGAGTGTCTCAGCAGACTTAGTCTCTGCGACGGTGATCAGAAGATTGATGGTTTGAGCCCCGGCCTTGGCAGAACAGTCACGCAAATGTGGGCCCTTGAGCAAGGACCTTAACCCCCAGCTCCAGAGGCACCGCATGTGGGATGACCCTGTCCTGTACCCCCAAGCTATGGAGAGCAAGCTGGGGTATGTGAAAAGAAACATTTCAATGTATCCTTACTTGTGTAAATGGCAAATAAAGGACTTATCTATTATTATTATCAAGTTTAAGAAGCTGAACCCTCCAAACCAAGTTTTGCTTGGTCTATGTTCAGAAGACCAGCGCAGGAAATGAGGCTCTCTTAATCTGCAGCCAGATCAGATATGGCCACATTGTTGATTTCTTCGAATTTTATTTCCATTTTCATTCTTTCTTAGATCGAGGCGGGTGTGGCTGATGAGCAACCATGATGCCTTGCCTGATGAATGATAGATTGTGTGTTAGGTCCTGAAGAGTGTCACTGGTCAAAAGAGGGTGTCAGAACCAGCCCACAGAGCCAGAATAAAACAATCACCCACGGAGCCAACATTCCCCCTGGTTTAAAGCAGGCCCCGCAGTTATCAGTGAGGGTGTGAACATGTTTTATAATTAGATAAATATTCTACATTCAAAACAAGACATGAAGGACAGTTTCCTATTAGGTCTCTATGCTAAATACAGGGGCCCTGCCCAAGCATGGTGCAACTGTGCCCAGAAGGTTAGAGGGTAAATTTCACCATGAGGGGGTTTAGCCAATGTGGTCAACATGATTACATAGGACCTTTTCAACAAGTCATCTTAAATTGCTTTGTACTGGAGGACATGGTCTCTCGTTTTGCTTTGTTTGCACATGATGAGATGATGAGATCTGTTGCGATCTTGCAGGAATTGCATCTACAGGGCACTGCATCAGATTTAAAGTAGAAGATGGCTCCCCGTAAGATGAAAGTGAATATATGCATTGTGATGTCAAGTTACTTATATGTCAATGAGATCTTCGGCCTTATAGACGGTATTTTTTTGTGAAGGGATGCATCTTGTTCACACTGCAGAAAGGTTATCCTGGTGTACAACCAAAGCCCCTGACGATCCGCTTACTGAGGCTCTCACCTCAGTGCCCCTATAAGCTACTCATGCTGCTCAACAGCGGTGAGCAAATTAGCGAACGTGAGATTCACATCGTCAACAGTATTGGCGTATGGTAGCTAAATTAGCTAAACTGTCCTGCATTTCTGCTGATATGCTGACCCGTTTTGACCTTGACGTGTAGCGAATGTCAGCACTAAGCCGTTTCCCGCAGCTTCCTGATCCAGTGTTCCTCGTCAATGAGCCGTTCCCCAGCATGGCAGACTGGAAACAACAAGCTTCTTCTCCTCCTCAAACAGACACTAAACTAATTTCTAGCATTCGCAATTGTGCTGCCTAGTCTGATGTGCTCACAGATATATGAACTATGAAATACTCTCATCGCTCTGACAGGGTTCCTACAGACTAATCTGTCCATGTGACATGTCCATTAGAAGACCATACCTCACCGATGTCAACTCCCCCCCGTCAGTTAGAAATGCTGTATTCACCAAACAGACCTCACACAATCAGCGAGGAGACAGTAAAGGTGACTCGGCCACCTTGGGAGGGGCAGTCAGGTGACCAGGACTGCCATGCTGATTCATTTTCCCTGTTCCTCTTTTATTGGGTTGGTCCATATCACCTGGATGAAGCTTCAGCTCTCAAACTCCTGCAACCTTACTCTGTTTCCACAGTGCAACTTGAACTGTCCCCATGTCCCAGTTGGTGTCATTCACTTGCGAGCTCCTTTATGTGTCATGTGTCACATACGCCGCTCAGCTGCCCAAACCACATACAAGAAGGAAAAACATAATCATAACTTTGGTGGTGACAAACATTGCTTTAAACTGTACTGTAGTACAGAACTGAGCATATTTACGTATATTGACATTGTCTTCATAAAAAATGTAATCACACTATGGACTAAGATAAATGAACAGCATAGAGCATTAATGTAACTGTTTAATGCCTGATTACTGAGACCTTGGAGGACCTGCTGGCAGACAGGTTGCAGGATGAAGAACCTTACTCTAGCGCCTCCTGCAAGATAGGTTTGGTCACTGCACGTCATTTGCAGACCGCAGCTCAGCCTTGCAGGGATGTGCAGACGTGGCAGGACACGCAGTCGCCTGTGTGACAGCCTGCTGTTACAAACCCCCCCGCCCCCCCAGAATGGCGCCAGAATCCCCCACAGTCTAACCTGCTGATAGAGGTGCTGCCACCCACTGGCTCTCGACGGAAAAGGCTCCCGCCTACCGGGGACCTGGTTGTCACAGAGTAGGAGTGGTTATAGTGGTGCTGGCAGGGCGAGGGGGTCAGCACTGTTGCTCCAGTTCCTGACAGATGCCTACAGCACACACTGCCCACTATTGCTCCAGGTCCTGACAGATGCCTACAGCACACGCTGCCCAATCTCTATCCACATGGTGTTACTCAAGAGAGAGTGGGGAGGAGGTCACCTTTAAGGTATCGCTCCCCTAAGACAACAAACCGCACCCCTCCCCCTGCACCAGAGCCTGGGGGGCCATGCGGCCTGCCTGCCCACTCGCGCATGCGTGCACACGGCAGATTAGCCCATGCAT
Organism: Mormyrus lacerda; assembly: GCA_015163995.2. Lineage (NCBI taxonomy): Eukaryota > Metazoa > Chordata > Actinopteri > Osteoglossiformes > Mormyridae > Mormyrus > Mormyrus lacerda. The sequence goes on from JAABNX020000021.1 coordinate 8,276,123, forward strand.
AATGAAGTGCTTTGATGATTTCTCTAGTAGCACCTTCTCACAGTCCGCCAGTGGGCTTTTGGGAGCGTGATAATTGTCTCCCCGCTGAAGTGCTATTCGGCTGACAAAGCGCACAGGGCGGGGAACAGGAAACCACAAGGCAGGTCTCATGATTCACCCCCCCCCTGCTCTTCACACTGCTTCAACCCCTCCAAACTGACAGCAGCAACAATGGCGCAGAATATGTCCCAGGCCAGGCTTCGGAATATACAACCCCATTAACAAGCCACCTCGGGCAGGGGGAGCCTTCACCCCCCACTACAGCTTAACCTCCCGCAGGGTCTCCGCTCTGACCCCTGGCCACAGAACAGTTTTCTCATCTAACAGGCAGTGACTATCCGGCAGCCTGCAGTCTCGCCGCATGCAACCCATCGCCGCCTGTAACTCCAGGCCCCTATTTATACCAAAAACAAGGGAAACCGCAGAAGTACTGAGCCGTCGTTATGGTACTTTACAGTCTAATCCAATCTGAGATACTGTAGAAGAATATCCCTGTGTGCAGTGAATGCTTCCCTTTATCACGAAGGCTGAGAACATCAGTCAAATCGCACAGAACTATAACAGTGCTCTCTGGAAACTTTCGGATTTCCTGATCGGTTCTCTGCCATGCGTATTGTCCCGAGCACTCTATGTGAGCTTTCTCGAAATAGCTATACAATCAATGTCAATATGGATATAAGCCTTGTATTTTGTTTTACAGCCTTTTCCAGGGAAACCTAATGCCCAAATCTTATGGTGCCTGAACAGTATACCCAGGAAACAGCCCATTCTGGTGGGCTTCAAAATGTTAGGGTTTAAAACTGACGGTGACATTTGCACTAGCCCTGAAAAGCCAAACATGGATCCAAAAGGAATAAGGTGGTACAGTATGACCTTCTGATTAGAAATCACATTTACACTGACATCATCTGAAATTAGATGCAAGGTCAATGTGGATCGCATCTACAAATCAGACCAGACTCACTATGGGGGTAAAAGTGCTGTGGCACTCCCACAAGCTGGAAGAAATATACACTTATCTTTGCTTGGCCCCACAATTGAGAATTGAGTCTCCTCTGTGAGTTGAACGAAGTACATTTATAGTGCTCTGTATCCTCTAATATGATTTCATTAAGTGTCGCACTTCGCATCCAGCTCTGCAAGATTAAAGTGCATTTCTGCCAACCTTGCAGGTGTGAGCTGAAGAAACCACCCGTGCAAAAGCCTCAGCCTTAGAAACACAGAGAGAAAAGCAAACTCCACTTTCCACGCTGTGGAACCAAGTAAACAAGGCGCCCCTTTAACCCTAAATCTCTCAAAGTCGAGCGAGCGAGCGAGCAGGTTCACATGCGCGTCGCCTCGCCCATGCACTACCTCACACACGCTTGCAGAGAACTGGAAGCCTCCCGTATCATCGGCGGCGGGCCCTTCCACTCGCGAGTCTGAAACGCTATGACTCCATCCTGACAGAGGAACACACTTCATCACAGCGCAGTCTGTGGCTTCAAGTTCGTACAGTTATGAGTCAACAAAAACCAAAAAAACAAAGCCTGTTGTTTGTTTAGCTGGTACAGCCTGCATCACACAGGAGTGGGAGCGGATACCCGCATGTATCGTCATTGTATACCACTATCTACACCTAGTAGCATCGGAGGGCTTGTATACCCTGCTTGATTCAGGGGGCCCAGTACCTTATAGGGGATGCAGAATTTAACACTGGGGGCCCCAGTGAAAATTACCAAGCAAAATCTACCAAAATTTACCTCCACAAGATAAGGATATAAAATGTGCTGGTCATTGTTTTTTAAAATAAATTCTTAGTAAGAAATTGGCTTGCCAGAAATATGCTGTTTAGGTGTCCAATAGTACAAGAACTTCATCAGCCAAATATTGTTGCGAAGATTTGAAACTCGCCCTAGTGAATATTCCCGCAAAATATTTCTGTCTGCGTCGAGAAAAAGGTCACTTTGGTTACACACTATGAGACAAATCTGTTATCTGAAACCAGAAGTGATCACTTATCTTCAGTCATATTTTTACAAGAGGACCATCCACACTGAGATCCAAGTCTGATTTCAAATTTTCTAAGACTCCACCACTTTGAATATGGATTTCCAATGGAGGTCTGAGATCATCCGAGAACTCTTAAGATGTAACCACAATAGCTGTGGCTACAAAGTCCATGAGTCACATGGGAGGAAACATCTCCTAGTACTGGCTGATCAGCTCTGAAGCTCTACCATAACCCACGCTGAATGTGAGCTCATGTGAGGAGGTGTGGAGACGACTTTCAGCGACCGGGCAGCTCTGAGGATCCTCCACTCAATAAGGCGGCCTGTCCCTGACTGCAGGAAGTAATGACTGTCCGCCCCACAGATTACAGCGAGCCGCAGGGCTTCACCTACGGCTCTGAACGGTCTCGGGGGCCGGTTCTAAATCAGCACAGAGGCCAAGAGAATGCGACAGCAAAGCCATTACTCAGACAGAAACATCTTACAGAAAGCGATCACACGCCCGGTTCCGCTGAAGGATGAGCATATTCGTTGCGCCGATCCCCTCTTACCAGATCGCGGACACTCTTGGACATTTCTATTTTATTTATTTACCAGGCAATTTTATGCAAAGTGATGTTTATTATTTTTTTTTCTTTTGAGACAGTCCCTGGAGAAGGTTATGAGCCTTGCTCAACAACCCAATGCTAAAATCACTATGCGGACCATAAGATTTTAACCAGTGACCTTCGGATCAGGGGTGGAGCCACACAGTGCCTCCCACTAACAGCCCCCTCGGTGGTGACGAATTCTGCACTGCCTGACTCAACCCAGCGGTCATTTCCCTTCATTCGCTGATATCACTGTCAGCGACTCAACATTTATTCAGCATTATATTACGTTGGGTGATAACAACAGACAGCGTTAATAACTGCAGTTTCAAATAAATGTGTTATTAAAACACTGAGACTGGAGATACTGTTTCATACTGTAAATATAGATTCGGTTTGCGTTAATTGATGTGTGACGCACGGCTAGACAATATTAAGGACACGCTTTCATTATGATTTTTTTAATGAGCAGATTTATGAGATATCAGTGTTCAACAAAAGGACATTGTCCTTGAGCTAGACAAATAAAGTTACAGAAAATACATCACAAAGGACCTAATACTGGCCAGATTTGCACTACAAGCACTGAAAGACCACTAGCTAAATTAAGACCAGCGCTATTTATTAATATTAATTTTGACATATAATTATTTTAAAATGAGGAAGTATCCAGTTCTGCTCAGATCCCAGTCAGGCACTGTTTCTGTCGCTCAGCTAGTTTTTTCCTGCTGTCAGTGAGGATTTTGTTGGCTTTCCTTCTGCTAGGTATTTGTTACCTCTTTACAAAAATTCCTTGTCACTCGCTGATGTAACTGCCTTCAACCACAAAATCATTTTTGCAGCATGGATCTACGGGTGTGGCGAGTCACACTTGGGATATCCAGTGAGGTGATGGAGCGTGTTTAGTGTACACTGCAGTGTACACTGACACTGGCAATCCTAAGCAAAAATTCGTAGCAACAAACTGGACTGTTTGAGGGCCCCTGAGGACCAAATTGAGAAACACTGATTTAGAGACATTTATTATCATTAAGCAGAGACTGAAGCACCTAAATTACCCGTTTATGTTAACTCAGTATTGCCTTAATTAACTTAAATGAAACAAAGTCAATTATAATTCACCGCGTGCATATTAATATGTGGATGACATTTCAAATCATATAACAAAAATGACATAACAAATCAACAAAACGACAGTTTATGTGGCTTATCTTAAAACTATTAACAACCCATTAAAAAATTACTGAGACCTGTGTATACATTTTAGAATGAAATTATATGCCGCTATTATTGAATCTGTGTGTTTCTAATTAGGAAATTGAATGGTTGCGTACCGTTTACTCTGTCGTATAGAATGCAGCTCTGGAAAGATCGCGACAGTTTGACATCCATTCGACGAGGTCCGATGGTCAAGATGAAATGCAAAGTGTCCTGCTGTACAAACAGCTAGGAGCCTTCAAGCTCCCAAGTAGCACTACAGTATCCCTGACACCATTAAATAAAGCTTGATCCCACGGAAAGTGAAAGAAGGTCTTTGGTGTATCTCTTAGCCTCTCCTTTGTGGCCGGCAGGGCTACGCACAGTGGCATTACTGTACACAACCAAGCCCTCTATAAAGTACCTGCACTTTCAGCACCATCTGTTACATGTTATTGACTGGATGGCGCCAGGAAGAATTCCTATGTGCTGATGTGCAAAATGCAAACAAAGAATCTTGAATGTTGAATCTCTGTCTTTTCTCAGATGACTTCAGCCATCTCTTAGCCTGGGGTCAGTTTATAATGAATGGGGGGGGGGGCATGTTGAGGATGCCTCAACGAGACTTGCATGTTACATCAACTGCACCAGTGCGCAACATAGAAAAATGGCACACAGGAAACCCTGGGACTGCACCCCCCGGCACTGAAGAACACGGATGGGACCCTTTCTTCCCCTCCTGCTAACTGTACACCAGTGATTCTGTCCCCTCCTGGTAACTGTACACCAG
>JAABNX020000021.1:8282037-8301587 GCA_015163995.2 Mormyrus lacerda
CTCAGCATGTCTGTGGGTCCTTGAGCAAGGCCCTTAACCCCCAGCTCCCTGGGCACCTCTACAGGTGGCTGCCCTTCGCAGACAACTTGCGCTACAAGTTGAGGGAGGGGTAAAAATAATTTCCCCACGGGGATCAATAAAGTTCCATTATTATTAAACGCCGTTACTCCCAACACTGGTACTTATGTAGTATTAATTACTTTTTTACTCTTCATTTGTCCTACAAACAACAAGAACGGCATCTAAGCTCAGTGTATGACATCACACATCATATATCTAAAGCTGACAGTATGTGATATTTTGTCTCCCAAATCATAATATCAGGCCACAATGTGACTGCGCCACAGGCTGCATCCACCAGCTTCGACAAAAGCAGCGGGAATAAGAAAGGAAAACAAGGCTGAACAACAGTCATTTATGCAAAGCCCAGTGACCCGTGACGGCGACAGGCTCACAGCACAGACAGGAGGTGCAGTACACTGTAGGAACTCCATTTGGAAGCCCGAGATGAAGACCTCATTTAGAAAGGCCAACAGAAAGACCTGAATGATGAACTGGACCAACACGAGACCTTTCATGCCTCTAGTTTCCTCTGTTTCTTTTCATTTCTATAAATGAAAGTCTTTAAAATGCTTGACTACATGTTCTTGTTATCCTATCAATGTTTTTATCAAGAGAGGACAGAAATGCTGCAATGTGCCGAAGCCTCTTCAGTGAAAACACTGTGACAGCTGCACCAGAATATCGCCAGTCCCACTGTCCGACTTCAGCTGGGCGTTCAGTACCACAGGTAGTTACTTTTATTTTTACTGTTATTATTATTAAGGGTCCAAACCACGAAATGCTATCGAACCTTATTGTTTTATTATTATTATTATTATTATTATTATTGTAATATACTATATTATTATTATTCCAACTTACCTACAAATTCAACTAAAAGACCAACTTAGGGAACAGCTCTTGTTCGTAACCTGGGCACTGCCTGTAATTAAATATGGTTTTTAAAGGTGTAAATCACTTATATGTTACTGACTAGGCAACTCAAAATAATTACAACAAGTAATAAGATCAATCTATCGTGACACCTGAATGAGGGATTTTTTAATCTGTTATACTCATAGAAGCGCTGCATTCACACTAATCTGCAGAGATTTGTCTTTGTGTTTGACGTTTCAGAAAGAGGATCATACGAAATCTCATTAACCTCAGCTGTAGTGCCCATGAACTACACGGTTAGGCAAAGGAAACGCAGCCAGCACAGTGCTAATGATCAGCAATAGGACAACACCGGTCAGAGTCAGGTCACCCAGTAACACTCTACAGTGTTATATTTTCAGGTAGCCAGCACCTCCGAAATAGGCCGTCGAATAGCAGAGCCACAAAGAAAGAGTGCTCAGCAATATGGCATGCAGAACCCACATCACCTTTGCGAGTTTGAAGATTTTAGGTGTTTTTGACAGCCTGCTTTCATAGCATCCTCCCCAAATCCACGAGCTTGGGGATACAGCATCTTTTATTATGTCAAATATCTTTTTTTTCCGAGATGATCAGATGGAAATTAAGATTATCCATCTTAATCGTGCCGAGCAGGCCGGCTAATTTGCATGCCGTAATGAGTGGGATGTTTCCATTAAAGGTAATTAGGTGCTGGAGAGAGTCTGGAGGCTGCCACCGTGGAGATGCAGCAAGCCTGCAGCTGGAAGAACAGCCAGACACAGAGGAACGGACCACTGTGAGGCAGCCCCATTTACGGCCCAGAGAGGGCGCTACCTGTGGCCTGAACTCAGGGAAAAGACTAGATATTTCTATTCCCAGTGAGAATGTCTGATAAAACACACACACATACACACACAGCCCGCAAACATACACACATGCACAAGGGTAAGACAGACAGCTCAACTTCGGATGAGAACAGAGAATAATATCTTTAGAAGAAATCAAAGATGGAGACAAGGGTTTTGATGAACAGTGCATTAAATGGCGGCAGCACTGCTTACGCAGCAGATACACGGACTGTGCGTGAACCTCACAAAGGGCTTAGGAACATCAGACTATAGCATCAGATTTAATGATAACAAGGAAACAATTAAAATATACAACCTTGTTTCCCAAAAAGTTGGAACGCTGTGTAAAATGTAAATAAAAACAAAATGCAATGATTTGCAACTCATAAAAACCCATATTTAACTGAAAATAGAACAAAGACGCCATATTAAGTGGTGAAACGGAAACATTTCTATTGTTTTGTGAGAAATATACACACAGTTTGAATTTTATGCCAGCAACATGTTTAAAAAAAATTGGGAGAGGGGCAAACAATGACTGGAAAAGTTGTGCAATGCTAAAATAAAACACCAAGTTGAATAGCTAACCCCTAATTAGGTTAATTGGCAACAGCTTAGTAGGATAATGGGGTATAAAAGGAGCCTCCCAGAGAGGCAGAGTCTCTGGGCAGTGAAGGTGGGGAGAGGTTCACTGCACTGTGAAGTGAAGGTGGGGAGAGGTTCACTTTAAACATGATCCAGAAAGCCACCATCTTCGCTGGGCTTGAGCTCGTTTAAGACACACTGAGGCAAAATGGAAAGCAGTCTGATGAATCAAAATTTCAAATTATTTTTGGAAATCATGGACGCCAGGTCCTCCAGGCTAAAGAGGAGAAGGACCTTCCAGCTTGTTGGGTAGCTGGCACATCTGGGACGGCACCATTAATGCTGAATGATATGCGGAGGTTTTGGAGCGACACATGCTGCCGTCCAGACGCCTTTTTCAGAGAAGGTCTTGTATATTTCGGCTATGCCAAACCGCATTCTGCGTGTATTACAATATCATGGCTGCATAGAAGAAGAGTCTGTGTGCTAGACTGACCTACCTGCAGTGCAGATCTGTCACCCATTGAAAACATTTGGTGCATCGTGAAATGACAAATATGACCAAGGGCTCTGAACTGCTGAGCAGCTGAAATCCAAGAATGGGACAACATTTTAGTTTTAAAACTCCAGCAACTGGTCTCCTCAGTTCCAAAACGTCTACAGAGTGTTGGTAAAAGAAGAGGTGTTGCGACACAGTGGTAAACACGCCCCTGTCCCAACGTTTTTTGAAATGCGTTGCTGGCATCAAGTTCAAATTGACCATATATTTGTTATAAAGCAATAAAATTTCTCACTTTCAACATCTGATTTGTTGTCTTTATTCTACTTGCAATGAAATATGGTTTTATGTGATTTGCAAATCATTGCATTCTTTTTATTTACATTTTACAGTGTCTCAACTTAGAAATGGGGTTGTATATATTTGGAAGATTAGTGATACAGCTGTTCCCTCAGGCCTCACCCAGGGGTTAGAGGGCCAAGCATAAGGTCAGAGGTTGTCTCCCACACCTCTTCCAGAACCTTCCCAATAAAAATCCGACCGCAGGCATTTCTGTCATTTTCACATTGGACTCGTAGGACGAGAGAGGGCTTTCACCACACAAGCAATGCATAATCATTATGTAAAAGAAGACATCATGAAACATATATTCTTTTCTTTTTTGAGTTCTAGCTCCTTGTAAAACAATGGTTTCCTCTTAAAACGGATGCAGAAATGTGGCTTTTGTTTTCGTTTGACAGCATCCCACAAGTAACCTACCCATCACCTGTTCAGACCGGCCAAATAAAGTGACGGAATGAAAAGAAACAAAACAAATAAGTCTATGACCAGGTTATTATTTTAACAATTTAATTGAGCTATTCAATAATTTAATGCCAAAAGATATGTGGAGATATGGCACAACCAAGAATGCGGAAGAGAAGCTTCAGATACGCCAAAATGAGCATCTATAGTGTTTTAGAAAATATGTGCTTTTTATTCCTGTTACGTAAAAGAAAAAATATGTTGAATAATTTCAATGAAATAACCTCACGCTACACTAGCATAGGATGAAGGGTGCAGGGCACTGAGGAGGACTGGAAGGGGTCGGTTGGCGTAGACGGGGCTCAGGCTGTTGGGCATAAACGCCTGCCCCGAAAAGAGGTCAGTGGCACAGAAAATGTGGGCAGGGGGCCAAATGATTCTGATGCCAACCCCCCCCTCCCCTTTGAGACCCGCTTTGGGGGCCGGGGGAAAGGGGCAAAGGCACTTAAGCTCTTGCATACGCTCCCCCCAGAGAAGAGGAGCCCACTGACACGGAACAACAGGATTATCGGGGGGGGGGGTCGTATTAAAATAATCTCCCACATGCAGATCTCCCCTCATGCACAAACAAGGTACCACCCCCCAACCACAAGGGCATGTCAAAGTGCCGTCACAACTATCTGAGCAGCACCAAACTCGCGGGTCAGGCATCACCAAGCCCAATAATCAGCACAGGGATCGAGATTAATATTCCCCAACAAACACATTAACATTCCGGGGAACTACAGCGACCGGTCACAGAACATTCTGAGAAGCAGGCAAGTTGTGCATAGAAGTGGCAGTCACTGTGTCTTAATCCCCCATAAGGGGAGTCCAGCAAACCCCCCCTGCCCGTGACAGAGGAGCACTGGCAGGCGATGAATACTGGAGACGCTCCCCCACTGCTGACTTCCTGTACCCCCCCGGCCTCTCGCAGGCCTCTCCGCAGCTCTTACCTTTCATAGCTGAAATCACAAAGTACATCATGGGGCTGCACCTCCATGCGAGAGCCGTGCAGCAGCGCAGAGCAGCGCAGAGCAGAGCAGAGCAGAGCAGTGGCGCCGTCTCCCAGCTGCCGCCGGCGCAGCCCCGTCTGCCTGAGCGCCGGCCACGCCACAGCCCACGTGACAGCCGCGTCAGCCGGCAGAGCCCGCCCCCGGCCCCGCCCCCCAGTCCTCGCTCGCCGTCCTTAAGCGGCACGGCGGGGGGGGGAGGCTGGCGACGAGCCTGGAGCTCTTCCTGCCTGCCTGGGTGCTCGGCCGCCGGGCCGGGCGCCGCCTGACGACACCACGAGTGCAGGAGAGCACAGCTGCTCCACTCGCCCCCCACCCACTCCTTCGGAAGGATAAATTTCCCCAAAGCAAAGAAATATGAAGCTGGGAGCCTCTTTGTCATTCTCTGCGGATCTCAGCCGCTGATCTTCCCGGTGAATGTATCGGACGGGACCCGGATCCACACACTCTCCAGATGTTTGAGCCGCAGGGCTGCACTGTGACAGCCAATGGGGGTCTCCCACTCCCCCCCCCCCCCAGCCATGTGCTCTGATTGGTCAAGGCTGACCATTAGAGAGTAACAAGGTCAACCTCCTGCAGGCCTGTCCCTCTGACCCTGTGTTAGTGAATGCAGGCATGCATGCTCACAAAGACACACACACACACACACACACAGACCCTTTCTCTCCATAAGCTTCTCATCCCTACAGCTGCCTCCCTGTGATACAGCATTCTGGACTTAACGCAAGCCGGCTCTGGCAAAAACAAGGCTCCATTTTGAGTGCCTCTGAATAAGCCGGTGATCCACCCGTGACAGCCAGCAGGGCGCTCCGCTTCCGTGGGGCTTTTGCCTAGGGCTAAATTCCCCGCTGTCTCAGGTGGAGGCGCTGTGACCCCTCTCTTCTCTTTCACATGTAAGTCAGGCTTTTTTTTCCAGCATCTCTAGCCTCCGAGCTGCCGTCCTGAGCTTTGAACTCGGCATCATATTTATCATTAAATTGCCGGGACGCAGGAGAGCACAGCAGAGTGTAGCATCTCACGTGTGGTGAGCCAGCGGGACTAAGAAGGTGGGGAACGTGCAGCACGGGGCCCCAGTTAGATGTGCTTAAGATTGAAAACGGGAAAGGACAACAAAGTATTTTACAAGGCCAGTGCAGTCACCATATGAATGTGGACAAGACAGTATATTTGTGATGGACCAGTATGTGTGTGCTGTCGCCATGTGTGCTATTATATTCATTCTCGTTTATTTTAACAAACACATGGGCTACGTTAGTACACAATACTGGACTAGGTTAGGGCACAATACTGGACTATGTTAGTACACAATATTAGACTATGTTAGGGCACAATACTGGACTACGTTAGTACACAATACTAAACTATGTTAGTACACAATACTGGACTAGATTATGGCACAATACTGGACTATGTTAGTACACAATATTAGACTATGTTAGGGCACAATACTGGATTACGTTAGTACACAATACTAGACTATGTTAGTACACAATACTGGACTAGGTTAGGGCACAATACTGGACTATGTTAGTACACAATATTAGACTATGTTAGGGCACAATACTGGACTATGTTAGTACACAATACTAGACTATGTTAAGACACAGTAATGGGCTATGTTAGTACATAATACTGGACTCTGTTGGGACACAAACTCATCTTCGTTATTTGCTTACCCTTGCCTGACAGTTCATTTGTCACTTATTTTATTCTTCTGATTAAATTTGCGGCATTGGGTTCATTTGATTAATGCAAATTGTTTTCACCGCACGTGCACAGCTGTATTATGTCAGTGGCTTTTGTGGGTCTTTATTAAAAACATGTGGGGAGAGGGAGCTTTCTTTGCCCATCTTGGTTAGATTTTGCAGGTATGGACAATGGCACACACTGTAAATATATTGTTTTCAAAGCCAGCTACATTTACTTTATGCACACCGACTGTATCACACCTAGATTTTTTTTTCTCACTTGCAGGAGTTAGATAGGATCACAAACGTTAGTGAAACCAAGACCACCTTGTGCAGAACAGCTCTCCGGTGTGGTTTTGGTAGCGTGTTTCAGAAAAAAGATTTCCCACCAAAGAAAGCAAACCAGACTTGGCAGAGAGACTGAGGCAGTCAAACTCATCCAAAATGTCCCCTACGATTCAATTGAGGTGTAAAGCTGGTGTAGGTGACACATCGCGACACAGCCTCTCTGCCGTGCTCATAAATTACAGATCACTGATGATTTGTAACGCTATAGCAGCACATAATCGGATAGAGTCGCCAAGATTTTCAGCACGTTTAATGTTGAGGTTTAAGAGGTTTTAGCACTGAGTGCAGATAATTAACAGCACACCGCTTATAGGGGTCACCATTATCTGTCACAAAATGGCAAGTTGCTGTTATGAAACAGTCGCAGGGGCACAGAGCGATTCCTTAGGGGAAAGAGGACATCGAAAAACAAACGCCGCTCTGTGTTACGCGAGGACGAGAAGCCATCCATGGGTCAGTGTGGACCCCGGGCGCCATTTCTGTTAACACAAAAGGGGCTGAGAGGAAAACTGCTTCAATGAACTCTCTGAAAAGCACACACATTATGGCTCCAAAGTGAATGCCTTAGTATTATTATTATTATTATAATTATTATTATTATTATTATCCAAAGATGGAAATACAAAGAAATGGTCCAGCAAGACTGTTCCAAATGTGAGGATCAGCAGATGGCAGGGGGATGGTGGGATCAGGAGGGGGCGCCGGCGAGCACGTGTGGCGTGTCCATGACATGGAGGCCTTGGCACTCCCTTTAATTAACTCGACGTAATGGATTTGTGGTGAATGGCCCTTTGAGACAAATTTCAGATCAAAGGGGTCCGTCCCACCGCATCCATTGTTGTCAGGGATATGAGGACAGAGCAGGCGGTAATGGCCTCTTCACAAGTCTGTCCAAACTCCTGCCATGAACCCGGGCGGAGGAAGTCCGGTCTGCCCATAGAGGTCCAGCACCCACAGCTCTCATTCTCATCCTGCTGCTCATGTTGAGGTTTGACCATTTGCCGCAAAAGACGCTCTCCATCCATTCATGGTAACCACTGATCGGAGGTGGTTTTACACCCTATTTAGGGGGGCTTCAAACATCCTATAATTGAGAAAAATAGTTAGCATGAATTCCATCCTGTGATGTGTCCCATATTTTCAAACACATTTCATACAGATTTTGTAGTTGGGGTCCCCCCCCACTTTGCAAATTTTATCACTGGGGGTCCAGTGAGGGGGGGGGTGGTTGCTGTATTTCTGGGAATTAAGCCCCCTTAAGGGTCAAATCCTAGAATCTCCTCTGCCACTGATCTTAGCATAGCTAAGTGAGCCAGTTGATCTCATGCATACATGCATGTTCAATGAGAAACCCGGTGACCAGCAGCCCCTATTTCACATGAAAGAAGTGGCTGGGAAAGAGAGAAATGGAAGAAGCCCCCATGACCAGGAACCCCCACACGATGCAGATGGCAGCTGCTGCCCAAACATAATTCACGAATCAAGTGATTACGTCCAGATGATTAATGAAGTAAAACTGCATAAAATTGCGATAAAACAAAACGATACATGTATCTTCTATTATATGATGTTATGCAGAGAAAGACCTGATGGACAGAGCAACAGATTGATTTTATATAAATGCCAGCGGTGGTTGGCATAACATCAAATCAAAGGAACTCAAAGCGATGCAAGACAATCATAAAGCACTTTATAGTCATTTTGCACAATTTCCTGAGCATTCAGTTCTCACAAGCTTTCAATAAATCAAGTGGCTCAAACTCGAGATTATCTATCTCTGCATAGAGAGGAAAAAGGAAAGAGAGAGAGCGATCACACCTTTATAACTCAGGCTGAAGAAACATCTTTTTAAAAGTTTTGAAAATTCCCTGTCCTTGGCAACGTTCAAATGAATAACAGAACAAGCTGGTAGACTGTGGGATATGACAGCAGCTGTAACAGCTATTGTAAAAGTGATGAGAAGAAAGACCTGGATATATTCATAAATAATCATTTAGTTAAACACACCATTCGTTACAGCGCAGCCCTTGTTTTGATGGCCTTTTAAGGAAACTGCTGCATTCATCTGAGTATAAATGAAGACTCACAAAGAGGTCATGACAGGACATGGGCTGACAGTGCCAATCATTCTTCCTATTAAAAACAGACAAGGCAAACTTGCAAAACATTTGTTAAAATGCAACATAGAAGTCATTTAATAAACCCAAGTCTTGTCGCTCTATATTAATTTTTGTTTAATTTAACAAACACTATTTACTGTATGGCCACACATTGTTATTCAGTACAACATACAGTGGAAGCATTGCTAGCACAGTCTGCATTTAACAAGCAAACCAGTTTCCCCATAAGAACCACAAGGAAAAATAAAGCTGGCCAAATGTGATCCACATTAATTTATACAACAGATGTATTCCGATGGTGATGAAAGATAATTTGGACTGAGAAATCACTGAAAATACACAAGAACTCCAAGAAATTCTAATTAAGTCCTACAAAAAAATCATACGCAGACATGTACACATTTCTAATTCTCAAATTGTTTAGGACAAGAAATAGAAGCTTCCAGATGCAGTTTCTGCAGAACACTGCATAATCTGAGGTATGATATCTCCAGGGCAGTTTAACAACTTTTTCCATTTATGCAGCTTGAAACCAAACTGTGCTAAGAGACATACGAACAGTGGACTGAATACAGAGTCACAAAACCAGCTACAACCAACCAGGCTCTGTCTAGACCAGGTCTGCTACGACCAACCAGGCTCTGGCTAGACCAGGTCTGCATATTCCATGGCATTCAGGATGTTCACTGTGCCCAGTTTAAGCAGTTAGAATGACAGCTGTCCCCGCCTGCATTTAATCTGGCTCTTTTCGGGTTTATGGCGAAGACGTTTGGCAGTATGGCCGCCCTCTATCATCGAGAACAGAAAGCGGTGGCCACCATCTGGCCTGCGTCTTTGTCACTATCAACATTGTCACTGCTCCACTGGTTCGGGTACAGCTGGAATGTCACTCAGCTGTTTGTATCGGGGCATATGGTCTGTTAACGAAGAGACAAATATGAGCAGCTCATAGAAAGAAACAGATAGGCCTATGGACGTGACCATGGACAGCTAAGATCAGGGAGACGGAAAATTTACTTATGACGTAAATCTGGACCAAGAAAGCTTTCTCAGCAAAAAGAGCCTGGTTATGAAAACAGAAACACTACTTACAGGCCCTGAGTTACTTTGGTATCTTCCAAGATGCCATTCCATAGATATATACAGTATATATATATATATATACACACACATGACGCAGGTGCTAAACCTTAAAACTTCCAGCTGTATAAACACATAGTGCATAAAACGGAAGCCTGTGTAAGACACCCCTGGAAGAGCTTCAGGTCTCCCGCAGCACAGTAATACTGTATGATTATACTGTAGATGGAGTATAAACCTGTAACTGCTTTGGCATTTTAGGAATCATTTCTCGCCAAATTAACCCTAGCTTTGGGTACAGCTTTGGGGTTATTCACATCCACCTGTTCGCACAGATGAAAAATATTTGAGAAGATGGGAGGAGCCAGGACGAAGCAGAGGGATTTCATCTCCAAATTGGGTTATGAATATCTGGGAAGCCCCCAGAACCAGCTAGGAACCTCTAGTACTCATGGAAGAGAGGTGTGGTCTGACCTTCTTTGCAGGCTGCCAGGGTGACCATCACCAGGAAAATGAAGGGGGGGGGGCTATCATAATTGCAATTAGCAAGCACAGTGCCTCTTTCACAGTGGCGAAGCTGGAAGGCTGCTTTGCATGATGGGATATAGCCAGTTTCTTCTGGATGATAATGATAAATCATAGTCATAATTATCCATTAGGAGTCAATGACACTGTTGCCATTCGAGCTCACTGGACTGTTCATGAGGAGAATAAACGACAAGGACCTACAGCTGTAAAGTACGACGAAAGCAGCTCCTCGGAAAAGGCAGCAGGGTCCTCCATGTTTTAACTGCATCTCAAAGCACCTTCCTTTCCCTGTAAAGCACCTTCCTTTCCCTGTTATGCACCTTCCTTTTCTTGTTAAGCACCTTCTTTCCCTGTTAAGCACCTTCCTTTCCCTGTTATGCACCTTCCTTTCCCTGTTATGCACCTTCTTTCCCTGTTATGCACCTTCCTTTTCCTGTTAAGCACTTCCTTTCCCTGTTAAGCACCTTCCTTTCCCTGTTATGCACCTTCCTTTCCCTGTTATGCACCTTCCTTTTCTTGTTAAGCACCTTCCTTTCCCTGTTATGCACCTTCCTTTCCCAATTATGCACCTTCTTTCCCTGTTAAGCACCTTCCTTTCCCTGTTAAGCACCTTCTTTCCCTGTTATGCACCTTCCTTTCCCTGCTAAGCACCTTCTTTCCCTGTTATGCACCTTCCTTTCCCTGTTAAGCACCTTCCTTTCCCTGTTATGCACCTTCTTTCCCTGTTATGCACCTTCCTTTCCCTGTTAAGCACCTTCTTTCCCTGTTAAGCACCTTCCTTTCCCTGTTATGCACCTTCCTTTTCCTGTTAAGCACCTTCTTTCCCTGTTATGCACCTTCCTTTCCCTGTTAAGCACCTTCCTTTCCCTGTTACGGTCAATAGGAGTGCCAGGAAATACTATGATTTTGTAGGACACATCTGGGGCTGTGATAATCATTTGTGGCTCGTTCTGAAGCGGCTGTAGCATGAGAAGCTTCAAGGGACGCTTGCGTTTTCTACAAAACCCCCATGAGTTTGCACTGTAGGCTTTTCCCTGAGTCAGGTTACAGGCACCACACACACGATAGATCCACCAGGGAGACAGAGCGATTTCAGACAGCCAAGATTTCACTCTCAAGCTGTAGCAGGATGGCTGCTTGACAGCACAGTGTACAGTCTGTACCTGTATATCCACTATTGATTTTTAGGTGGCCTGCTGGGCTTGAAAACGCCTCATTAGATTTTCACGCTAAAGTCCTACTTGAAAGAGCCTCTGAAAACAAGAAAAAGCTGCAGTAAGAAGGGAATAAAAAGATAAAAGCTACAGATATTCATTACTGGAATCAATAACCAAAGGATATTGCTGGCCAAGCATTGTGTTAGCACTGGACAGGAGCAAAAGATTACATTTTTATGCTTCTGTTTTTCATATATTATTATCATTTTATCATTTATGTATAGTACTGATATTATGCACAGGATACCTTAAGGTAGCAAAACAATTTGAAAGTCACTCCTTTCACACTCGGTTGCAAAATCTCAGGTGATCAAAATTTCTGACAACACACAGGAAAATAAATACCACAGTAGGTCCAAATCATTTCATTTTTAAAAGAGTCGCCATGTGCCAGTAAAATATTCCAGACAGCAGATTATTTGCTCAGTCCTAAAAGGATTTTTCCTGAAGGGGGATCCTGCTTCCCAGAGAGGTGAGGTGACCGTTGGGGGCTGTCACATGCATTAGCGAGCGTTCCAGCTGAGCCGCCGCTGTGTCTGCAAGGTGAGCACAGCCGACTCGCTCTGCTGGAGAGGCCTGCCCCGCTACAACCCGCTACAACACCACAAAGGCCAGAGAAAAATGTGCCGCTCTTAGTCCTGCAGGAGGATACTTGGCCTCTGGATCTGCAACGTTGCACTGACAGATCCCAGGTCTCTTGTGGACGTACTCTCCCAGAATTCCGGTACTCCTCCCACATCTCTTCGTTCTGTTCCATTCAATGTCTTTTATAGCTTTTCCATTCTATGTCTGTCCCATCCCTCATCTCTTCCAGTCTATCTCTTTCCCATCTCTGATCTGTTCCATCCATTCCTGTTCCATCTTATGCCTGTTTTGTAGTGCCATTTATGCCTTATATAGCCTTTTCATCTCATCTATGTTCCATCACTGATGTTCCGGAGCCTAATCTGCTGTTACATTCTTGTAGGTCCCTTCCCACGCCTGTTCAGGCTCATCTTTGTCACGTCCAATGCCTGCTCCACGCCGGCTTTCCCCATTCCACGTCATTCATCTACACGCACGCCGGCACCAGCAGCGCCGGGGCTCCCTCTCCGTGGTCTCTGGAAACCACGATTAAGGAACCGAGCCAAAGAGTTTCAGCAGAACAAACAGTAGCTTATAATGGTTTTTAAAGAACAGGCTGGAGGAGCGAGTTCACTTGGTTATTCGTTGCGGAATGTTGAAGTGAGAGTTCAGCTTGCTTTAATAAAGAGAGAAATCGTCACTGTCGTGACACAGTTCATTGAGGAAAAAGCACAATGAAAAACACATTGTCTGCATCCCGCTGTCACGGCTTTTGCCATTAGCTGTCGGTCACTCAAAGCCATTTTCTATACTGAAATGTTCCCAGCGATCTTGAGCAGCCCGGGCCAAAACAAAACGGCTGATGGAAGAAGAATGTGAATAAAACACATAAAACTGAGAACACTGAGGTCTCTCCTTTCCGCCAAATGGCCGTAGATCTTTCCATGTGCAGGAGGAGAGAGCGGCTCTGCAGTGGTGTTCCTTCGAAGAACACCTAAATTTACCTTAACCCGAGCTTTCCAGGAAGTTCGCCTGGTCTACACGTAAAATGGGATTACAGAAATATCAGAGGTGGCAGATAACAAATCACTGAAAATGACTTAATTCTCCATTTCAGTCACGGCATGCAGCTCAGATCGTGTTACTAGAAAACTTAAAAACAACAACAATAATAGCAATAATAGGGCTATTGAGATACCCATGGCACGAAGCACGATGCAGTAGCCACAGCTCACTGTAGTGCAGTTCAGTAGCACCAGGTAGGTGGTGACCTCACTGTGTCATGTCAAATGGACCTGTCAGAAGTATCCATCCAAGAGCTTTAGCCACCTGGAAGAAAATTCATTTCCCCTAAATAAGCCGCCATTTAGACAGGCCCTACGCCATTAGATCCGATGCAAATGCACCAGATGCCGATTTCACACAAGGTTAATGACGCTGGGCTGGCACACAGGGAGAGAGTCACATGAGGGACGAGGAAGTAGAGGCGTCCCAAAGCACGGGGCCTCTGCGTTCCGGCTGTCCCGCGAACCGTCTCAATGGGGTGTGTACACCCGTGCACAGCACAGACTGAAACGGGGGCGGATCTCGGCACAAAAGCTGGACTGCTGTCAGACCCATCTGCCCCCTCCCTTGCCGGGGACTCCTAAACCATTTTCCTGCAATGTGCCTGGAGCACAGGAAAGATGCAGGAAGCAGAACGAAACAGGGGCAACTTTGGTGACTAATTAAGTACGCAGTGTCACTGTCACTGTGCTCTTACACAAATGAGTCACAGATTGTGTGCATAAGCATTGACTTTCCTGCCTTGCTTTTGGTTCTATAACAGATTTATTAAAGTCAGTATTGAATCTGATATCACCCAAACACTGGTGTTCCCAATTCCACCTGGTTTTCCGTTCATGGTCTGACTTTTATTTTCCTCTGTGCTGAGCACAGTACTGCAACTTTATTATGCAACTTCTGCAAAAACACGCGGATGTTGGAGATCCTGCTAAGTAAAAATATGATGACACACATCCCACTTTGGGTATATTGATTTCAGGGAGGGGGGTTAGGGACAACTGGGGGGGGGGCATTACGGTAACACTGTAGATTTGACAGCTGTAGGGGTTTGGTGGTAAAATTTTCCAACTGCCAACCGGGTGGGTAGGGTTGCAGCAGTAACTTCTTGCCGATTTATTTTACTGGAACTGAATAATGAAACAGCAGACTTCCAGGATGTTGTGCATCATTTCCTGGTGTCAGTTAGTTGTGACAATTTGAGGGAACTTCTCGGAACTTCCAGGAGAGGCGAGATACATCTGATTGGCCTGATCGAACAGCATTTACATAGTTTTGCTAACACTTGCAGTTATCCAGTGCTGCCATTGGCTAAACGTAGCTACTAGCTAATGAATGTAAAGGACAGTTTACGATCAGTTGCTCTAAATCACACTGAAATGGAGATCATATGGTTTTGGTGGCTGGCCCGGTCTCCACTTTAGGAAGAACTTCGCAAAAAAAATGTACTGTATACTTTTACACATCCGAAAATCTCACAGGTAAACAAAACCCCGAAAGCCACCAGGGACAGAGCGGGTCACGTTGAAAGACGACATGAGGGAGGCTCCCACGGGCCACACTCCACCTCTCAGGGACAGGGGGCTCGCTACCAGCCGTCTGGCTTTAACACAGGCAACACCGATTAGACTGCATGCTAATAAAAATGAATGACTAACAACAATAATAACGTGCTCGGTACACGATAAAAGGGGTCGGGTCCAGCGCCGGGCCTCTGCACGCGGTGATTCGCGATGTAACAGCTGGCCTCCGGCCCTCGGCAGTGCCCCCCCACCCCTGCAGAGCATCGCTGCACAGCCCATAAACTCCCACACCCTGGCAGTGAGGGGCTTTTAACTTTCTGAACTCCTTTACGAGCCCAAGCTAACTACATACCTTAATACACTTCTCATAATGGCAACACAGCTCCATTGTATCAAATAAAGGGAAAATTATGATTAAGCACTTTCAGAAAAAAGCAGTGAACATGAACCTATGTTGACAAGACATTTATTGCTCTGAGCTAAACTCATGGGCAGGTTGCCAAGTACAATTAAATAGCAACAGGGAGGCATTATTCTTACAGACTGGCAGTGTATATAGAATGCTTAATGCTTATGAATTATTGCACACTTAGATTACATAGAAACATATTGCAGGTCTATTATCTTGTAATCGTCGACTTCAGTGACAAATGAGAAATGGGGAAGAGACGCTTTAAAAACGAAGGAGCGACCGAGACACTAGCTACAGAATTTACCACCGCATATCCGCAGGCCGTGCACAAACTGACAGCTTAATTCATGGCCTTTAGGAGGTCAGAGATATATGGCACACTTATTCATAAAGCACATTCACAGTAGATTCTCAATAGACACTTATCCAGGCAGCATAGATGGGAGGGAAACGGCCCTGAAGGTTGCAAACTCAAATGGGATGGCATGTGTAGAGCAGGTTAGAACATTGTGGCTGTGATCAGACCAAAGGCCTGTTTGAGTTGAGACGCTTAACCCCCAATTACCTGCCTGTGGTTGCCTGCTTTCTCAAAATAAATAAAAAAAAAAATCACTTGGGATGAAAAACATCTTCTACATTTAATGTACATATAAAGAAGTTAACAGAACAGTAGCGATTACCTGTCTATCACTATGTATATATTTATTTTCACAGACAAAGGTGTGAAAATAAATATTTTTATAGTTTTTATTTTGCAATGTTCAAATTGCAAACGGGGCCTAGGTCAAATGTTTACCTAACAGAAATGTTCTGGGCGCTTCAGAACAAGCCACAAATGATTACCACAGTCATCTCTCTTCTGAGAGGAAGACAGCCACAGTTGGGGTGTTTATTGTACCCCCCCGGTTTGTCATCATGAAAAGAAACAAGAAAACAGAAAAGCTGTCACTTACACTGCAGCTTCCTGTCCATACCGAGAAAAAAAAAAACACAAGATGAAGCGTATTAGAGAAGAAAATCGTGGCGTGGATGTGATGCTGACTTGGATGAACTTAAGAGTAACACCTTTACTATGAGAAGCGATTTGTGCCAAATCCCGCTAATGTTCATTTGCATGTGAAAATGTGCCGGATTCATTTGTGTCCTTGAGTTTACTGCAAATGGCAACATCATGACGGCCGATATTAGAAGACCTTGGGTAACACTTTACATTAACTGCACCTTCATAATGCCTTTATAATACATTCGTAGAACATTCAGTGCACATTCATAATGCATTCACAGCATGTTCATAAGCAACATGTAACCTTAACAGCTTTAATATATATTAACAACAAACACTATGTGATTATACTATTTATTAATGTATAATATTACATGTATAATATGATAATATTATTATTACAGCTGCCATGTCTTGTTCATTGAAAGTACTGTATTATGTATACAGCACTATAAGACATGCTAAGGTAAATGTATATGCTGTTTATGAATCTATGTTCTATGAATGCTTTACGAAGGTGCAGTCAATGAAAAGTGTTACCAGATTTTGTATAACTGATTCATGTCCCATCATGACATTTTTTTTTTTTTTTTTATGAAAAACATTTTTGGTCCGGAGTTCTGACAGTTACGGCCGACGAGCCAGAAACGGAAAGGAGAAGACAGGGACAGTCCTGGCAGAAGGTGCAGGACCATGATTTTTTTTTTCTCCACACTGTTCTGGTTTCCATCTGTAAAGTTGCCCTATTATGCTGTTCTAGGGGCCGAACTGGGAACACTGTCAGGTTAGTTGGTACCCATCAGAAGAAGGACCTTCCTATATCTTTGAAGGTTACCAGACCCAGGTGCAAACTGAGCCCACGGGCACCCGTGGTCGTTCCTCAGTACCTTCTCATGCATCTCCTTCCCCTGAGCTCATAGCCAACACATCGCTCACCAGCATCCCTTTGTAGTAACAGTGACTGACAAAGAGGATGGATTTAGGCAAGCATGCGGTGAGGATAGATTTTTAAGTGTGTGGTGAGTGGAAACCTTAAGGATTTCAACGCCAGAAAGGCGATTTGAAACAAAACAGATGCTTGTGTGTAACAGATGTCAAGAAAGAAAGGCTATAGCAGCTGCTTAATGAGGATACAGCAGGGATTAGCCTGTTAGCAGGAAGTGCTTCACATGTAGCAACTATCTCCCAGTCTAGATTCCCAGCACCAGGCTGAAAGGATCCAGAGATCTGTGGACATTCTGACAAGCATCATCACTCATCTTTAGCATTCAGTTATTAGGATTAATTTGCATGGTTACCTAATACGGAGCCCAGGGTTTTGCTTCATGAGATGGGCATGTCGTTTTTGTAAACTTCCTAAACTGAAGTTAAACAAAAGCTATGAGACTGACACCAACTGCTGAAAGAGCAGCTTTTCTGGGCTTTTACGTTCCGTTTGAGGCTCCCTGTCTTCCTGTGGCCACACCTGTGTTTAGCCTATTACTCAACAGGCATGCTTGTAAACAAGTGCACAGGTGTGCTCACGAACCCGAAAGATTAATCAGCAGCAGCAAAAAAAAAAAAAAAAAAGAATACAAACAACCATTTGTGCTTAATGTCATTGACAGAATTTGTATGAAATACATTTAAGTTCATTTGAATATTTTTTAGTGGTTTGGGCCCAATAAAGTTTGCACCACATGTCACATGAGTTTTGTCTTGCAACCCAAAGACAAGATGCAGTTAACTGGCATCTATAAATTACCCATAATGTGTGTGTCTGTGGGCATGTATATTTCACATTGGGACTTATTTTGACCTTGTAGGGACATTTTTTCAGTCTCCACAAGGGAGAACTCAAATTTATAGAAGTCTGTCAACGAAATCAAAAAACAAAGAATGCCAAAACTCTTGTATCTGTTTGTTTGCTTAAGGTTAGAGCTGGGTAGGGGTTAAGGTCATCATTGTTAGGACTAAGGTTTTTCCCACAGAAATGAATGGATAGTGCTCACAAAGATATGAATACCTAACCTATCTGTGTGTGTGTGTGTGTGTGTGTGTGTGTGTGTGTGCTCTATGATGGACTGGCATCCCATCCAGGGTCTATCCATGCCTTGTGTGCTGTTCTGCCTGGGACAAACTCCAGCCCCCCGTCAACCCTGGCCAGGATATCAGGTTGGAAGGTAGATGAGTTCCTCAGTATCAGCAGCTTCCCAGAGATAATCCCATGGTTGTGAAGGCATTCAGTTATAATTATACACCAGAAAACAAACGTAAACTTCCACGTCAAGGCTGTGAATCTATACTATTGATCGGCTAAAGAAATGACGAAGCACCATTGGTGGTAATGTGTGCTGACTCAGTGTTACCTAAATATGAGTCAATCAGTGGCTAATACCACATTGTGACTTTCATAGCCACATGAGACGGTGGTAATTAGAGGAATGCTCTACGGCACAAGTCAAAAAAACCCAGACACCCTTAAGCTCTCATGGTCAGAAGCAAACACAGACTGAACCACCAAACTTCAACAAGCCCTGTAATATTTTCAAAACAGTACAAGTGAGTCCTTCCCCAATGCTTTGAACTCATTTTGACAGCAAATCAACTTATTGAAGGCAACCAGGATACGTTCAGTAATGGTCCAAAAGCTCCCACAGAGAATCATCCTTCCTTTGAGGATGGTTAATGGGAAATCCCCAGCGCATGTGCAGCAATGTGATGTATAGCAGCAGGTGTTTACATGCTAATACACACACTAGTGTTAACAATAAAAGTGACAGTAGGTAATGCAGCAGTCATGTGACATAAAGCTTGTTTGTTCAGGTCCCAAGAGGAGCCCCCACCGTTCAGCAAAGCCGCTATTCCGAATTTCTTCACTAAAATATCCAGCTGTATAAATAAGCAAACATTTTAAGGTAGATGAGAGCATCGGATAAGCAGCTAAATGCTGAATAAACAGATATATTACTGGCTGTAATAAATGTAAGCAGCAGTAATGAACCAGGCCAGCTGAGAGAGCAGCGGCAGTGGGATTACCGTAAACAAGGGGAACGCTGGAGAGCTTAAAGGGGCAGATTACGTTAGTAACAGTGGCGACTGAAGCTCTGCGCTGATCTGACAGATGCGCTACACCAAGATGCTATCGGCAGTCAGTTTTATGTGCAGGCACATCCGCTGAAGATCAAAAAAAAACCCTGGGCAAAGAATAACCCTTGACCACAACTGCGTGCAACTAACACAAAGCCCCCGTTGACATTTAACGGCCTGCACTTACAACTAGCAGCGGCAGCATCTTTGTCTGCCTGCAGCTGGTTTTTCTTTAGAGGCGCAACAGCGGCCACAGCACCAGCCACCCC
>JAABNX020000021.1:8301645-8318488 GCA_015163995.2 Mormyrus lacerda
GTGCCCCCCCCTTCCCCCCCCGCCCTGCCCACCGTCAAACCGCCATTTGATATGTTCTTCACTTTTCTGCCTTGTGATATATAGATTTTTTTTGTGAATATGCCTCTGGTACAAACATCGCTGTGAGGCCAGTGGTTTCTTCAAATGTGATATAATGAAATTCCCGATGACAAAATAACCGTGGGAACCGCAGATAGTGTCAACTTTATTTTTGTCAGATATGAGTTAGCGGAGGAACTTTGCTCAGACAAACAATTCTCAGTATCAGAATATATGTAAATTTAAAATTACACAATAAAGTCACACTCAAAGTCACACAATAAAAAATAAGAAGCATTTTAAGAACTTCTGATCTCCAAAGAATTTCACCAGCAGCTCAAAAAAATAATTACCTCAACTGGCAAAAAAGCTCAGTGAGGCACTCTTTAGCCAAACATGGTGTTCTAAGGGTCGAGTCAAAAATACAAAGGTGTATCGGATGGTTGCTGCAAATATGGGGGTGACTTTAGTAGAAGTTTTGATAAGGCTATACTGACACACCTTGACAGACATCATAATTCTACACCAACAATGCCAATTTCTTTGGCTGCCTAGGACTGTTACATGGCGTTGTATATATGTACATTACGAGTGATAGAGTAGCACCAAGAACACTGGCCTGCATTAGCACAGGAAAAACTGTATTCCCAGGAAAAACACAGGAGTGCAAAGCAGTGAAGAAAAGATCTCCAGCCTCCAGGCTACAGAAATTAAACTGCCCTCATTGACCAAAAAAGTGACCACACCCTTTTCTTGTGTTACATCTGCTTCTTCTAACCAGTTCAGCAAGTATTCAATAGTGAAAACTGCCTTGACAGAGATTCAAGTTATCTCTCTTTGGACTTCTGCCTGCTACCCACGGGGAGATTTTGCCATTGTGGAGTCACAGCAAGTAATACCAAGCTGTTCCATAAAGGTTTGTGTCTAAAACATGACTGAGAGTATTACTAAATTCTTATACAGTGATTTTGGTAACATGCTGTGTCATTGCAGAATTGAAGGGAATTTTTTTGATAATGTCTTGCAAAAATACAATTTCCTTTTACAGAATAGCTGTTCAATAAATGTTGTGAAAGTGAAATGGGATTATTAAGTAATATTTATGTTTGTTTGGGCACAGATTGGCCCAGGAGGCTCCTAGAAGCATCAGTCCAAAATGAAAACTGTTTCATGTTTTTTGGTCTTGATATTCTGTTTTACTTTATAATTTGCAGTTTAAAATCCCACTGCTTTTTGGTTGAGGTGAGCCAAGGGAACAGCTACTAATTTAGCCAATATCTGGCTTATGTTCATGTATTTCTATATTACAAGTATTTCAAGTATTACAAGCTGAATTTCTCCATTCTGTTTAGTACAGCATGCCGTAAACTACTATATAAACATTTATAAATATACTAAAAAATGTTAGAAATGGTGCAAAAGTGACATTAAATGATATCTAAAAATGGCTGACACAAACCCACTATCAGTACAGTATGCACCTAACTTACCAACCAATTCGCTTAACTAGCTAGTCGTAGGAATGGAATCGGTTAAGTGTGGAGTAGCTGTACCACAATATTTTAATATTTTTTAATTTTTAATATTTTAATATTTCAACTAGCCTAACTCTAGCCACTTTTTCGCCACTTTTTTAGAATAGGTCTATATCCGTCAAATCAGACCATAGCAGTTGCAGAGATTCAGTAAATACCCCAGCTCTGTTCCTGACATATTACATGCATTTATTTAGCAGATGCACAAAGAAGAAAGCAGAGCCGCCCATTTCCTGGGTGGTTAGGGTTAAGGGCCTTGCTCACAAAGGCACCGGTAATATCACTCTGCCAACCATGGAATCTGATATGGTGACCTTCTGATTATGGGCACAGAGTCCCAATCCATAGAGCCACACATCACCCAAGAAAAGAATTATCTTGGCCAGCCCCAGGCTTGAAACTGGGACATTTGATGCACCAGCGCCAACCTCCAATCAGCTGAATCACTCAGCTCGTCAGAAAATATAAACATATGTAATAAATGACACTGATATTACAACTAATAATGAACAAGACCCTGTTTTCATCAGAAGGTTATCCCTACTAACAAGTTTAAGTGTTCACCATTGCCATAATTCTCTTTCTCAGCCCAGAGATGGTTTACAGAAAAGCATAACTTGAAAATGGACATTGAAATGTTATCTGTTATCATCCCTTTAATAAGTTAGCCAGCTTCTTCTTCGATTTAATACTCCCACATAGTAACCAAAGAACCGGCACCACGATACATGTTAGCCTAAGAAGCGTATCGACTGTTTCTCAGCAAAGATCTGAGCTTTGGAACGCAGTACACCTGGGCCAGCTTTATGTTCTCCACCAGGGCCCAGGGGCGTTCAAGGAAACAGCAATGAATTCTTTAGGAGTGTGTTATAGTACCATGGAATATCTATGGGCAGAGTGCTGGAAATAAAAGGAACAGTTGATTCTCTTTGAATATAGACAGAGAAAACCCAGTGTTAACAGAATAATGGGATGTCTCACACCAGCCTTTATGTGCAAAAATATATCTCTGGATTGTGATCTTCTGTGTGAATAGTTTAAAAAAACACATCCTTGTTGTGAGCTCTGCAGACTACAAAGAGTGGCTTCAACCAACTGTCTTCCAGGCGGGAACATGACCCCTAAACAGTCACATGAAAGAACTGCAGATAATTCTAGATTTTATACAAGAAACAAATGCTGCTTCTGCAAAATACAGAGAACGTTCGTTGTCAACAGTTTTGAGGCCATGCAGCTCATCTTTATACGTCCTGCAGCATTTTAGGAAAATACTGTATTTATAGGACTTTATTTTCAGTTATATTTGCTTGCAGTTTGAGTTGTAATCATGTGGATACAGTTATTCCCATTCGCTTTTACTCTTCCTTAACCCATAGATTTCCCATCAAATCAGCTACTGTACAATTATTTGGTACAGCCAGTCACCTGTTACAACATAGTAAAAGATGTATGAATAGAATATTTATACTTACAAGTGTGTGTCTTCTTTGTTACAGAAATACCTGTAAAAAAAAGTAAAAATTAGTCCTGTGTTACCAAATATAAAACATTTGTTTAACCTGGTTGCTTAAGGGAAGAGTTAGTGTGTCTATGTTTCTAGAGCGGAACTGAAACTGTAAAATATGATTTTTAATCACAGGTTCACAGCCCCTTGCCAGACTCCCGAATATGTGTCAGCAGCACACAGTGTGGCACTTCCTACATGCCTGGGCAAGGTCGGGGGTCAAGGGAACCACAGAGGTGCCCCTTTCCATGTCTGGGCTAGGTCAGAGGTCATAGGTCAGTGAGAGAGCATTCGGACCATATGCGGCCATCTGGCTGAACGCATCCCAGCAGTGAGGATGGCTCCAATCGAGTCGATTATGAAAATTTATGCAGGAAGATATTCCTGAATTGTAAATGAGGTGCTTGTGCCTCAGTAGCCTCCAAACTGGGTCTCTGGACCCACGTTTTGGCTACATCCATGCTGCATGCACAACCTCGAACACGTTTATGGAAGGTAAACCCTGCATCAGTGGTTAATCTCAATCATCTTGGGACCAGGCAGGGCCCATGAGCATGCCGTCTTCCTTCGGCAGCGTGTGCACACATATCCCTCACTCCCCTCCTCCATGCCGACGTTTCCAGAGGCTCCTGATCCCACAGAGAGTGAGAATTGAGAATGTTCTGCAACAACATGCAGATCTACGGCAAAGTACCTCAGGGACTTCACCAGCATCCATTGCTTATTATTCAACAACATGTGACTTAATCTGCCAGGCGGACAAAACCAGGCTACAGATCTGCTCATGGTGGTTGAAGATTCTGAGTGTCACCCTGACGTCCTATTACTTAAAACCAGCGAGTAATTGACAACAGGCAATCGTTAATTTACCTCCTGGACAACCAATGCTAACAATAACAACGCAATATATACACGTGTCCTCTTGTTAGATACACTCATTTATTCACACAAACATCCTCCAAACTGTGAATTAGATAGCTGCAACTCATTACGAACAACATGCAAACTGGGTCAAGAGGGTCATTAGAACGTCTAAGACAAGTGGTTGAAGTAACTTTGAATGTGGTATGATTGTTCATGCCGGACATGTTGGTTCTAGCTCAGAAACAGCCACCATTCCGAGTTTACAGAGAATCGTGTGATAAACAAACAAAGAAAGAAAAAACACCCAGTCAGCAGCAGATCTGTTGCTGAAAACACCTTGTTAATGAGAGAAGGTGGAGAACAATGGCCAGTCTCGTTAAAGCTAACAGCAAGATCACAAGTGCAAAAATAACAGCGCAGTACAACGGTGGTGTGCGTGAACTTTTCTCTGAATGCAAAAATCATTTACCCTCAAAGGGTTTCTGGAGGAAAACGTGGGCCCTGCTCAGTACTAGCAAGGCCCACTTAATAACCTGGGCACTGATTGCTCTTGGAAGAAGAAATATGCAGGGTTATTGGATAAATGATTTTCAGGCAATTCTTTGACAGCAGAGACTCAGTTCGTTGACACAGTAATACTGAAGTGCTGGCCCAAGTTCATGCAGCTGGTTATCCAGTGTGGATCAGACCCAGTGTGGATCAAATCCAGTGTGGATCAGACCCAGTGTGAATCAGAGGATGAAATCAGGACAAGCCTAAAGCCAAGCCCAAGACAGGCCACCCACAGGACAGAAGAAGGTTCTCACTAAGAGAAGTCACCATCAGAAGAACAGAAGAAAGGCGCGCAAACTGGAATAAAAGTTCAGGTTTACTGTTATTGGATCATGTGTCCTGTTCTGAGGAGCTTTTTCCTAAGTGATACAACTGAAAACATGATCCAGATACAACAAACTTTCATGGCGTTCTGCCGAGAAACAAACCGGCCACTTCGCCAGTTTCGCTGGCAACATATGACATGCAGAAATACTGCAGCTGCCTGGTGACAGGGTTAGCTTCTTACCCAGTACAATAATAGCTGTGGAGCACAACACCTTCTGTCTCCACTAAAACGTTTATTCATTCGTCACATGCTCCTGCGGCTTATTGGAATGTAACTAGTGCCCCTTCCATCTTCTCCATGGCTTCTTTCGTTTCTGAATTCAGCTGAGCTGACTTTTTTTTTTCTTATTGGGTATATCATGGGCCTTACTGCACAGTAGGACTGCTTGATTATGGCAAAAATCATAGTTGGAAATATCATGGATTTATTGAACTTTTTGTAAAAATAAAAAAAAAAAAGCTTGTCTTTTAATTCAATTGAGAAACAAAACTGGCCTATGAAGGGATGCGCTGGATTTATAAGACAAGGCAAAATGAGCATCACTGCGAAAAGAATTACGGTACAAATAATTGTTTTATCTTGATTATTTTGTTTTGATAATCATTGGAAGTAAAAATCATAATTGAAATGAAAACTGCCCAGTCCAATTCTACCCCCATGGTTCAGTACACAACCTGACCATGTTACAAAGATGAGAACTTGCTGTCCTGCAATCTGCCACAACTGTAAGAAGGAAGGAACACCAAATGAATCCAGGATTTCAAGGTTTTTATTTGTCGCATGCAAGATATACAGTTAGAATGTTGCAATGTAAGCTTCCGAAAAGCATACTGCAGTGACACTGTGCTTGACAGTGATGTCGCTCCTGCTGACCTGCTAGGCTGCTGGGACGGGGATGCACTGCAGGATTAAGCACCTCTAATGAGAATGAAATCTTAATGTTCCATGATAAGGAGACAAGGGTCAGGACTGTTGACTGAGACCAGAAATCTTTAAGCAGTGTGACCTGATATAGATTGAATAATGACAAAGGTTGGGGAGACAATGCAAAGATGTGTCTCCAGAATCATAAGTTTCACTTGATTTAGCAGAGGTGGATAGTTTCACGTGCAAAAAGTAAAAATCCAGTCCAAGATTTTGTTTCAACCAACCAGTTAAGTATAAAGAGTTACAGTCAGAGAGTACTGAACTGGTAGGTTGGATTTTTACTTTCTGCACCTGAACTCTCCACCTTTATTTTACTATTATGTATACACAGTGGCAATTGAGATAATTTGATATTCAGGTAGACCGATCAGAATAAAGATGATTTTGAATAAACATATTAGCATATTGGTCTGAGATCGATTTTGAAACTTTGATGTAGTACACTGAAAAACACCACAATGTCATAAATTTTCAATTTGTTACACAAAATAAGGTTATGTCAAAAAAAGGCACAATGAGATTATTTCCCAAATTAACACATAGAATGTTGCATCCAGTATGACTAAAAAATTACCTTTCCATTTCCTGGACTTTAGGTGTTTTACTATTAGTTACTGTTTTTAGCAGCTTCTTGCAACAGAAAGAGGAGATACTGTAAGATGTCATAATTATAAATGACACGTTTGAAACGTTTGAAAGAAAATTCCTCTTATCCTGTGTTACATTGGTGGTTGTGTTCTGTCCTAAAGTATGACACATTTCCAGGTTAGTCTGATGATTATGTCAATATAGACAATACTTGGTATTGTACTGAAATGTATTTATCATACGTCTATCTAGGTAAGGCTCCTCCTACAGTCGAGGTAAGATGTGGTTAGCTGATCTGCTTCCTCTAAATTTCCCCTGGTACGAGACTGTGCATGCGAGCATTTGCTTCATTGCAGCCTGGCATTCTGTCCAGGGTGTTCCCATGTATCCCAGACAGACTCCAGGCGCACGGCATTCCTGTACGGAATGAGCAGTTTGGAGGATGGAAGGGTGGATAAAACCCAGAAGGTTCAGAAACCCGCTGAGGTCCAATGGAGATGTTCCAGAGACACATGCACAGTCTGGAAGAGTGTGGTGGCACATCAGTTAGGGGGGGGGGGGGGGGGCTGAGCTGCCAGAGTGGAAATGGAGCTACGTGACAAGCTGTGAATCTCCGGTGGGTTATTATGAATGGGGCCGATTCTCTGGCACATGGCGAAGCTGCAGCTTCCGCACTGTGGCGCTCAGAACAACAGAAGTCCTGCAGAACACAGCAAGCCTGTGATCCTGCTGATGGCACTCAAGCATTGCCTGCTGATCTATGGCAATCAAACTGCTGCTGTTACGACGTAGCTTGTATCTGCACAGGGTTCAGTACGAGGGCCGAGAGTCTTACAAGCAACAGAAGCTAACAGCTCCATAGCATTGAAGTGGCTAGATTTTAATGCTAGCAATAGTACTAAGACAACAACAATCTTTATTTCCCTATAGATCTGACTCATTTACATAAAAACCTTATTCTTCTAATAGCTCAGTTGTTCTTGGTATCCCTGACCGCTGCATTGTCGGTGATGTAAAAATGGAAGAGTACTGTAAAAGGTTGGACAAAAGGTCATTTGCAACAATTTTGGGCAGAACAGGGCTGCTGTGATTGGGATGAAGAATACCGTGCTGAAGTCACTCCATCCATCCATCCATCCATCCATCCATAAGCTCCACATGTTCTTGTGAGGATTGGCTGCTTTACTGAAGTTCTACAGTCTACTAATTGAACTTCAAATAAAATGAGTGATACGCAAACTTGGTCATGTCCTCCTTCCCTGTCTTCCAGCTTTAGGAACAGACAGGGACTTCTGTACCAGTAAACACAAGTGAGATTGAAGACAGTACAGAATCAATTATTTAAGTTAATTAAACAGCAAACCTAAAGTAAATCTTATGAAGCTTCAATCACAAATAGTGCTTTGAAAACTGGGAGGCTTCCATCTGGCATAATTATTCCTTAATACTTCTCTGATTCATTCCAGCTTGATATATTCTCAACTGCATTCTCTAATGGTTCTTTAATAGGGCCCCTGAGAACCCGGGAAAAATAAATGGAAGCTCTTTGTCTGGGATTAATATGGCACCTCCGTAAGGTACTTCTAATCGCTGCCGCAAGCTATCGACAAGCACGAGGCACTGGAGAAAGTGCCGTAAGGCTGACGTTCCCACGGCACACAAAGCGGCGCGAAGGCTCATCAGTGCTGCTGTCAGCCAGACCACTTTATAAAGCAGAAATACAAAAATGTAATGATTACAAAAATATCCTCTCTGAAATAAACCCCTTCAAAATCCTTTGAGAAGCCATCTGTCCAGGGATGTTCAGGAGATTTGATAACCTCCAGGCGAGGTTATTTCTGGCCATTTTTAATTGGTTTTTACTTGTATATTGTTCCTCAGGTATGCCCTGGTGTTATTCTGTCACTGACATATAGACAAAGCTTTAAATGATCACATCTAAAGAAAAGGTCCACTTGACAGATACAAATACTTCACAAAATTAATTGCAGACATCTGCCCGATTTTATTTTTTTTTAAATGTTGTAGTAACAAATTCTTTTGTTACTTTATGGCCCCTAAATTAATGTGACCCATAGGAACAAAAACCAATTTAACAGCTGGCCAAGGAGCCAGAGAATTTTAATTAATTTAATTAATAAAGAATTCATTGATGAAAGCGTTACCATTACTACAGTAACTGGTCCAAGGAGGGCTGGTACAGTTGTGTAGTTTAACAAATGCTTAGTGTTTCAGTTGGCCCTTACAACATAAATTCATGTACACCTATTTGTCTTAAAAACGAAAAAAGGGAGACAACTGCAAATTAACTGTGGATATGTGTGGTAAACGTTGGTTTTATGCAACAGAGTAGCTTCATAGACAATAAAAAGGTGAAAAAGAAAAAGCAGTCATACAACTTGTGGCGTTTCAGTGCCGACCCAAGTGTGCAACAGGAAGCTGAAGCCATCTACAGGAAGTGTAAGATTGCCATTCTGTGGTTTAAGATCAGAAAGTCATTTGCACGCCTTTCTGTCTGCAGCCATCCCCATATTCATAAAAACTAAAACAGTGCATACAGCTGGCTGCATACAGTCTGCAGAGACAGCATAGTATGAAGGAGGGCTGGGGTTCTGGTTCGGGTTCGGGTTAGGGTTCGGGTTAGGGACAGCAAGTGGCCCTTCATACATCTCGATGCAAGAGCAGAGCAACAGTACTTTGTAGATCTAGGGAGTTGCTTTTCACAAAAATACTCTGCTGTAAAACTTTGAGGAACACTATGTAGCATCACATATTGAACGTTTCCCTTTTAAATGGACACAATTTATAAATTTGTTAATGAAAAGTAACAGCACATTAGTCAAGACCCAGAAATGCAGACAGGGACAGAATGATGGATTCGATTCCGACTGGTTTATGCCTTGATGCTTTAACGGACCTTGGGTCGGACTCTTCGGTCAACATTCCATATGACTTGAGGGCTGTGGTGTTTCAGAACAAGTAGACGTCAAGCAGGGAAATGAGGCAACAAACAGATGTATTAGACTTGACAGCCCTTTGGAAAAACTCAGCATAGAGGACAGAGAATCTTTGGATCACATCCCATTCATGTTTCCCAGAGGGAGACTTCCCCCTGCCTGTGCCTCGCCTACGCAACCCCTGCGTAGTTTGTGGGTCTGGCGACATTCGAGACTAAATCCACAGCACCAGATACCTAGGTGCTATGACACAACTGGAAGAATGAGGGAGCTTGCCAAGGCTGTGCTGAACATCTGCCAAGGATAAATCGCCCTCAACAGGTTCTCAGGTGCACAGCAAATCTTTTATCGTTCACCCCATGATCACAATATGAAGGCCAAGCAACAGAAATAAAGAAACTTTGTTCAGAGTGCATCTGTAGGGCACTTCAACGGTGTCTTGGCAAAACAGTCATGCTGATCATATACGGCCATCTGACAATGTCGGCTGGCTATCTGACAATGTGGCTGCCACATTAGGATCACAAATGAGTTATAAGACTCAGAAACAGCTTGCAATCCTTCACTTCATGATGTATTAATCGACACATGAGAGGGCGTGTCACACACATGCCCGGTAAACCAATAGCCAGGAGAGAAATGAATGATTGATGACGTAGACTTAAGGTATTCTTGTCACATTATGCCATATTAAGGCTGGTTGTGCAAATCTTGAGGACAGCAAGCACACTGTAAGGAATTTGAAGACATGGGGAATTAATTCTGTTTGAAGTTGATGTCATTTAACTCATTGGACAGGGTACATTTATTCACCTGTCACTCTGACTCCCCAGTAACACAAACCCAAGGCAACCCACTTAACAGTCCGTGAGATCTGCCTTTCATCACGTTCGCAGAGTTGAATACAGCTCCTCTGTTCACTGTAACATTACGCCTGTAGGCAGGCTGCTATTGTATAGCTACTCTGAGATTTGGCTTGAATGAAAACCAGTTCCAGAATCGCTATGCAAAACGAAGGCCAGTGAAATCATCGGTAATATTATTATGATTATCATGTGATTACTTATGACTTTGATATTGTGGGGTGCCAGATAGATTCAAAGATGCCCCCACTTTATGTCTTATTCATCCTGGGATAAAATCCAGCCGCACCATAATCCCATACTGGATAAGGATGGAATGAAGGATGGATGTGTTCTAAATGTTGGTATTTCTTGTATTCTGCCGTTATTCCGTCATGAGAGCTGTTTACTCTTTCCTACTGACATTGGATTCACCATAAAACAAGAACACTTTCTGCCTCACTCCATTTACAGGGAGTGTACCCAAACAGCCGAGAATTATAAACTGCTCCATTCATCGAGCTGTACAGGTATTTCAAGAGGCAAACCCCGCTCAAGGCTCTGGAGGTTACCCAGGGTTCGCCATTGTATGGTAAAACAACCACATGAGGCAACGAGAAGGGCTGCTCTTTTATTTAGTTGAATAACAATCTCAATATATGCAGAATAGCTTCCTCTGCTGGCTAAGAAAACAGAGGTAGCAGGAAAAGGCATCGTGGCAACGCCAACCAAGCAGGGGGGCAGTACAGGTCAGTAAGGAGACATGCTCAGCTCATTAATCCTGCTGCAGGCTGGCTAAGAGGAGAAGGCACAACCAATGCTATGCTTCTTAGCATTAAAGTCCTGTCAGTCAGAGGTATCTGCATCGCAAACTCCTAAGGTGCTGGACATTTGCGGATTCGTCTCTCAGAGACACAGATGTGAGTCTGGTTAAGTTCAGTTAGCATAAGATGGTAGCCGTTTTCATTTATGCCTTTTGTGCATCGTTAGCGCAGCTAAGTGTGCCGTACATTTCGAGTGTTTACAATAGACCACTAAGGTCTTGCAGGATTCATTAATCATGTTCATTAAGTGGCAAATACCTAAAACAAGCATCGCAATTTAAGTGTAGCTGACCGTCAGCTTAGTCGAGAATCCTGCAGCTGACTGCCATTACAGATGAGGACTCTGGTTATCTGCTTGAGAAATTCTAAAATGAGAGGCAGGAGAAAATGGGGCGAACGGGCCATTCGGAAGGTAACACACACTCCCTCGGACGTACGCATGCACACAGAGGGGTTCGAGCAGGGGTAAATCCCTAAAGTTTGCGCTAAGCAGTCACAACAAAATGGTGTGAAGCAGTAATAATTCATGGCAAAGTCTATAAACATTCCCTTAGCTGCAAGCAGCTGCCATAAACATCTTAATTAATTTAAAAAGCCGGAGACTAGAAAATTACAATGCGGTAAGGAACGGCCTCGTCTGCTGCTCCATAGCACTAGAACAGATTGGGGGCTTAAATTTTTAAACACGCCTTTCATGTTCTCTAGAGCAAGAAAAAGCCTTTGAACAGCCAGGTTGCTGGGAAGCACACCTACCAGTCCCTCACCGCCAGGTCATTCTACCCATCTTTTTATCTGATGATGGATGCTTTTGTTTCATATTATCGTCTAAACTGCGATGAGGGGAGGGCTCCGGCGACCCTCGCTATCTCCTTCGGGGATATCAGATACTCTTTCATATCCTACTCATGGCCTTAATCTCCCCCATTTTCCTGCCTCTCCCTGCGGTCTTGCACAAAGGAACGCAACTCTGTTCAGAGACGTGAAAAACATCTATAGCTGCTTCCAGCGTATGCAGGCCCAGATGCGTCTCAACGCCAGGTGGAATCAGTACTACATGCTGATTAATAAGGTGTGGTATGGGAATTGAGAACAACATAAATAAAACGAGAAACAACGTAATAGTAATCATTAGCATCATTGTCGAACTTCTATGTGACTTATCCAGTACAAGGGTTCCTATTGGGCTGGAGCCCATCTCAGGAAGCACAGGACACCTTGCAGAAGCTACAAAGGGGTCAGGTGTAGCTCAGCTAGTCAGGACACTGGGCCCATCATCAGAAGGTCGCTGGTTACCCTATAATCAACAGAGTGATTATACCATTGGGCCCTTGAGCAAAGGCCCTTAGCTGCAGTAACTCCAACTGACTGATCCTGGTTCCCACATTGCATGTGCTTTGCCTTGTTTAGCATCTGTCAAATAAATAAATGTATGGAAGATATAAAGACACTAATTGTCTCTTAACTTTCTCTCCTGCAATTCAGAGACACAAATACACCGAAGTGCAGGTCTTTGGATGGAAGGCAGAGAGCAGAGTACCAGAGGAACACACAAAAAACCTGAGGCAGGATCCACACCACCAGTGCTGAAAACGTAAGGTTATAGCGCGACTTACTGAGCCACTG
This sequence comes from Mormyrus lacerda, assembly GCA_015163995.2. Taxonomy (NCBI): domain Eukaryota; kingdom Metazoa; phylum Chordata; class Actinopteri; order Osteoglossiformes; family Mormyridae; genus Mormyrus; species Mormyrus lacerda. The sequence continues at coordinate 8,314,229 of JAABNX020000021.1, forward strand.
AGCTGCCCAATTATTACTATGCTGGCAGGCTGGGATAAACTCACCTAAACATAGAAATAAGTAGCACCTTTAAACATCAATGCATTTATGGACGATATTAAAGCCTGTGTGGCCTGTAGCCAGGAGGGGATTCTGTGTAGTAAAGAGGAAAGAAGTTCACCAGCTGTTCAACATGCTCCTAATGCCACTGCTATCTATGGCAACAGGACCTGAGCGAAGGACAGGCAGGTCGGCGATCTCATCAGTACGTCGCCAGGGGACGCCTGCTTCAGTGCTGCCAAGGTGTTCGGCCCGGCTTTTGGGGGCCTGGAGGACATGGTGGCACCAGGGACATCTGGGTGAAATGCTGACATCCACCGCAGCAGACGGTGGTGGATCTTCACCCATACACTGAGCGGAGACTCAACATCCAGAACAGAGAATGACATCGAGAGTAAGTCTATTAATTATGGATTTTGTTTACAAAGTGTAAGATGAATGTAACACTAGTGAGATAAGTGTGTCAAAACTGCATCTAGAATTCGCAGTTTTTTGCAGCTGTTTCCTGATGACAAAGATGGCAGGGGGCAGAAAGTGTTACTGAATGGCATTCAGGATGGGTGGAAATGCTGAGCCCCTCCCAAACGGGGATCCAAAGCAGCGTTCATGGCCTGATGTCAGAACAGCACATCTTAAAGAGTACAGATGCTCTGTCTCAAGTGGACGACAAGCGCATGGTGGTGGGAAGAATTTACCTCAAAAACACACAGACACAAAAACTAGTGATAGTTATGGTGACTGAGGATCCAAGTGGGGCAGAGAGACACCAGAGAGGAGTGGAGACTCAGACGGAGGAACAGGACGTGATGAAGCAAAGGGGCAGCACAGAGGAAGCAGAATTAACAGGCGCGGTGTTGGCTTCTGGCAGAGCGGCGGGTAAAACAAACAGAACTGAAGCTTATCACCTCCCACAGCTCGAAGCGGTGGGCTCTGCTGGTCACAGCTCTACTGTAGACAAATAATGTGGTTAATCTGTGAACTGACTTCAGAGTGATCTGCCCACGGATTTCACACCATCTACAATACTGCGGATACAGGACTGACGTGGGTCTGCCTGCTTCTACTGAACTTTGCAAAGGACAGTTGCAGCTTGAGATCTGACCTCAAAAATTCCAGTGATATCATAGGGGAAATGTCTTGAACCACAGAGCAAAGAATGCATTTAGAATGGGTGTTTAGGCAAATGAACAGCCCCTGCGTTAATTGTTTGAGTAACTCAACTTATAATAAAATGTAGCCCTATTAAAAATCAATTATTTATGTGTGTTCATTTATACATACATGCTGTCCTGGGATGAACTAGCATCCTGTCCAGGGTGTCCACTATTCCTCTTGTCCTCTATGCTTTCTTGTATAGGGTCCAAGTTCAGTGCACTGCATAACCAGTGCGGAAAACACGTGTATGAATGGAAGAGCACGTTGTCTTCACAAGGTTACGCCTTACAAAGGACCCTGCACAGAGAAATGAGGCTGACAGAGGAGACACACATCTGTCCTTCCCTCTGGTAAACAGAGTTGGCTATGATGTCCTGATAGTGCTGGGGGAGTGATGGGAATGGGCAGGGATGCAGGCCCCCAGCGTCCACGGGGACCCTGATATGGGGGGTGACTCAACAGCCAGTCCCTTTGATGAAAATCGCCAGGCAGGACCAGGGAGGAGACCGCGGCAAAAGTCCCCGAGAGAGATGGCAGAATCGCTCCCATTGACTCCGACGAGCTGGACACAGAATCGCTGCAGAAACATTATAGCCGCGGCAGCCTGGGGCCCTCAGATCCTTAGTTATTCATAAGCTAATTTAGCCTGTCATCAAATGTAATATGACTCCATCCCGCCCACGAGCTGCCGCAGATCCAGTAACCGAACATATATAACCGAGATCGGTGACTTGTTTAATGTTTAGGGGTCTGAACGACTAACAGATTTCGGGTCCGATCTGTTCCAATGACAATACATAGAAGAAGTAAAGAGCATGTTGTATTTCAGTTAAGGTAAAGTGAACTGCAGTGCAATCGATTCAAATCAATGTGACCGCAACCGAAAGGAAGAGAAAACGATAGCAGGGTTTATGCCAGGCCTTACAATTCTGAGAAATACCAGGGTCTGGCTGTGATCACGCACAAAATGTAGGCATGTACACAGCCAGCGGAGGTTCGTTTGTGCGACATCTGCTTGGAGCAACTACTCCTCGAGTAACTCGTAATTTCCGAAGCTGCAAGCTGACTTTTTATGGGTTCAACTTATTTGAGTATTTCTGACAAACCATGAAAGGCAGCATGAAACAGGTCCATTTTGTTTATAACTTTTATAAGTCAATTAATAATACAAAAAAACAAGCTGAATAAATTAGAAGGGCTCTCAGACATAATAACTGGCATCACAAAGTCTCCGATTATTCCGGATTCTTTTTAAAAATGTATCATCATCAGATATGAATTAAAAAACTGAGCATTGGTAGGAAGTTTGAACTGCTCAAAGAAATCACCTCACACATCTTTTCTGCAATCTGAATAATGAAGGGGAAAAGGGGAAAGTCCCCTGGGTATTTGATCTTTAAAAGCACAGAACAGAATAATGCTTTAAATGTGTCAAAAAAAAACAGTATGAAGTGCAGAACAGAATTTCCCTAGAAAAAAAGTTAATATGCAAAATATGAAGAGAAAAAAAAAGATTCAAATGATATTTTCCTCCAGGTAACTCTAGTTCAGTGTTTCCCAGTCCGGTCCTCGGGGACCCCAGGCCAGTCCACGTATTTATTCCCTCCCAGCTCACAGTAGGAAACTACAAGGGAGCAAAAACAGGGGGGTCCCTGAAAACCAGACTAGGAAACACTGCTCCACAATTCTAAGACATGACTGTGGGGGAAACAGTTACACGTGGCTACATCTCTGTGTATTTGTGTCATGCAGTGGTGGGTATGAAAAGTACTGGGGGCTAAATGAAAAGTACTGGGGGCTAAATCCTCTGCATTTTGTTCTAGCCTCTGGCCTACAGCAGTCTACAGTGGGTCCATGGTGACTGAAAATGAAAACATGACCATGGCAGCATCATGCAGAATTTCTGAGAGACTCAGAACAGTTCTGAGAATGTGGCCCAAATGCCCCTTGTGGCCTCATATAATAAACATGCTGAGTGACACCCAATCAGACATGGGCAACCTGATCTAATGTGAATGTGCTTAATTACGCCACTGCATCTGTGTCACCACATCACTGTATTCAGCTGCATGAATTTTAAAACACACAGCTGGTTTATTTAATTCTTGGAACTTTCACATAAAACAGAACACTTCTATTCCTGATGTTAATAGGGTAAAACAATGCATAATGTCCCCGTGCTTAGGGATTCACAAAGCCACTGGTGTTGTGAGTAATGAATTTACCATTTTGGCTTCATACATGTAGATTCCAGCATACAAACCCAAGAGATGATTTCCATAATATGTATCAAATCATATTTCCTCCACAGCACCAACAGTTAATATGGTCAACTGAGGATTTTAAAGTCAGAAAGCACTGAAAGTCACGTGATGTTAGAAACATACGGGTAGCTAATCATACTGACCATGACATGAAACTGACAATACAGAATGGAATACAGAATGGAATCAGGCAATGATTATTTTCTTTTTGCTCATTTATTTGGAAAACAAAAGGATAGTGTGCTGCCCATGTTTCACAGAGATCTAACTACAATGAATATTGAACATAAAGCTGGGCGCTGAACAAAACTGATTTTGACTAGAGCTTCATTTAAACTGAAGCAAACAAAAAAAAAATACATTCTCCTAGCATTGCAGTCATATTTTATAGTGTGAAGACTCCTGAGAATCCAGGATTATCTGATAAGATGTACAGACAAAGATCCTTAAACTGCAAAAGGTACTCTGCTGGTGGTGCGGGGGTACAGGGAAGGCAGACTTACAGTATGAAACTCTCACGTATAATATATTCATAAACAAACGGAGCGTCCATAAAATCTCTTTACAATTTCAAAAATGTATTACAAAGGCAATTGATGAGATATCGTCATCAGATTTGTTCTATGTACTCAGTGGTTATCAACATTTTTAATCACATTGCAAACAAAGGTGCGAGACCTCACTAATCTAAAGCAGAGGATCACTGACACCGTGCCGCCATTGATGAGGGTGTGCTACAGCGAACATGGCGACATCGCTAATCTAAAGCAGAGGATCACTGACACCGTGCCGCCATTGATGA
>JAABNX020000021.1:8327781-8341861 GCA_015163995.2 Mormyrus lacerda
ATATATATATATACGTATATATATATATACACACACATACACACACACACACAGACATTTACGTGTGTGTATTTATAATTATGTGTACTTACACATACAAAATAAAAGCACATTGTAGAAGAAACAGGACCAGGGGGAGCATCAGCCAGCAAGGATTTTTCTGACCCTCCTTCCTCGACTTAAGAGATGCTCATTTGGGTGCGTAAGGCTCTTGGACACCTGTTACGCATGCAGGAACCTCGGCAGGGGATCAGGATAATGGATAACTGATGCCCAACTTATGCAAGTTTGAACTTCGAGTAGAACATTGATAAAAAATGAAATGGACAATGAGGACTGGGGGGGGGGTGTGGGGGGGGAGGCACAAGCACTGTTAAAATCTGGGGATTTAGAAAGATACACCACCCATCTGTCCTGTGTAATATGGAGAACAAAGACTTTGGAGGATTTGAATTCTGTGATTCTCACAGTTAGCGCACAGGCCTCAGATACATTTTTAATGAGGCCATAAGGAAGCAAGGCAGACAGAAATAAGCTGAAAGATGAAGACTGCGGCGACTATGGAAAGCAGCTTGTTCTGTATTGTGGCTTTATGAGGCCGTATAATTAAACAAGTGAACATTACACAAGTCCCCAGACACACATATCCAGCTTAAAGAGCTCAATCTGTGTGACTTGTAATCCTGCACTCTTCCGTTGAACGTGTGCTGTGCTGGATCTGAAAAGCTGTCACAAAGCATATCGTGTCACATAAATAACAGCCCCCAGGGCTTCTCCTCAGCTGGGGCACAGGTTTGCTTTTTCTCCGGGGCAGCGGAAGGCCGATACAGAGGCCTGGATCATGGCTGTGTAACAAACGCTCAAACGTGTCCAGCACTTTTCTGTAGATACATTTTAAAAATTTGTTTTGTTAATATCATTTACATGCTTCACAATTTTAATATCCTTAATATCATTCTCCAAATTATTTAATCTTTCACCAGTACTGCTTCAGACATCAAATGCATTAAAACAGATAAAGCTTTCACTGATAATACTGACTGAATAATTTGTTTCAAAACACAGTTAGCTAGTTCATTCTCTACCATACAAAGCCAACTTTACTTTTTTTTTTTCGATTTATGAAAATCATCTGCATTGTGAAGACCCCACGTAAATCGTTATTTATTTATTTTTTTGCCACAATCTGTAGCATTAGTGTCTTATGACAAATCCTGTCTCCTGAAGATTTCACACTGCCTTTCTCTGCTCTCTGTAACACCCACAGAAGGGAAATGTCAATAAAAATAACTTTATGTTGCGTACATTACTTAGTTACTTTACAGTAAAAAATATATGAACCAAAAACTGACCTATTTTAACTTAGCAGACGCTTTGGTGCTCAGTCTTGGGACACTTGCTTATTTCTGAAGGTTTTACCTAAAACTACTGGTGTTTCTAATGTGAAATATATTTGTAATTTGTACTCTTATGATACCAATACATTTGCAATATTATACAGAATTTAACAAGCATCCTGAGACATTCTGCGAGCACTGTGCTAGTGAGGGAGGAATGGTCGGCAACATATCTGGGCAGCTCAGGTTTAGAGCCTGCCTCAAGGGTGATATGATTAATCTATTGACTGTGGGATTTGAACCCATGCCATTCTGGATCTGAGCATAGATCTCTAAAACATTGAGCTACACAGCACTCTATTGATATACAAATCAAAAATATTGCATCAATCACCTATAGTGCATCAGGCGTAAATGCAGTGCTTTCTGGGATACATGCTTAAAAACAAAGACAAAAATCACCGTTAAGGCCCCAACCGATAAAGACCCTAAACTCAATCTGGAACACTGAAGTGCTCAAAGTGTAACTTACATCAGTGGTACATTTTTAATATATGCCTCTTGAAAATGTCCCCCATTTTATGAGGAGGTCTGACGTACGGCTGACGTGGGGAGGAAATAAAACACATAGGAATAGCAAAACAACTACATGAGCTTGGCTGAGCACATTAGCCGAACTTGGAGTCTCATGAAAAGGAACATGATCTGCTTTAAACCCGGGGATATCTAATATCACTGGCCTCGGCTGAACCGGAGCAGCCACTTGTTTTGACTGTCAGGCAACAGGGATCAATGGTGCTGAACAAATCAGCTAGGTCACATGGCATACAGACTTTGAGGTTAATAAACACAGAGATGGAATCAAACAGCTCAGGCTTTTGTGGCTGTTCCTGCTGTCAGTGTCAGCTACAGAGTGGGGGGGTCATATAAAATGGCTGATCACGCCTAGAATAATATGCCTGAGGTTTGCCATTCAGTGTGAGAGCTTCAGATTTAGTAAGAGGGAAATTAAAGGACCCCGTTCCAAATTTCTAATGCGTGAGCAACACTGGCATAGAGTGAAAAATGGGGACGTCGGTTTTCTTGCTCTTTGAAGGGTTGTGTAAAGCTTATCTATTTTTAAAAAGCCCAAAATGCAATTTCAGGACAGGGGGTTGTTTGTTATTGCTGCAGAGCATTTCACAAAACACGGCTGAAATAAATAGATGCTTTCTGTGCAGGTCTGGGAAATTCTTACACTACTCCTTAGCAAGCAGTGAAACATGGTCAGATCTTATTTATCTTAAAAGCACAAAAGGTCTTCCAGTCTCACGTTAGCCAGTATAACATCCTCACATCTCCACATTCGTCCCCATCCTCTTGTGCCCCGATTCTCTTTCCTGCTTTCTTAAATTCATAAACTACCTTCTTAGACTTTGTAAAGTAGATCATCTACTGAGTGGATGTCAGTCCAGCTGTTGTCTCAAACAACCATTCATGCCTCAACAGGTCACCTGAAAAACTGACACTGAATCCAAAGCTACTACTACACTTGGCTGGTTTAACAAAAGAACAACTAATTGTCACTGGATATCCAGATAGAAGCTTGAAATCCTGAAAAGTACAACTGATGGTCTCTAGTCCCTGCTGATCTGTCATGTAAAGGTCAACACCAGCAAGTAATGGTTCACGCCTATAAAACAGCAAAGGAGTGACAGAACTGAAGGATCGAGTCTTCCTCCCCAACCGAGGCAAAGATGGGTGTCACATTCACGTCACAAACTGTCTGGGCTTTTTTTTCCTCTACAGAAGCTTCTTCCTGCTCCCCTTTTAAACTGTGCCTCCAGGAAATAAATTGGTTTGCAGTTTGGTTCTTTAGTGGAATGTTGAGTGGCTGGTTGAGAATTTTAATCACTACAGTAAATATTTGCATCCAGCTAGGTTTGACCCTCAGAGTGCTCTATTATTTCTGCCTTTTAACCCCCCTCCCTCACTGATTTTAGTGATGCTAATAGCAGAATTCTGTTTCCAGTGCCATCTCTCTGTGGTTTGGGGGTGGGTAGAGAATCACATTTCCACACTTCTGGTGCCAGCGGACCTTTAATGGGGGGGTGGGAGGGGAGGGATGATTATCTGTTTTTTTGTTTTTCTTTTCTTTCATTCTGTCCCCCTCTTTTCAGCAGCTGAGCATTTGAGCAGAAAGCAGAGCTGCTCTGGGAAAAAGGACCCTAGTTCCCGACGAGTCTCAGCAGAGGAAGCACCCCAGCATCTGTGATTGTTTCAAGGGGCGGAGCTTCATCACAATTACTGAGTATTATGGCAACTTCCAAGCTCAATTAGGTCCTATCATTAGGGAACCAAAATCCACTCAATACACAGCCTACTTCTGCCGCCCCAGGCAAAATAAAACATATTTTTAAGATTAATAAGACAGGAGATTAAAGAACCTTCAAAGGACATTAAAGGGGGTTTGTAATGTACCTTGAATGCCTTTCAGAGTGTCAAACTGTTGCGGAGATAGAGGACGTGCAGGTCAAAAAGAAGAGTGCCACTTTGCTGATGATGGAGAAACATCCACGAAGCGCTCCAGCTACCAGGGAGAAATAAGCTTTTACACACAAACTCCAAGAAAAAAAACAGAGTAAGACTGTGTGGCTGCCTGACAGGCCGAGGTCCAGCATCACAGAGCACTGCAGCACTGGAGCCTGGAAGCCTTTCACTGCTCCTCATAAGCTGGCATAGAAGCACATCTGTTGCAATAAAGCCAGAACGATGCATTGACTCCTGACCCAAATGACATGCCCCTGGGGTACGTGAAGCCACAAGTTCTTTACTTGTGAGGCATATTAGGTCGGGGATTGGGAGGGGGGAGGTGTCTCGTTAACATTAACGTCCATAAGGTCAAAGCTGTCCTTGCCACTTGGATGCTATCAAGACAGTCAGAGCAGCCTGGATTAGTGAGGGCAAAGTGACTTAAATTGCACATTATTGGGTGGAATTATACTATTCAGGGTCCTAGAGGCTATGGATGCAAGACAGGGAACGATGCAGGACGGGGTGCAAACCCATCACAGGGCACATCGAACACCAGTCACAGTAACTCCAATTAACCTCAGCATGTTGTGGGACTGTGGGGGGAAAGGAGAGGAAACCCCACAATGACAGAGGGAGAACATGCAAACTCCACACACATGGAGCCACGGCGGAGACTCAAACCCGGGTCCAGGAGGTGCGAGGCGTAAGTGTGAACCACTGCACCACCATGTATTATTACAAGACCCAATAAACACATTATGTTCCATTTAAACATCTCCCTAGTTTCCTTCTAATGATGTCATTTGATGTCAGGTACTATAACAGTAGGTAGCTATCGCAATCAGTTTAAGTATAACTTATATAACTTATAAAACTGTGACATGTTTGATACTGAAAAGCTTAATTCTAAGTGACAAGGAGGCTGGTTTGTCACCTTTTAATGATGCTGGAAAATTGAAAACATGAATAAGAACATAAAGAAGCAAAGCATATGTCTTCAAGCGCCATGTAACTGCTGGATCTGAACCTTGATCCATCCAGCAGGAGCTGAAGCTCCACATGGCCACAGTGGAACCTCCCTCACCTCGCTGAAGCTCCACATGGCCACAGTGGAACCTCCCTCACCTCTCTGAAGCTCCACATGGCCACAGCGGAACCTCCCTCACCTCGCTGAAGCGCCACATGGCCACAGTGGAACCTCCCTCACCTAGCTGAAGCTCCACATGGCCACAGTGGAACCTCCCTCACTTTGCTGAAGCTCCACATGGCCACAGTGGAACCTCCTTCACTTTGCTGAAGCTCCACATGGCCACAGCGGAACCTCCCTCACCTTGCTGAAGCTCCACATGGCCACAGCGGAACCTCCCTCACCTCTCTAAAGCTCCACATGGCCACAATGGAACCTCCCTCACCTCACGGAAGCTCCACATGGTCATAGTGGAACCTCCCTCACCTCGCTTTTCCAAAGCGCTCTTTTTCCGCTCATTACTTTACTCCTTTGCTGTGTGCTGACAGGAGATGCCGCAACAGCACACAGCTACCCTACCGGTGTTCTCTCTCATCTCCATGGCGATCCATCACTAGGCCCATGTCCATAGACAGTTCTGTTAATTACACCCAGCTGAGCCCAGTGGCGGTTCTAGCTTGCATGGAACCCCTGCTGCAGCACCCCCCCCCCCAAAAAAAAACACCACTCAGCAATGTGTGCATGTGTGAGTGAGCGATACAAACAAATAATGATGAGTTGAAAACTTTTTTATTAATTGCATTAATACAGCACAAAGGCAGCGGTGTGCTATGTGACAGATTCTCCCTCTCGCTCTACCTCAGGCTTCCAGTGGGGCGACCTGAGGTCAAGCCCCCCCATCTCCTTCTTCTCAGTGATAGCCTGCCTAAGTCTCAAACTATAATCAGGGCGCCCACTCCGACACGGTTAAGTGAGCCTCATGGTAACATGATACCATTGACATGACGTACAAATGAGTGATAAAAAATGATCGTGCAGATGTCACCATTCTGAAAGTTTTTTTGTACGGATACCCTGTGTCCCCCCCCCCCCCTCGGCAAGATACAATCCTGGGCATCCATGTCACCCATACCTAAGTCCGCAAGTGACTAGGCTTCATCCGAGTGGTTCGCTTATCTGAGGGTCACAGTATACCCAGTTTTGATGTTTTCCTTAATAAAGACCATTGCTTGGTTGAACTTTACTGTCTGGGATTTCCTTCCTGTACATACAGTATGGCAGACAGTCGTCATGATTTGCCTTTACGTGTGACCAATAAGGGCACATACTCATTACAAAACACGGCTTGTGCAAATGCGGGTTTGTAAAATGGACTTTGGTGCTGCAAAAGGAGAGCGGACTTTGTAGCAAATTGGACTGGGTGGTTACATAAGGTTACCCTGATCCTACAAAGGGCAGCCTTTCAGTCCTGTCTGAAAATAGTCTTTTTAATTTCTCTCTAAGGGTAAAACAGTCTTAAAGCTATAGGGAACTTGCCACACAAGATGTTTTCTGGTCATTCAGGATTGAATTTCTTGCTAGCAAAGTAAAATACAGTGATCAAATAACCAGTGAAGATTAGAATCATTTGAAGGCCAGTTTACATGAACAGTTTCGCGCCTGCAGTATGCAACCTGCAAGAGTCTACAACATTACGCCCCATAGGACAAGTCTGTCAAGTTGTATTACCTTTGCCAGAGGTTTAGGAACTTAACATAAAAAGACTCTTTTCAGCAGGGTTTCTTATGCAATTGAAAAAAAAATTGTAAGGATTAAATAAAATATGTAACAAGAGAAATGAGAAGGAAAGCCGGAATCAAAGTGGATTTGTCTTCCTTAATCACTCATCATGTCACCGTCAGTAGCTTGACCATGGGGGGGGCATGGCCAGGGAATTTTTTTGGGGGTGTGGGGGGTTAATTTTACAAATGAGTTCTCAGAAATACCAGAATTAAAGAACTGTTACCTCTGTCGTGAAGGCCTCAGTCGTGGCAGAAGGACGGATACTCGTCCCACATATGGTAGAACATCCAGAGAACCTACCTACAGTGATTCACCAGTCACTTAGTATTGCATTGTTCCTATACAGTACGTAAAAGGGGAGCTGTCCATGACCTGGGGTTTGGGAGGAACGACAAAGTTAGTCGCCTTTGCAATGACACGCCTTCATGTGCTGCAAAGTCAGGGAAATGGTTGGGAGAAGATGAGCCATTTGGTCAGTTTCATGTCACACTGCTCAATGCAGACTCTCATTAAGGCACTTTAGTAGCCCGTCCTGGTCCCATTATAATTCATACATTTAAAATCATTAGGTCCAGCATCGTCACAGCACTCCTTAGGCCTGAGGAGCCCATAATACCCCCACCAGCGCTCTGCAAATGAGAACCTTAAATGCACATTTCATATGTATTATTTTTAAACAGTTCATTAGTATACAGCAGGAGAAGAGAAGCGGCATTTATATTTGCTGTACACTGAATAAGATGGTAGTGCTTCGCCCCCCCCGGGAAGACGGATCACAACCCAGCCTCACCTCTGTGTGTCCATGTTACGTTACTCTCATGCTAGCGTTTACTGCTTTAACTCCAACATGGTGTGAATGCGTGACTCCAAATCCCCGTTAGTGTGCTAACCAGTGTGCATGTGTCATCAGTGCCCTGCAATTGACTGTTATCCCATCTCGGGTGTATGGGGGAAAAATTGTGAATGAGTATTAATATTGTTTACAAATATTTAATATGAAATGGAGCCGATTGTCAACCAGCCAGGTGATTATAAAATGCGAGTGGAATCAAACTACATCACAGAAATGTCTGTAGATCAAAGGTGAACATCTGAGCATATACTGGGCTTACAGCTTCCTTTATACTTTAACATCCCATTGACTATACCATTCAAATTAGGTTATTATTATTAATAATAATAACCTATCATTATTATTTTCACTCCAAGAACTCAATAATAAAAATAATAATAATAATAAACATAATTTATGATTCAGACATTTTTAATTTAACCTGAGTTGCTCCTTCGCTTCCCGACGAAGGAGAACAGCATGATGTAATTACGAAACCGGAGGCTTCCTCATTAACAGACAGCTCCTGTAGCCATGCCAAACGGCAGCCAGATGGAGGCTGTGTGCTGCGTCTACACCTGGGTCCTGCGCCGCCTGAGCTGATGCCCATTACCTCCGGAGTGGGCTCCCTAAGTCTAGCTGTTCCCCTGCACTGTAATTGCTTCCATTACTGTATCTGCAGTCAAATGAAATGCTAATTTCACAGCACATTAATTTCCGAGTCGGGGTGGCAGCAAGGCTGCAGAACGGGTTCGGTCCGAATCCTTCTGCAAGGCGGGGACGCACGGCAACCTGGCCGCCGGAGTCCGTGAAGTAAATCGATATCGATCATATACTTAGAAGAAAGCAGCGGAGCAGCTGCGCGATTAATCAGCCGCGGACGCCCCCAGCCTGCGGTGGCCGGCAGCGGGAGGATGGATCGTGGAGAGTCCTCCCTCAAGCATGTCGAACTCCGCTGTGCCTCGCTTATCCTCATACTTATCATTTTGGTTTTTTATGCAGACACTTTTATCCCACGCAGTGCATAACTCTGTTCGTTGCCCATTTAGTTAGTTGGGTATTTACCGAGGCAATTTAAGTCGAGTACCTTGCTTAAGGATATCTACAACAGAGCAAGACCTCTCCCGGGATTTGAACGAGCAATCAAGTCCTTATGCTGCTCGCCACGCAACATCGATTCACCGAATCTGTTGCTCATTTAAACTGTTCTTCCGCGCCGTTGCAGAGTCTTTGGAATGCAACCAGATGTCACGTGTGATCAAAATGTGATCAAAGTGCAAAAACATTTTTTCTGCCTGTTTTCCCCCAAAACTGCACATGAATTAGTGTCCGCTGCTTTATTTAGCAATCAAAACATTCAGTTTTTTTATGTAGAATGTGCAACCTATGCATCTGAATGCCTGTTAATAAACAATTATGAGATTCCACTTAATTATTGTCCAGAAGTGTTTGTTCATTAGAACAATCAGAACATTGCAGGCTGTGTGTTTCACCCCATACAACTCCAAATGCTACAATCCTGAATTCAGGATAGACTTTAATCGTAATGAAGAACCTGTACTTCTCTTACAAGGCTCCAAATTTGTCCGTCTTCTATACCAGTGAACATCTCCCCAACTTATCATATCTCAGAGACGCTGCTTCATTTCCGCTGCCATGTCTATACAGAAGCACGTTCAATGCAGGCAAAAACGCTTGGCCCTGCTGGTAAGGACCTGGAAGAATACAGCATATGTTGCCCTCAGGACCAACGCATCTCTCAGAAGCAGCCGTGAGTCGCCTGCGGGGCGAAGCAGCCCGCATGCCACAGAGCCACATGGCAGAGGACATCCAATCGGAACACAGGGAACACAATCAAACCAGACAGGGAGCGCAAAGAACAGGCTGGGAACCAAATCACTCAGTTGTTGAAAGCCTTTAGGTCCTTTGACTTCAGACTGGGAAAACAGGTTGGTGCAGAGTCTGTCAAAAAGTCCCCTGACTTTTTCCCTCTGCACTCTGGCTCCCCTGAAGATCTGGCCATGAAGTCCTGGTGCTTTCTGTGGGTCCCTCAGAGACCAGCCAGCGTGGCACAGAGTCCGGGAAGCAAGTTGTTCTATCCGTGCCGCCCTGAGAGCATGTTCTTCATATGGCAGCACGGCTGAGGAGCACAGGCAGCATGGGACTTAAGTGGTCTAGTGCAATTAAAGCATTTCTGCCAGATACAGAGCACGACTGGGTCACATGCCTCTGTATCACATCATGGTGATGGGGAAACAAGAGCCAGGGTGTGAGAAGAAGCAATGTCGCCTCCAGCTCCAGTAAGGCCTGGGATGACTTCAAAGCGTGGATCACAAGATCAGCTCCACAAAATCTGCTGCCCCCCCCCCCCCCATCAGAACGGTTTTCCAGATGATGCAGGTGAAAGTTGAGCCACTCGCGGCCGATTTCAGCGCAGAGTCAACCAGTAACAGACCTGCTCCTTGCAGAACTGGAGCACTGGATCATCACATAGAATGTGGTTGGTATGAGGAGATTTGACATATCATACAGAAAGCAAAGAAAGGGTGAGCAAATGCACATTTTTTGTGTGTCATTGCATAAAAAAGTTACACAGTTCTTTAGAGTGACATGACCTGCACGCAGTCATCTAAGTCTAGAGATGTGCATTTTCATAAAGACAGACCTAAAACAGGCTCCTTTGATAAAATGCTTAGAAAATGACAAGACAAATATACATCCTGTAAGCACTTCCTGCAGAAGTGTCACCGAAGGCACCCGGGGAGGGTTAAACAGCGCAGGCACCTGAAATAGCGCGTCGAGTGAGAGAGTGATGTCAAGCGGAAGATTCCTCCCACATTCCAGTGAATTACAGCTCGAAGCCTCGAATCCAGTGCGGCTGGCTGGCCGCTCAGAGACTCCAGGGACCATCCTGCCAACTGCCTGCTAAGCAGTGGGATGTGAAGTGTAGCTCTCGGCTCTGTGCTTTCACCAAAAAACAGCCTCTCACAGCTGCTCCTCTATCCCCGCAGCCTTCAAAAATTCCCATAAATCATTGCGGCCACTTAACACAGACAAGAAATTGACCAATTAAAGCGGCCCAGGGCGCGTCCGCTCCGTCTTCACAAATTGCACTCTATTTATACACGTGCTCATAAGCTCAGCTGGAAAACTCACCTCGTCTTGCACATTCAATTTTTTTTTATTTATTTATCTGTGCATTACACTAATTATTTTTTGGTCAGGCACGAGAGGGGCATTCCTTAACTGGACTGAGTTGATCCCATTTTAGCCAGTTTGGCAGACCATTCTGTGGGTTCATAGAGGGTTCATTCTTAGGGAAACAGCCCCCTTGTGACAGCAAGTCACCCTCTGATCAAAATAGTTGTTATAGTGATAAAGCACTATAGTAGTTCCTGTTTGCCAGTACAGTACAGTTCAGTGTAATGTACAGTATACACTGTGGGGCATCCCACCCCATTACATATTTACGTGTTGGAGAGAGGACGTTCATCTTCAACATTACAATTCAAATGATCATCCATCCATCTCGTACATGTGCTTGTCCAGTAGTGGGTCATGCTTAGCCAGGGGCTCATGCTAGGAAACACAAGCCATAAGGCTGGAAAGTCCCTTGATGGGATGCTAGTCCATCGAAGGACATTTCAACATAATATTTGTTAATAACATCAGCGTTATATTAAAATTGCAAGCATTCACTTTAGTTGTACGCGATGCCATTCGTTGTGAAAAAGGGAATAAGAGATTAATTTGTTTCATGAAATAAGGTGGATGCCCAATGAAATCATCTTGAGCATCACGATACAGTAACTCTCACAGGTGTGATGGCTCCTGTTTTTTTACACATGCTTCACAGTAACTCTCACAGGTGTGATGGGTCCTGTTTTTTTACACATGCTTCACAGTAACTCTCACAGGTGTGATGGCTCCTGTTTTTTACGCATGCTTCACAGTAACTCTCACAGGTGTGATGGCTCCTGTTTTTTTACACATGCTTCACAGTAACTCTCACAGGTGTGATGAATTCCACCAAACAGCTTAGAGGAGCTTTGAGGCTGGGAGAGGGCAGCACATTGGCTATCCTGGTCAAGTGATCTGCAGCCACACAGCCATGTCACTGCGAGCTAAAGCAAGTCCTATCTGCCTTTACACTGTGTATGAGCAACGGTGCTTTGGTGTTTTGGATGCCAGAAATGGCCATCTTTGTATATGAAACACAGATACATTCCTTGGAACTGTTCAATGACTCAAATAAGGTCAAATCTGGCTGGCCAGATATTCAGTATTGACATGAGACAATTATACTAAATTCATAAAACCCTACAGTATAAAGCCTGGTGGTAATTAAGGTGTAAATTTGTGGTAGATCCCATCACACAAAACATAATTCAATGAGTAGGCTTAGAGCAGCAGATTTCATCCGACTGGTAACCTGCTTCTGGGATGTACAGGTGAGGTGACTGCAGTCATATTTAAATGGAAGCAGCGGTATATCATGGCATCCGTCTCCCTATCGATCTACACAGCTGCGGTGGCAGCACTTGCCAGCCATCTGTGGGGAAATCTGCGGACTCTGACTGCAGCGGGACATTTTCCCACCCCCACTGAGCACGGCGTGGCAGTCAGCTGCAGCGTGCTTCGCGTTATCAGACAGGAGCGTCACCCTGCTGCCTGCTGCCAGACTGGGCCTCTGCACACATCCTGTGGTTTGCAGAGGAGATGCAAGGATGTTTGATTGGCTGAAATCACGGAGGGAGGAACAAAAACTCAAATGTTCCTTTCTGTTAATTTGTGTCAATATATATTGAGCTGCAAGCTCAGATTGGGGCTCAGTCCTGTTGCCCATGAAGTACAAGACTTTCCTCTATTGTATGGTTGGTCTTATGTTGACTGTTTTTCATTTCCATTTTGTGTTTGTTTGGTTGTTGTCTTTTAGTACAGTATCCTGGTTTTGGGCCACCATTCATCCACACTGCACTGAATTGGGGAACCTCCCACTCAATCTGCGGACCCCAATATCCTGCACTTAAGGACCTGGTCGAAGATCTGGAAAAATGGCTGCGTTGGTGTGATTTGAGGATCTTTTTTCTTTGTCTGATCTTATGATAATAAAATCAATTTCTGTGTACTCAGAGTCTGCCATTTTGGCTCCTTGGCGCCTGAACACAATCCCAGCGTCATCTGGAAGCCACCGATTCCCATTAAATTTAGCTGCTAAGCTGACATGTTTATTCAAAGTGATTTTTGCCCCAATGCCCATTAATAACAGCTGGACAAAGTAGTGGGAGCTGTAGGAGATCACAGCAGACAACCCTTAAGTTATTTGTTCTTGTCTGCAACCCTTATTCTCCCCGCTACTCTATAAATGTACCAGGGTCCATTTATTACAGGATCTGCACTAAATTATCAGACTGACACCTAGTCTCTTCTTGACATAAAAGTTTATTTCCACCCATGTTAGCTAGTTATTGTGCTCTGTGACAAAAGTGATAGAGAGTGATTACTCCACCGATATACAGTCTTTCCAAAACAGCTTGAATTGCTGTAAATGCAGTTTACAGCTTTTCAGTTTTAGAGTTGATCACAGATATTTTTATACTTTGGCATATCTGATGTCTGGCACCAGCCAACCTCCAGTCACTTCTCAGCCTTTCTCCAGCCAATGTTCAATCACTTCTCTGTCTGTCTCCAGCCAATCTCCAGTTATCTCTTTGTCTGTCTCCGCTCACATTCCTGCTAGTCTCCAGAAGGTTTTTAGTCACATCACTAGTCTCCAGGCAGTCTGGTGATGGCTGCACCATTATACCACATCAGTCTTCATTCTCTCATCCCTGGTCTACACTGTTTTACTTTTCATTGATGATTTGTTCCAGCATATCCCTCATTCAGTCTGCCTACCAGACTATAGTCTCACATATGCTTCAGAGACCTGTGGAAGAACATGTGACTTCAGGCTCTGGTTGAATCACCCTATATAATACAGGTTAAATTGAATGTACCGTGTACAGGACCGTTAACAAACAAGCAGTATTCGCCAGGGACCATTTATACGAGCTCAAAGAGTGTGTTTTAGTAGTACTCCTTGTGCTGAATTAAGACAAAAAACACAAAGCGTCACATCTAATGGATTGCACTAATTCTTCAATCAGATGGCTCAAGCAGAAAAAAGGTCTCATTAAAGGAGCTAATCAAATTAAACTGGAGAAGACGTGAATGAAATATGTGGAATTGGAGGGCCTGGATGGTTTGCAGCTTTAAAGAAAAGCTCCACTGCACACAACATGGTAATGGCCAGACCTTGGCCACTCAGCTGAACAGCCAGCATATGGGTGGCTACAGGGAGAGCGTTTTGGGCATATTACAGTCTACTTTCCCCACACATATCCTTTGCTGTGTGCACTGCAAATAATCTACCACTGCAAAAATATAAATTATATACCACACTGTACGGCCTGATTATTTTTAGTCTTCCATCCATCTTCTAACCACATCTTCTTCTCCACTCATGGTGGAGAGGCTGGTGCATGTCACATTCAGCATAGGATACAAGGCTGGGGTACCCCCTGGACTAGATGCCAGTCTATCACAGGGCACAGGGCTGGGGTACCCCCTGGACTAGATGCCAGTCTATCACAGGGCACAGGGCTG
>JAABNX020000021.1:8346094-8358048 GCA_015163995.2 Mormyrus lacerda
ATATATATATTTACACTTCAATACTTGTATATATCTTGTCTGTCTCACTTGTCCTTGTTAATGCACTCACCATGGGCTCTGAGAGTAATGTAATTTCAATCCTCCCTTCGTCCTGAACACATGGCATAATTGACAATAAACAGTTTTGACTTTGACTTGCTACTTTATTAAATACACTTCAGAGTGCTCTATGATTTATAATATGAAGTGTTTTATAATTTTAAGACATACTGATATTGGCATGAAATCACACTGATGGTGTTGGTTGAATGTTTCATAAAAATGGTGCAATGAGTTGTGGTTTTTTGAAACTGAGATGCCAGTTGGCAGTGGATGGGACATTACATGTGCAAGTCGCTGCCAGGGGCTGTTCAGATATCGAAAGATGAAACCATGCAAGTCAAATCACCAGAATTGGCAGGAAGAGACTCTGCAATCAGCGAAATTAGGATTAGCAACTAGAAATGCATAAAATAATAAAATGATTAGGGCATACATTTGTAAAGGTTCTCTCTCTTTTTATTTTTAGATCACCATGTCAAATTTTCCACATTAGACATAGCAAAATGCTTTTAAAGATGCATGAATTTAAGAGGATTTCTCGTTCAAGAGAATTATGTTACTTTTCCAATAATCACAATGCTAAAGCAAATATGCAAAGGCATTTGCAAACTTTAACAAGACAAATGTGTCAGCCATCCAGGTGAAAACCACCAAGTTAACTTGAATCATTACGTATTAGAATTGAATATCCTTATGTATAAGTGGCTACAAAAAATTATAAAGCAAACCTCATAGCTGCAGGCTTGCAGGTTTGAATCCATTTGCACAGTCTTGGGCTAAAACTACCTGTGATTCTGATTTGTGATGTTCTGCCTCATAAGCTCTCATTTTAAATATCACCATAAGTATAGCATAGGCAGACTGTGGCTGCTGGCTAGGCTATGATACAATTATGAAGAATGTCCCCATATGCCGGAAAAGAAAAAAGACTGTAATAAGTATCAGTTTATTGTTTGATGCTGCTATCATGTTCTAATGAGAAAATGATGATGCGTTTTAGCGCATGATAGCGTAAATACGGGACAAATTGCTCAAGATAGCTCATAAGGTAGCGGCCTACAGGGTGTGGTATGTGAAAACACAGCCATGAAAAGCTAATGTACAGCTTCCATGCTCTGTACACACATCTCCATATTACACTCGCAATCTGCTTTAATCGATTTCATTTCGCTTCTCAGGGAGATTAAAAGAGGGAGAGGGCTTGTTATAGCAACTAATTAATTTAGATTAAATTGAAATTAATTGAGTAAGGAAAATGAATTTGTGTCAAGCATGTCTATAATTTTGATAGTCAAAAATAAACCTGTAAATCTTCCACCGCATCAGACAGAGAAATGTGCTTTTGGGAAATGCTCATTTATGGTTTCCTAGGACCCTCAGCAACAGACCATAGAGGTCTGCATGCCATGTTCACTTCAGTGTATCCATGATAATGACTTTTCAGTCTGCTCTGAAGGCAGAATCTGCTTTGACTCGCTGCCATCGCAATACATCGCAGACCTGCACCTCTGCTGCTCCTGGAACCCTGTCAGCCTCAGCAAATCACCCAAACTTCCTGGTTATGTAACACTGACACCTGCTGGGAGTTCGGCTGCTTCTGTGCCCCCGGCGAGCGACCTGCCAGCATCCATGGCTCTGTACAGTGTGACTGCTTTGCGGGGGTGCTGTGGGCCGCCCCGGCGTCGCCCCGGCGGCAGCCCAGGGGTTTCTCAGAGTCCCGGTAAACATGAGCAAACCTACATGAGAGACACCTAATCAGAGGAATTCAGGCGCCCCTGTTCACTCTACAAGTAACACTTCAGATTTGGTGCATAAGTTCTACACCAGTGTTTCCCATTCCGGCCCATGGGGACCCACAGAGAGTCTATGTTAGCTGGGAGATGGCTGGGAGGGAGCAAAAATGTGCTGGGAGGGAGCAAAAATGTGAACTGTCTGGCAGGGAGCTCAGAGGAAGCAAAACCATGGACCGGCTGTGAGTCCCTGAGGACCACATTGGGAAACACTGCTCTACTCAATCAGCAGCAATATCAACAGGCTCCTAATTCCCCGAGAGGAGTCAGCCAGCCCATAAAATGATCAAAATTCTCTCAAACAGAAAAGGGCCATTATGTGACACTGAATATTTCATAATTTAAAAGAAGTAGGAGGCATAACTAAAGTCTTCTGTACCTGCTGTCACAAAGAGTCCAGAATCAGATGACTGTAGATGGTCCCTTACGAGAACTAACTCAATACGTGCACTCAGCCCTGCAGTCCTTATCACAACAGTCTAACCTTCACGAAACATCACTTGAAACCTGCTTTTGGTAACAGCAAAAAAGAGGTGGACAGCGGTCCATGAAAAAAAGCTAATATGAACATCCAAGTCATATATATTTCAGTCCTAAGCAAACTTTTCTAGCAAAAAACCAACCATATCAGCCTCAGATAAAAATTAGGGTGAAACAAATGCCCACAGATGATAGGAACAGATAGCAGAAAGGCCACCATTTAGAAGGGCTGCCCAGTGAAGCCAGAAAAGCACTGAAACTTCAAGCCATGAAGTCAGAAAATGTCTGGTCCAGATCTGTAGACAAGCTGGACAAGAACCATCACTGAACCCCTACTGAGAAAATACCAAGTTAACAGACTGCTGCCCATCTCATAACTTCACCACTCAAGAGCCATTACAGACTTCAAAGAAAACCTTCAGCACAGAAATTCATGGAGAAATCCGAACAGCATATCAAACGCAACAGCAACTATAAGCAGGGGTCATAGGTCACGCAGCAGAGTATGTAATTATCACTGTCTTATGCATAGCTTAATTATCTCTAATTCCATGTACACCTTCCAGCTTGTTTTTGGTCTTTTGAAAATACTGCCAAATAATCACCCATCCATTCATCCATCCACTCATAACTGCTTATCCAGTGTGAGGTTACATTAGAGAATGCATTTCTGAAGTACTTTAATCTTGAAATTCATGCTTTTGATAGAACATTACCCTGTTATTTATTCAATTCTTTGCTCATCATGGAAATATATGCAAATCTCAAACTAATTCTACAGCAATGACAGTGGAGTCGAATGCGGTCTGTACTCTCCACCCATAGGACGGAAAGCAGAAAGACCAGCAGATGACTCAGCCAAAGCTCACCGTTCATTAAAACTTCATTTCCGCTTCCCTCTTCGCCTGCTTCAAGGCAGAAGCCTGCCTGCTGGCTTCAGAGCTTCACTTAAGCCCTGGGTTTTACTCAAAATGTCTGCATTCATTTTGCATTTCCACAAGAAAAGCAGCACTGGCTTCAGAAGGCAGGTTGGGTGAGTTATATGTGCACTAAGAAGATGATCCAAGGAGTCGAGGGGAGATATATTAAACATATAAACTGCTTGTAAACTGTACATCAAAAGTGCACTTTTCTCTAAGTCTAATACCTCAAATGTTCTGGGCAGAAACGCTCTCGACTGTACAAACGAACCTGAGAAATACCAGTATTCACTTTGAGTGATGCAGTAAAGAGCAGGCGCAAAACACGTAACTGAATTAAAATAAAAGAATTTTCACATAGATATATAGAGGAGGTTGGTATCAATATATGCCAAACCTCAGAAAACTTAAAAACACTTTGTAAAAAAAAAAAAAAAAAAGAACCCTAAAACAAACGTCTGTTTGCATGGCTGGTACCACATGTACTCTGAGAGGACTGAATTATGCAAAGATAAACTCACGGTCCATTTCTAATACGTAATGAGGGATTATAAACACATGTTGAAACAGGCATTTCAAATTTGTTTGACTTATTTATTTATCTATTTATTTATTTGCTTTATTTGTTTATTTTTGGGTGTCTGGCAAACTCTACGTGTTGTTAACTAGCGTTGACTCAGTTAATCCTTTTATCTAGATCCCCGCTGCAGGGTACCAAATATCGCGTCTGATTAAGAAGGAAAGGAACAGAACCACAGGCCCCTAAAATGATAAGGGCTCGTTTTCGTGTTGCTATGGTACTGCATCTGAAATGACTTATGACTGAGTGACTCTTTGATTAATTTATTCACAGTCTATGAGGGACATGCCAAAAGTATAATTGCAACCGCACATATTTTGGGTTGACTATGCATCCTTATGAATTTGTTTTGATTGTTGTTTCATCTTCCCCATACTCTCCTTCTTTGATAACGCACACAGGGGGACATTTCCAAAGACCCAAAAACAAAAGACTCAATCTGATCTCTATTTGCAGGAAATCAGAAACCAGAACCACATGTATGAGGCTGTACACAGTGCAGGATACCAGAACGACATGGAAACATTTGAATAATCATAATGTGGGTGATTTGGCAAACAAGCACGAAGACATGGCTAAAATTCAAGAAAAGAGGAAGACTTGGACTCCGTCCATTTTCTGTAACTGCCTGTCCAATTCAAGGTCATGGGGGGTCTGGATCTTATCCCTGGAGGCTACAGGTGGAAGGCAGAGAACAACCCAGGATGGGGCACCAACCCATCGCAGGGCACAGGCACACACACGCTCACACACACAGTCACACACCATTCACTCACACATACTTTAGAAGCACAAATTAACCTCCATATGTTTTAGGCTTGTCGGGGGGAAACCAGAGTACCTGGAGGAAAAGGGAGAACATGCAAACTCCATACACATGGAACCCTGGCAGAGACTAGAACCCAGGTCCTAGTGCTACCCACTGCACCACCGAACCACCCAGACTTAGATTATTAAGGATAATTTTTCTTTTTTTTTTAATTGTCTCTGTATCAAGTTCAGCTCCACACTCTCAGCCAAACTGCTTGCTGTTTTTCCACACGACAGGCAATAAGGAGTCATGAAAGAGCAACAGAAAACGGCAGCCCACATGGCCCATCTGTCACCACTGGCTGCAGACACCCACAAATCCAGAGAAACCATTCCTGCATCCCAGTTAGCCCAGCCCCCCACATCAGGGATAAAAAGATCTTTAAATTCCCCCAGCTGTAGATCTCCTGTCACAGACTTTCCTTTTGACAGTTTATTTTATTTGATAACAGAGCAGCAGTCTGGATAATTTCCTGTCAATATCCCTGACTCTATTTTCAATGGTCTAGGTGCCTATTGATGGAGGGGCGAATAATTAGTTTATTCCACTGGCAATTTAAGTAAGAATAAGATGGTAGCGTGCCCCTATCAATTCCCCGAAAAAAAACTACCAATATCATTTTTTAGAGCGATAATGGTCTTTTAATATGTCCTCCACAAGAAATGGGTTCTGGGTTGCATTTTCTCCCATCTCAACACAAACAATC
The DNA here is from genome assembly GCA_015163995.2 of Mormyrus lacerda. Taxonomy (NCBI): domain Eukaryota; kingdom Metazoa; phylum Chordata; class Actinopteri; order Osteoglossiformes; family Mormyridae; genus Mormyrus; species Mormyrus lacerda. The sequence continues at coordinate 8,351,445 of JAABNX020000021.1, forward strand.
TTTCAAAGGATATAATAACATTTACACAAATGAGCTTCATTAATTCCCAGTTAATGGAGCGATGCTGGCATCACATAAGCCCAGCAAGCTGACAGTGAAAGTCAACCCTAATAATACTGTTTATCCATCGTTATTTTTCTGTGCTCACTTTTTAACACAAAAATCCGGTGCTATAGGGGCTATTAAAAGTCAGCATTCACGGGGAAATTTCTAAACCAAAAGCCAAATAAATAAATAAATAAATAACAGACAGAAGACAGTCCATTGCCCAGAACCCACAACAGGTGTTTCAGCAGATAGCAGGAGATCTGAATTGCTTTGGATTAATAATCGCTTTCAGCTGGCAGGCTTTCACCTCTTCTCTTCTCCGTACAGCAGTACAGACGTCACGTGTCGAGGACACCCCACACCATTCAGAACTTTCAGCCTTAGAGGGGGCAATTCTCCAAACCCCAGCACAACAGAATACCCACATTCAGCATCCCAAATCAGCTCATCTGTGCGAAGACTGTTTCATTTACGTTGGTTTCCAGGCCAGATTCTCTCCAGACAACCCAGCGGCAGGCACCAGGATTTTCCCATGAACATGTGGCCATTTTGTTAGCACTGTCAAAGGAAAGAGGGAATTTAAGCAAAGGGGTGAGTGAGAGATCAGGAGGATGAAGAGCGGTATAACTTCACAGAGCTAGCTCCGCCTTCCTGGGCCATAGGTATGCTGCAGCTCAATCTGATTGGAGGGATGCTGTTCCCACTCTCACCAATCATGGAAGTAATTTCCCCGTCAAACAGGAAGTACATGTGCTTATGGCATCTCAAAAAATTACTTAGAATAACTCCAGCTAATGAAAAATGAAAAATTCCACAGATTCAGAGAAAATGTGTTCAAAATGCTTATTTGGATGGATTCAGAATCACCATTTATTCTGCAGGGTTTACAGCTTTACAGCTACAGCTACAGCAACAACGTTTAAAGTATATTTACTCTATTGGCAGTATTGAGTAGAATATGTCATTCCGGGGAAAAGAAAAACTTTACTGTTTTGCATTTATTTTATTTAAATACACTGGCAACTCTGTTATACTATTCTGCTTGCTGCACAAAGTTTGAATACAAATACCAGTATGTTTAATTAAAACATTAGCAAATTAACAAAAAAAGCAGCATACATTTTTATGCTTGCAAAAAATTCTTCAAAACAAGAATAGGCTCCCCTGACAAACTGCATGAAGTTTAGCGCTGTAATGAAGTGCATACAAACTATACAATACAAATGAAAAATAAAGGTTTATTTAAGCATTTGGAAATGATCCATTTGTAAATGGACAGAGGGAAACATATTTTTCGCACATGAACCCAAATGCAATGCATTCTGCTAACAAACAACATAGTTACCGAGTGAAAAATGGGCAAATTGAAGCGGCTTCATAAATTGCAGCAGCGTGCTGTCAGCTAGCACATGATGAACAGTGAGCCAGGAGCAGCTTCTCAGTGTCTCTCTCAGCACTGCACTTGCGCTTTATCTTTCCCCTTCTGCTAGATTACAGCTAGAGGGCTCAGGTGGGAATCTATCATTGCTATTATTACCTGAAGCGCTGGGCTGCATCTATCACCACTAAGGTTACCATAACCTCAATATTAACGCAGAAAACCTTCTAATAAACATCAGAACGAATGGCCTCCGCAGCAGAATTTCATCTTCCTTTCACTTTTAATAAGGCTCCCAGAGGAGTAAAGATTATAGGCCATATTTAGCATGCTGAACAAATCGTTCGCTTCCTCCCCTCCCCTCCGCTCCTTGGCCCCGTGAGTCATTAGGTTGCAGCTAGGTTGGCTTTACCGGTGTGGTAGTTGCACGCCTGAAGCCCAATTCCCCAGCACTGACATTACACTCAGCTGGTGTCAGGCTCCTTGGGCAGTAAGTTTCAAAGCGCACTCGTGTGTTTTCTCTTCTTGGTGTCTCTGCTGGTTCTGTGGTGCTCAATGTGCCGTACGCTCTCCATGGCGGTGCAGGACCAGCGCCATCCTGGGATCTGAGGCCTGAGTGCCACAGAGCACCTGGGCGCCGACTGTAGAATAATCCCCCATTACACAATGCAGGCCCATTCTGACAAGAGGCTGAAATGGAAATACATGTAGCTAAAACAGGTAAGCTTCTTTACGGATTATCGGAATTTGGTCCAGTAAGGCTGCTTCGTTTCAGAAGAGCATGATGGTGTGCGACCACCAGTCATGTGGCGTGGTCACATGACGTACTCTCCCGGCAACGTTCATAGCTGAACTAAAGTCACTTTGCATTCAGCTCAGCCAGTACAAAAAGAAGCACAATCTGGCTAGAAATATATGGAGAATTGAACATGAATATCAGTAAAATTTAATCAATTCACTATTTAAGATATTCACATATTCTCAAATATTCAGTCACCTTTTAATTAGCTTAAGCACCTCTATATTAAAATATCAGCAATACATGCATTCACAATATAGGACGGGTATAGAAAAAACAAAGAAATTAGCAAGTCATAGATAATAAAAAATGACACACAAAATCATTTACATTTTGCAGGGAAGGCATACTGTAAGTTGAGTATATAATCATAAATGCCTCTCCTGTGGCATTTGTCATGGAAGCCATGAAATGGTATAAGTGAACTGACTCGGTTAACTGATGTGACATTTATTTGTGCTTTTGTTGCACTTTGAAGGACCCTAATGAACAGATCAACTGCTGCAAAGGTGAACCCAGTCAAAAGGGCAACCCACCACAATCAGCAGGCAAAAGTTGCCGTTTTTAGCCATTCTACACTGATGTCGAACGACCCTTTCTAGCATGTGGTCGGCAGCATCTGCATTTCAATTAGACTCACAAAGAATTTCTGTGATTTTAACTAAGGATGAGATGCATGATAATACAACGAAATTACCCGAGGCCTCTTCTGTCACACACCAGTGGAGGTGCAGCCCACACCGAGGCTCCCAGTCCAAACTCCTGCTGCACATGTTAGTCACCAGGAAGCCTAGAGAATGCTAAACTGGCCTATGTTCTGCTTGGTGGGCTGGAGGCCTGGCTTCCAGAGCTCCCAGCACGATAAATCACCCAACGATATCCGTGGCCGGGGGAGAACACACAAGCAGGTAGCTGACAGCTGGCACGGCTGATCAGTTGGCATGGCAGTTGTCCTTTGAGGGATGCACCAATGAGAAATGGGATAATTGGCTAACCCACATTGGGAGAAATGGGAAACAATGAGAGTGAGAGAAAAACACTAATAGGACAACCTTTCCTTGCATACTCCTCTGAAGAAGTGTTTCGAAACACATTTTAAAGCGGACTCCCAGAGTATCCCCATAATCCCCTACAAACCCTCTGATTAGACACAAGCCCTTTTCGTGGTCCCTTGCACACCCACCCGAGGAGCAGTAATTCGAGCCCCAATGCCTGGTTCTCTGCATTCCAGTGCTCTGAGGGCTCACACAGGTGATGAAGCCAGGAGCCCAGCCTACCACTGGCTGCGCACACAAGGCTTTGCTGATGCGCCCGATTAGCCTTTTGTGTTCCCTGGCTAAAATTAAAGACGAGATTCTACAGACACCATTGTGTTCCTATCTCGAGGACGTTCTACACCGTGAGCCATTTTTAGCAGCGATGCGAAGATGGGCGAGCTGTGGCAGATAGAGTGTTCTCTGGGGAAATTCACCGCCTCAGCACCATGGGAACTGTCCTCTTCTTGAATTTGTCTTCCCCAAATGTTAGCCATTTCTTTTTCTCATGTGCTTCCCCCCATGACATATTCTCAGACTGCACTTGAATTTCACATCTTAGGCATCAACCTTTTGATCTTCAGAAAGACCTTGATGCTGACTAGATGAGAGAGTGGGGTTTATTTTATTATTGAGTTCAAAATTTTAAGTAACATAAAAACGTGAACCGATGGTGGTTTTTTTCAAGGGGACAATGGTTGGTGTCAGTGTTGCTGTGTGGATATAAGTACTAATTAGAAAAAGGAGCAGCATGCTGGAGCTTCACCGGTATCACTGTAGGCTTATCTGCAGTTACGGTCACCAAAACATCCATTCATAGCAATGGGAGCCCATTCCAGAATAGACTAATCACATGCAGAGCCAATATGGGGCAAATTCATGTACAGTAGAGCAAATGCATTGCTATACCAACCTAGAATGTATAAGTATCACAGTCCTAATCAATGAACCCGACCTGAATAGACCTTAAACACATGTACAAGAACCCATTATAACAACTAGCACTCATTTCATCTCAATACCTATGTGATCCCTGTTGCAAAATATTCTGCATTATCTAAGCTTTTATTTCACAGAGAGGAAGAAATGACTCACTGGAAGAATTAATATCAAATCCCATACTGCACAAAACATATCTATGCTTTCCTGAATATCATTGGTCTCCTACCACATCGGTTAAATACCCATTACACTCAAATGAACTCAAATGTCAGGAGGGAATAATGAGATGAACAGTTACTGCTTGACACTAAATATGGGGATGTGTGTATGTAGCTCTGCAGTTAGTGACAAGCAGAACTGAACTGTTCAAAGAGAGGCATGAGGCCACTGAGATGTGCCATGAAAACGCATTGAAATAACAAGAGAACTTGAGAACATACCAACAAAAACCCGTCAATGGGGAAAACTGAGGAACGTGCTGGTTTACCTAACCATCTGTTGATTTGTTTGGGAGGCCAGCTTCCCTGCCGTTAGAGAACATGTAGAACCTGATCACCTGTACCGAGGAACCACTTTATGAGTGACAATGAGATCACACTGAGGGTAATGTGGGGAACCTGATCACCTGCACCAAGGAACCAATTTATGGGTGCCAATGAGATCACACTACTGGGAAAAATGGGGAACCTGGTCACCTGTACCGAGAAACCACTTTATGGGTGACAATAACATCACACTACTGGAAAAGATGGGGAACTTGATCACCTGTACCGAGGAACCACTTTAGGGGTGACAATGAGATCACACTACTGGGAAATATGGGGAACCTGATCACCTGTACCGAGGAACAACTTCTCTGGGGAACCTACAGTCCTCCCTTCAAGACTCAGACATTTGACTACAGGGAAATAGTGAGAAAAGGCAGCAACGAGAAAAGCCTTCAAGCTTAGCAACATGCTAGAACATCATGTGACTACACATTAAAGCAATATAAAACAGCAGAGAACCTGCCCATTTGTGTGTATAAGGAGTACATTGTGTTTGTGTGGCATACAACATCCTACAAGCCAACAACTTAGACTGCATGGCAGGAAAAGGAAGAGTGGGAAATGTAACTTCATGTCGTCATTGTCATTATCATGTCATATTGACTACATCTATGGCAACACACACAAGTTTATGTGGAAATAACAACACAAAAAAATTGCTTACCTTAGTTGCGAAGATTACAAAGAAGCAGAGAGCAGCACCCAAAAAAGAAAGAAAAGGATGTCAGTGATAGAGAACAGTACACAAGTCCCATTAACACTGCTGGATCAGCGGTTTGGTCAACATGACGGATCCAGTAGACGAACACAGCTGAAAGTCTGTACTCCCCCCATTTTCACCCTCTGAAATCGCAATTTAATCTTGCCATAGATTTCCAGCTCGTAGCACAACATCAATGCCAGAGCAAGAAGGGTGAAAGCCCAGCCAACAACACATGCAGACCGCAACTGCCAACACAGTCCAGCACCTCATCTGTACATCACTGGGGAGACCCCTGATCAAGCATTATTACAGTACTATTACATAACAGTTAGTTCTGACAAAAAAAAAAAAAATTATCTGATTGGACAAGAGGCATTCTATGAGTGTGATTATTAGAGTGTAAGCACTGGGACATTTTACATCAGCTGTATCTCTATGCTTTACAGTGTATCTAAAAACCATCACTTATGCCTCATTCCCGCCAACATGGAGCTGGACTGGACTGGTTCTTGCTCGGTGCATTTTTGGAACCTGCTCACGTTTCCACTGGTTTCAAAAATGAACGAAAGCAGAAATGAGAGTAAAGCAAAGGTTCCTATGTATTCCATTTTGTTGGATTTATTTTTATCTGTTTCGGATTTTAAGTTTTTAAAAGGGACTGAACTGAAAAAACAGTTTTCAATGTGACTCATTGCGCCGTCTCTGTTGCCTGTATCCACTTTAGTCTCTTTAAAGGCTCCCCGTCTGTGTGAGTTTTTTTTCTTTGTTCACTTGTTTTACTGCTGTTTTTTTAAGGATCGCACAATAAAAGAGTCTGATAATAACTGAACTTTGCTGTCTGCCTCATGATCTCTTTTCCACTCAAGCATCACAATACTATATTTATTAGACTTGCAAATGCAATGCAAAGTTATTCCGCTAATAAACTGGCTAGTTGTGTCACTGCTGGGACCGGCGATATTAGACAAAACTATATCGTGAATACGCTGAATTTTTGGGGTAGGCAAATAGTTTGGACACAATTGCCCATTGTCACGGATCCGGGCAGCTCGGACGCGAGAACGAGGCATGGTACACGACCCACTGGCGGCTTCAAGAACACAAAAACGGGGTTTATTAAATAAAACAGAAAACTCTACAAATACAACAAAA
>JAABNX020000021.1:8358232-8369065 GCA_015163995.2 Mormyrus lacerda
CTGGGCAGGGAAACATAACGTAGATGATAAGACAATCAAACATATCTGAATACAAGTCACAATCAACGAACCACTAGGGAACAGAACAGAAGCAGGGACTAAATACAGAAACCAAAACTGGGTAATAAGACTAACACAGGACAGGTGAGACTAATTAAGAGAGACCAGAAAACAGGGCACAGGTGAAACTAATAAACTCAAAGGAGCAAGACAGGGAAACTAAGAACTAACCAAAGAAACGGGAAAATAGAAACCAACACTAAGGAATTACAACAGGTAAAGACAAAAGCAGGGGCACAAGGAACAAAAATAAAAACCAACTACAAAATCAGACATAAGAACTACAGAAATTCAAATGAAACACTAGGGAGCCAAAATACAAAAAGTAAGGAGGTGGGATTCAAATGCAGAACAGAAGGGAACACAGACAACTGGCTGCTCAACATGTTCAGCGATGAGGCCAACAGAGAACAGGGGAAAACAAAGACTCACAAGAAGGACGGGATGACCAGCAACACCTGCTGGTCAAAGAGGGAAGGGACACAGTGAGACGACGGGGACCGACCCTGACACCCACCCCACTCTCACAGACGTTACGGGATCCTTTATCTAAAGGTTTGTGATAACATACAGTTTGTTGTTGTCAAAATAAAATTAAAGGGTCTATTTCATTTTCTGGAGAAAAATTAATCGTTTAGGTTAATCGACCAATCCATAAAATGGTCAATAGAGTAATCCATAGAAAAATAATTGTTAGTGGCAGCCTTACTATACACCAAGCAAAGAATCATGGTTTTGTAATTCTATTGTATTCTGACATTATGGTTAAGGTTCCTGGAAAGTTACAGGTTCCCAGACTACAGATGAGCCGGAATGGAAACCGCCTTACAGCATGGAAGAGGCCCTGGGCGCCAGGTGCTGCCCTCCGCTGGCCGACTGGAACAACTGCTGGGTTTCTGCGCGCTCCATCCTTTGGGGTATTGGCGATGTACGCCTCAGTGTGGAGGAGTCAGAGGTGGCCTGAATTTGTCAGACAGAACCAGCCAAACTGGGGCAGCGAGTACCAGCTACTTGCTTTATTTTAAACTACAAAGGTGGAGCCCCCTGATGGCAAAAAACGGCAACACGTCTCTTCTCTAGCTTAAATATCTGACTTAAATATCTTGCCTCTAATAGCACCAGATCCAATAAAGAAAACAGTTTCTTAAAAGAATGGACCTCTATGTTTATAGATGTCAGTCAGAGGACACAAAACTCCACAAGCAGACAGACGTATTTTAATAAGTTAGATATTGTACTAATAACATGCCCTAATCTCTTGGGCAAATCATTAATGGAGGGTCCATCTAACACAGGGAAGTATAACACAATATTAGTCTGGAGTGAAACAAGTTTATTATTATCAGCAAGGAAAAGGTCTGTATCCCATCATGAAGTTTAAAGCACACACAGAATTTATTTCTTTCCCATGATACTGGCTCCCGGTCTTTTCCCATCCTATTTGATGCGCTACGTGACAAAAATGAAGAGTATTTCCTGTGCTGTGTATTACTGCTACTGTATTAAAAACGTAACTCCAAAACATTAAATTTCACTGCTCTCTGGTTACATTTTGGAGACATAGCTTTAGAATTCATCTTTATGTTATTTAAATAATACTTATCAAAAGCTGTTGCTATCTAAAAAGCTATTTATTAGTCATTGGACATTGGACATTTAGCTGAATGAAAAGACATTAGTGTTTTACTACTGAAATTGCATCATGATAATACTGTAGCTAATTGCAAACCGGCCCCGCACTTCTGAATACCGAAGGCTGCAGACACTTCAAGCACTAATAAGCTAGTAAAAACAACAGCATATTAGCAGAAATCCATTTATGCATTTTTGGTTAGGCTGTGGTTTAAATGGGAGGTTAAATGACTGAAGTCAATTAAATATCAAAAGGATGAATAAACACAGGTGTGTAGTCAATCAGGTGCTACAGAGAGCCATCCCCTGTGAAGAAAGAGTGACAACAGCAAGCCTCTCTCCTTTCAGACATGAACACCACCCTCACTCAGACATGTACACAATCCTCACTCAGACATGTACTCCACCCTCACTCAGAAATGTACACCATCCTCACTCAGGCATGTACACCACCCTCACTCAGACATGTACACAATCCTCACTCAGACATGTACTCCACCCTCACTCAGACATGTACACAATCCTCACTCAGACATGTACACCATCCTCACTCAGACATGTACACCATCCTCACTCAGACATGTACACAATCCTCACTCAGACATGTACACCACCCTCACTCTGACATGTACACAATCCTCACTCAGACATGTACACCACCCTCACTCAGACATGTACACCACCCTCACTCAGACATGTACACCATCCTCACTGAAACATGTACACAATCCTCACTCAGACATGTACACCACCCTCATACATTTAGATGGCATTTTGTTTCTTCACCCACACAACCTATTCAGAAACTTTAGAGGCAATAGGCAAACTTTTTACTATGCAGTAGAAGTCAATAAGGCACAAGAAAAAAGATTTTAATCGCAAAATATATTGATGTTCCTTAGACATGTATGTTTTTAAAGTCAATATCTGAAAGGTCAATGTGTGATATCATGGACCTTTTGTTAATTTTACATAAGAAATTGTTTTCCTTTTTTTTTGTTTCCTTTGTTGTCACACCTTGAGCCGCTCAGGGACAGTCATGGGACTCTTTTAAAGCTGTCACCATTTTCTTGGTAGCATCTTTCCCCAACAGTCTTACCCAGCTTGTCTTTGGAAGGACAGCATGCTGTAAATAGACTGTGGGTATCGTCTACATCTTACTCACTTCAATGTGCTCCAAGGCATCTTTTATATAAATTGTTATACCTAATTCTGCATCTGATATCACTGCATTACCTAATTATGGGGCATATTTTATTTTTAAGTCAACTAAAACTACAACAGAAAAACAACACTTACGTTCAAATAAAATATCAAAAAGAGACAATCAACATTAACTGAGAGTCTGTCAACATGGCAGAATTTGGCAGAGAAATGTTTCCATAAGGAGATTTTTATGGAGCTTCTTGAACCCATTGTTACGTCTCATTAACTTTTTAGTGGCAGAATGCTATTAAATACCATTGTTTATACATCCAGGAGTTAATGATACTTTGCAAACTCCTAAATATAGCAGAATATAGCTAAGATTAGCTAAATGTGACGTATCTGTCTATCAAAAAAAAGCACTTTGGGCTGAATAAATGTTCAAATGCTTAAAAAGGTAAGAATTCTAACACCATGTTTAACAGGACCATTTTGTGTACCACCAGGAGAGGCTTGAGGTCGGCTGTCCGCAGTGTGGAAGAGCTGACATCCTTCTATGCTGAATGACACAAGGGATGATGGGAAAAATCAGGCACAGGCATATGTAACGGACGGCACTAATAGCAGCCTTGACCATGAGGGAGTAAAGACACTGAGCTGTGTGGTACTATGGCTGAACTATTAGCTGGAACACAGAACAGAAATGTCAAAGTTCCACTGGGCTAAAGGTAGATAGTTCAGGCCCAGAAACTAAAAATCCAGACTGGCATTTTGGTTTAACCAACCAGTTGAGTATAATGAGTCGCAGTCATGGAGTACTCAACTAGGTAGCTGAAACAAAAAACTTGGTTAGGATTTTTACTTTCTGGACCTTTGCACTTCACAAATAATGGCTTCAACCCCTCCTGGTGAGCAGCGTACAGATGGTGGCATGGCCCACACCAGGCTGCTGCCAGAATGACTGAGGCTGTTCATGTGAGGAATGCAAGGGCTCTGAAGGCAGGATCAGGATAAGAGAGAATGAGCAAAGAGAGGGAAGTCGAGGTGCATGGTGCCACTGGGTGCCGCCCAAGCTTACCAGAACTCCTCATTACTGTACCTTGTACTTCTGCTCTTTGAAGTGCTATGAGGTACCTCATTGCATGAAACAGGCATCATTAATCCACATCTTAATTAAGCCGTTTGTGTGCTACTGTCAGAAAGTTCTACTTTCTTACTGAAAGACTGGAATCCTTCAGAGATTTCGGAGATTTCAAAGGGGTTGCGGGATTCTCATCATGGCATTAAAGGTCTAATCTGTACTTTGAAGGGTTCTTTATGTATGCATATAGGCAATGCTAAGAGATATTGTTAGGCTTGTTTTTCAACAGAAGATTTTATGGAATTTATTAGTGAGTGATGATTAAAGACCACCAGACCCTTGTTTTTGTTTTTATTAGATTTTTTTTAATGGGGGGCCTGTAGCCAGGGTGTCCTAACTGTGATTAAAGCAAGGCTTCCCCCTTGGACCACATGAATGCACATCGTGGGATTTAGAAACCTCTTCAGGTTTTGAAGGAGTTTCAATTAAAACTGAGAGCTATGAAAAAGAGCAGAGAGGAAAGTCCTCATGGTTGTCATCCTACTTTTCCTCCTGCCGTCTGATTGAACTATCCCCTCGTGCCAAGACGCTCAAGACGCTGGCGCTTCCCACAAACAGGAAGCAGTCCCGAGGATGAAGTCTGCCGCTCCTGCTGGCCCCCGAGCTCTTACCCGGCAACGCGATAGACACCTCGCAAAAGTCTCCCCGCTGTGCCAACAAGTCTCCTTTTCAGTTCAATTAATGAGCCATAAATAACCCAATGAAGGTGTCAACAAAGAGCGCAATTTATCATTGCTTTCGCGAACGAGCCACATGTGAGAGGAATGCTCATTCGGAGGCTGCCGCTCTTGCAGATGGAAGCTGGGGGTGGGGGGGTGGAGGGTTATTCCTGGCTGGCCACTCCAACCTGAAATTCATCATGGGCAGGAACCCTCACAGGTGCAACGGCGTGACAAATAAGCTGGGAATAGTGGGCTCACATCTTTGTTAGTGAGGCAGAGATAGAGAGGCAATAAATTTGGTTAAGAGCAAGAGACAGCCCACCCCCCACCCCCCCAGCTCCCCAGGGGGGCCCCAAGAAACCTGAGGCTGTGCCGCTTTTTCACTCGCAGTCAGGCAGCACTCGCCAGGTTGCTCATCATACAGGCAGGTCTTTCTTTCCCAGTTCTCGCTTAAAACAAGGGCTATGAAACAATGGAGCAGACCCCTGGACCAGGACAGTGTGGTTCTGATGCTCAGAAAGCCATAGTCAACTGAAAACAGACCCTTGATAAAAAAATAGACCTTCCACCACTCTCACTTACAAAATGGACTGCTTTTTTCATAAGATCCAGTACCAGAGATACTGTATGTTGTGTAATTCTTCGGCGCGAGAGCAAAAACTATTTAATAATATATGATGAGTTCGGCTCGAATCATATATTAAAAGTGATGACGTAAGTACAAACGCCGTGCGGCTTCGATTTCACCCTTCAAATCAAACGCTCAGACTTGAAAGCTATGCTAATCAGCCAGCAGTATTTTCACTGTGACATCACTTTCTGAGACGATACAAGCAGCAGCATACCAAAAAGAATTTTTTCGAAGCCAAGCTCGCAGGGGCCATGAATTTAGTTAATCCAATTAATGGCTTGAATTAACCTGCTCCTTTTGGGAAGGAGTGTCTTGGTAAATAATTCACAAGCAACTCTCAAGAAACGAAGAGTTCCACGTAGGCTCAAATAAACACCGGTGCACCAGGTCAATGTGTACTTCCCTCATGTCATACTCAGAAGCCCCTTCACCCTAGAGCCTGTCCTATTTTAAACCAAACGGTGACTTTCATCATCGACCTGACTAAATAAATCAAAGGACAGGGTTCTATGAAGACAAACTAACACCATCAGGCTCCAGGGCACCATCAATTTAGCTGTGGGCTGTTAGATACCAGAGCCAAGGGATCTCCAGCAGAAAGACATCAACAACTTCTGCTAAACAGCTGTAACACATGTGTAAGAAGGTGCAACGTCACGGGCTGAGGAACGAGGAACACGCATCGGGCTCGCGGATATTAGGAATTCATGCCAAACAGCTGAGGAACATGTACCAGGTAGCAGAAGTGTAGGCGTGGGACATATGGTCATCAAACTATCAAACAGGGTTAGAGCATCAAGTAACAGAGGAACACCAAGCTAGTCTATTACTGTTGCCAAACACCAGGCCCCTCAGTTGAGTGATCACGCACCTCAAAATTTGGTGAACATGTTGAAAAGTTTAAGTGGTAGCCTCTCAGGCCACTTACCACTGTCTCTGGGTTCTACCGGCATAAATCTGGCCAGATGAACCTAGTCCTTAGAAGACACGAATGCTATTGGCACTATCAGCATGATCAGTTCATTACAGCTGGATCATCAAAAGAAGATGAAGATGTGATTGGATAAGCTTGCACTAAAATTTAACTTGAGATAAAGGGATCTTTACGTTTCAGCTATGTAAGTCGTTTACATAGCTGAAACGTAAACGTGAGTCTTTCAGTATCACAGGAGCTTCGTTGAAAGATCAACCCGAAACCAGGCCCAACAAGACCTTTATAGTTATTAATGTCAGCTAATGTTACAGAGATAAAAGAGGTAAGCTATACATTTGGCTACATGGTTTTTGTAAGTATGAAACAGATCTTGAAAGTATTAAAACTGAACTTTATCTGGCCTCAAGTGGGCTATGCTAAGTAGAAAAAAAATCACTGATAAACTTCAGCATCTAAATTCAGCAGTTGGCCAGGGCACACAGACAGCCTCCTTTCTCCTCGCAGAAAAAAAACACAAAAACGGTCGGCCAGTAGGTGCAGCCTGCTGTGAGATTCGGCGCCAAGCAGAGAATGACAAATTCATGGAACATAACGTTAGTCTCTGTACACCCCGGGAAAGATCTGGGAGAGCATTAAGATATGGTGGAGTTCTTAATGAGGTCTTTGGCTGCTTCCGATCCCCTGTTCAGAGGAACACGCTGGGGGGGCCAGGACTCCATGCGGAAGTGTGTCGAAGAGCAGGACTCCCCCCTCTGTGAGATGAGATGGAGAGCAAACACAGTCCTCTGTCATCTATCTGTCTGAGAGAGGTCCCCCCGCCCCCCCAACATAAGAAATACCAAACCTCAGTTATTTCTCAACCATTGCACAAAGTGGAAAATGAGTTTAATGCTTTATATAGACTGTACTGGGCAGGAGTCACCCCTTAAATCACAGGTGTGTTCTGCCCAATACAAATGTTATGTCAGGCTGACAATGTGTAAAACCATCTGATCATTTTTAAACTCCAGCCTGCAATTTGACAAACAGGTCAGTATCTGAGAGTAGCTGCAGGAATTAGGGACAAACAGATGAAAAGGCTTAATGCATTGCAAGGGATGGCAATGTGGCGTGTCTGGGTGTACCATGATACACTGGATTCTCATTGGAAGGCTTCCACAAACACTCTCCGTTCTGAGGAACTCAATTGTTACAAAAAAATAATAAATGAACACCAACGGGCCAGTCAGACGGGCGCAATTATTCAAAACCTTTAGTACAGCGAAACTGGATAATCTCTAAATCCAGTCCTAATACTGGATACATCAGCACAGTACATCTCATACAATGCAGATTAATGCTTCTGCTGTACTATTTAATGCAGTAGTTTCAGCATCATAGTTTTAAACTAAAATAAATGTAAATGAACTGTTTAAAGGTTAATATAAACATGTGATTAGTGAAGCAATTAGGAATCAGTGTCCTCTAGAAATATTACTATACATGCCGCATGAATATGTGTAATGAGAACTGCTTGTAATTACAATTACTATTTTAATGGCGTATACAGTAAAACGTCTTCACGTCTCAATGTATTTTTAACCTTTTGTTTCAGTCAGCATTAACAACACTATATTTCATTTGCAGATTTGCTAAGAAGTGATGGACGACTTAACAAGATATAAATTATATAACAGCAGGTAAAGCCCAAAACACTCATTAGTTTTTGATGTTTTTTATACCTCCCTGAGCATGGCTAATTGATGCTTTCCTCTATGCCTCTGTCATCAGTAACTGAAATGGAAGTGGCAGCTTCAGTACAGCTTTCCGACAGCACAGAGCCATGAAGAACGCCTACATCACAGAGCTATGAAGAATATCTGCATCAAAGACAAACAGAGAACACCTATATCACAGAGCTACGAAGAACATCTGCATCAAAGACTAACAGAGAACACCAATATCACAGAGCCAGGAAGAATATCTACATCAAACAGTGACTGAAAACACCTACATCACAGAGCTATGAAGAACACCTTAATCACAGAGCCACGAAGAACAACTTAATCATAGAGCTATGAAAAATATCTACATCAAAGAATAACAGGGAACACCTACATCAAAGAGCCATAAAGAATGCCTATATCACAGAGCTATGAAGAATATCTACATCAAAGAATAACAGGGAACACCTACATCACAGAGCCATGAAGAACAACTACAAAGAACACGTACATCATAGAACTACAATGAATATCTACACCAAAGAGTGATGGAGAACACCTACTTCACAGAGCCATGAAGAATATCAACCTCAAAGACCTCAGGGAGCACCTACACTACAGGTCGGTGGAGAACACCTACTTCACAGAGCCATGAAGAATACTTACACTATGGAATACCTAAAACACATGGGTATAAGGGTATTCATCAGTTACGAACAGCATCTACACCTCAGAACCTAGGAAAACATTAACATCACAGAATCACAAACAATATTTACACTACACAACTATAAATACAATGCATGATCACAGTGAGCTAAGGACTAAGGTAGGCCAATTAGCAGTGAATAGTGTCTGATACAGTATTCAATATTACACCTTCATACTGCCACAGCAAAGTTAACAACTAGGCTTGACAGCAAAAGATACTTGCAAGGAGTGGATTCAGACGGAGATGTAACAATTGTTACATTTATTATGATATTTAACAATGAATGAAGAACCTCAAGCTTGATGGTCGCCTAACACAGTAACTCAGAACTGGACACAGGAGAAAATAGCAATATATTGTTACTATAATAAATACAAATAAATGTTACTAATGACAAACTACAAGGAACATTATTACAAAATAACAACCATATTATACATACCATATTAAACAATATTATCATTTTCAATGAGCAATTCTGTAAAAGCAACACTGTGAAGAAGCAAATTAAGGTATGAAACAATAATTCAGAATAGTTATAAAATATTCTATAAACTTGATTAACCCTTACACCTTATTCTGTTCGGTATAAATATCAAATTAACTGTACAATATTAAATATTACAAATTAACACCATACGACCAGCTTCCACCCCATCCCAATGCAAATTCCCCTTGTCGTGTGTGTCTCAAAAATGCAAGGCTCCCATAGTTCACAATTACAGGGGGCATTTCAGTTGCAGAAAGTAAAAATTCAGACCAAGATCTTGTTTCAATCAAACAGCTGAGTACAGTAAAAACAGTCACAATCACAGAGTAGTGAACTTGTTGGTTGAAACAAAATCTTGGTCTGGATTTGTACTTTCTGGATCGTAAATGTCCCCCTCTGTTCACAATACGATCATCATCTCCAGGTGGGGGCCAGTGTTGAGAGCTGCAGATTCCATATTGTGCTGCCTTTTCTCTCTACAATGTACCTTCCAAAGGACTCACTCACTGTGCACCAGGGGTTTGCCTGCGATCAATCTGCCCCTTTGCTGTCTGAGGCTTCGTTTTATTACGGTGTTTTCACCATCAAGATGGTTATTTGTCATTTGTTTGCCATGAAATAATGAACAAAACAATTTGTGTATATCGCTCATTCATTTTGCACTAATTCAGGCAACAATCAAACAAAATGTCATATAGATCATAAAAATGACTTTGAGAAATCTATTGTGAGCCTATCTAAAGGGCGAGTTCCATAGATCAAACTTCAATGAGGTTTCATTTCTACAGTTGACTTACATTTAAAATTGCTGTCGACTTGATAGCTGAGTGATATTTTTACATCTGATAAGCACAGCTTCACGCTCCACAAAAACCAAGCATCGCATCAGGTGCAGCAGCCCATGTGTGTATGAAAAAAGGAAAGACTCTTTGTTTCATGCAGCACATCATTTTCAATAGACCCCTAACCCAAATCTCTGTAGTGGAGGTTACCCCCCTTTAGCAAGAGCAAGACCAAAAGACTTTGGAACATTACTTCCTTCTAGAACTTAGAACTGGGGTTTTCATCCTGGGATCTGTGTCCTCTGGGGATCTATAGAGCAGGTGCAGGAAGTCCGCAGATACCTTTTGTAAACTGACGAAATACTGGTATTATCATCTTATTCACACAATGCATGAGTTAAAAATATTCAAGAGGAAAGAAAAGTATTACCACCCCCCCTCCTCTCCAGTCCTAGTTCCTTAGCTCCTGTAGCTTAGCTACAATATGGAGTTCAGCGTAGCTCCAGTAGGGGGCCCCTGGTTCAAAGCAGGTCAACAACCCCTAGCTTAGGGCAGCCCCCAAGGAATATCATCATACCATTCTCATAGCTGAGTATGATATTGAACTGGCAGGCTAGAGTGTGTTGACCATAAGCCATTCTACAGTACATAAAAGGGATCTCACAGATGCACATTGTCTGTGTTTACACAAGAAACAACACAATTAGGTGAAAAACTGAACACTAATCAAAGAAATCTATTAACTAACAACAGGCACTTTCACACCACAGGAATAACTTCCTAGAACCAGAACCTCTTTTTCAGAACCAGGAACTTTTGTTGTAACAGCAAGCAGATTTGGAATTATTTCTGTACTTCAATTACATCCATCCATCCATTTTCCAATCCGCTCAATCCTAATGGGTCGCGGGGGGTCCGGAGCCTATCCCGGAAGCAACGG
>JAABNX020000021.1:8377558-8403308 GCA_015163995.2 Mormyrus lacerda
TGACGATGGGGGAGACGGGAGACAGGGCAGGCGGCAGCCACCTACTGATGATGGGGGAGACGGGAGACAGGTCAGGCGGCTGCCACCAACTGACGATAGGGGAGACGGGAGACAGGGCAGGCGGCAGCCACCGACTGACGATGGGGGAGACGGGAGACGGGTCAGCCGACAGCCACCGACTGACGATGTGGAAGACGCGGGTGTGGGCAGGCGGCAGTAACCGACTGATGATGAGGGAGACGGGAGACGGTCAGGCGGCTGCAACCGACTGACGATGGGGAAGACGGGAGACAGGGCAGGCGGCTGCCACCGGCTGACGATGGGGGAGACGGGAGACGGGTCAGGCAGCAGCCACCGACTGACGATGGGGGAGACGGGAGACGGTCAGGCAGCAGCCACCGACTGACGATGGGGAAGACGCGGTTGTGGGCAGGCGGCAGTAACCGACTGATGATGGGGGAGACGGGAGACGGTCAGGCGGCAGCCACCGACTGACGATGGGGGAGAAGAGATCTGGTGGGGGTATAGGAAAGAGGTTCTAACATTATTTCTGGGTCATACCCTACCTGCCATTCAACGGATGTGGCTGCGGTTCCCACTGAGACTGCCGAAGACCCTCGTTTCTCCCTGTGGGTTTTTGTGAGTGCACAGGCTCAAGTCAGACTCATCCTCTAACTGTGGCATTGTCCTTGCCAAAGGTACAAGCAGTTCTGTGTGTGCGCGTGTGACCTCTCAAGAGGGCTTTGCATACTAGCGGGCTGAGATCCAGTCCAGTGCCAGCCCAAGCCACAGGGACTGCAGTCTGTGTCACTGTCATGCAAGGAAATGGCTTTATTCACTGAAACAGAGACAGGCACGTTCCATCTCACCATTGTACAGCTCTGGTTTCATCAGGAACACAACACATATCCAAGAAAATGTCAAAAACACAGCTGGGTTCAAGCTGCAGGCTTGCAGACATCTTATTATTCATCAGTGCACTGTTTCATAAAGCATTCGGATAATCACAATACCGAAATTGTGGTTTCCCCCTGACCTTGCAGGACCTCGGCTGAGGTTTCTAACATGAGCAACAATGTGAACATTAACATCTCCATAATGAGTAGTTTTGTCCTCCTGACGTCTCTGTTCCGTGGTCCCTGATTTGTTGTTGCTCCTGCACGGGTTCAGACTCATCATCCCACAGTCCCATGTGTACCTTCCCGATGCTGACTGCGGACTGCTCCCATTCTGGGGCACAATTGCCAGAATTTGACAAACCCCAATGATCTGCTCGATGAAGCTCATCTGTCCATCCTATCACCTAATATGGCATTTTTAAAATTCTAAATTTTCCATAAAGGTTTTGACAAATGCAGATAAGACATAGTGGAAAACTCCTGTATTAGAGTTCAGCAGTGTCAAAAATGCCCAGTTTCATTTAGATAAGCACAAATAACATTTATGCACCTAGTCACATATTGTACCTTGTCTTCAGCATGAACATGAAAGGAGGCACTTTGCATACTATTAGTAACACTGTGGCATCACCTATGTCTAAAATACTATCAAAATGCAGAGCCAGTATTTATCAGGAAATCATCATGCTGCTTTGCTTCCACTTTTAAAAGACATGAGCAGAAGAAATAAACCTTTTAACAGCAGCTGATGTAAAATAACAATAAACAATGTCAGTAACCAGAGATTGACAGAGCCTGACAAAAAATCACTGGACACTCCCAGTACGTAATTTCCCACAGGTCGTTAATCTACTATAAATAGCAAAAAAATAAAATAAATGTTACAGTGCAAGAGTCAACATCATCATACTGAGTTCAGTTAAATTTGTGATGTTCTGATACTGTGAACTGTCTTATTATGAATACAGTGTATTCCTGATGTAACCATCGACTAAACAAAGAGAATTACCTTCATTCAATTTAGAACACGTGACCACGGGCAGCCGTCACACACTTGGATGTGACTGATTTTCAGTTATGCTCTGGTGATAATGTGAACTGAACCGCAGTCAGACTTGGGACACAAAGACGTCACAATCCATAAGCCACACGCTCAAATATCAGCAACACCAATACCTGTCATAACATCAACATTTATCTGTGTATCTGACACTTATATTTCCAGTTCTCAGGTATCCCTCCTGAAATCAGGCGGAATGGAGCTTACTGGTATGTGCAACAACCGATGCCTGACCTTCTGGAAGGGGGGAACACATGATTCATCCGGCTTAGTCGATGGTTACTGACACTGGGGAGCGCCGAAAGCACGCTAAAGCTTGCGGCGGAGGGGGGGCAAGGCTGTGGCTGTAAGGCTGCTTCCCAGTTCCCCATGCCTGTGCCCTACCAGCCTGGTAAAGAGAGATAGCGTGGACTGCACACTCGCCAAGATTAAGACACCAGGTTATAGCAGGGCTGCCATTTCTTTTATTCTTCTCAGTGAGGTCTTCTGACCCTGTCCACAGAAGTGTGATGAAGCCCTTCATTCTCCGACATACACTTGCCGAATCTCTGCTTCACTGCACAAAAACTGGAGAAATGACACTGCAAATCAATGCAGTGTACAATCTAGCCTGTTCCTGACAAAGGGCTGCTTGGTCACCATCAGCATTCAACTTGAATCTATGCTTTGAACACTTAGGGAGTCAATAACTGTCACTGAGTCTCATACTAAATAATATTAAGAAATAGGAATATTTTGTTCATCCATTTTGTTGTCCATCACATGAGGCAGCAGCCTACTCCAGGAAACAGTGGGTACAAGGCAGGACCAAGCCAGGAGGAGATGCCAGTCTATCACAGGGCGTTCTGCCACAGGGGGAACACACAATCAGGGGAAAACATACATTTCCACACATGCACTGCAGTGGTGGGAACAGAACTGAAACCCTGGAGATGTAAGACTCCACACTTACCTACTGAGCCACTGTGCCAGCATTGTATATATATTTTTCCTAAATATTCATATACATAGTTAGAATCCAATAGCTATTTAGGATTCTTCAGAAACTGCTTCTGTGTTTTCATTTGCATCTGTAACACAGTGGATTCAATTAGATTACAAAAGGGGAATTGAGTTTTCGAGTAGCAGTGAACAACCTGGTCTTTTCCAGAAGATTCTGTAAGACTCTGTAAGCCGATAAAAAAAGGCCTTATGAATACCTCTGGGGGGGGGGGGGGCAGCTTCGCAACAGGCAGAAAACAGTCAACATCAGCACTTCATGTTCAGATATTCTTTGCAAAACCGGCTGCTTTGTGCTTGTGTTACAGCAATAGCGTGTGTCTCCTGTCCCGTTCCAGGGCTACGGCCTCGGTTTGAGCGGCGCCCAGGCGGCTTCTCTGGGGGCCTGTGGGGGAATGGACATCACATGGTGGCAGAGACACACAGCTGCCAGAGAGACAGAGCAGCTGGGAGATAAGGCCGGCGAGGGGCCCCGGCTGGCCTGGCTCACACATCGCCTATCGAGCTCTGATATGCCTCCCTAGCACCCGGCAAAAGCACCTGCGAAACAGCCGAGCGACGGCGACACTGGAAGGGGCGACACTGGAAGGGACGACACTGGAAGGGGCAGAAAGGCGACACTGGAAGGGGCGACACTGGAAGGGGCAGAAAGGCGACACTGCAGGCAGGGAGTGAGGTTTCACACGTTGGAATCACACGTTTAGGCATACAGGGTTGCCATAGTGACCCCAGAATGCTCCCTAGCACCTGATCAGATCCTACTATAACACATTAGCATTAACAATAGCTCAGATTGTTTCCTGCAACTTACTGTTCTCCAATTCTGATACATTCTGAATGTAACACAGGAAGCCTGCTGTGGGTTGATTCCCAAATATAGCAACAAGGGTATTGATAACACTGATTAATATGCAAGCCACTTTTTTTTGGGAAGGCTCACAATTTAGTACAAATGCTTACTGCCGTATTTCAGCTTTATGATGGGTATCATAAATAAGGGAGGCGTGGATGGTGCTGTTGTGGGGGGGATTCCTATTCCATTCTCTTTTTCACTTTCAATACATTATTTAATTAATTACACGACATATTCAACCACTTTATTATAAAATAGGCTTTGTGTTAATGCTGTAATGCGATTTTTTTTTTATCTACTATGCTTGTCCATTAATGTGTCAATGCATGTTCTGACCATCCACGTTCTCTGCCTGCCCACATGTGTGGATGGTCACAATCTGAGCTGGAGTCCTGGTTGTCCCATGGAGGGGTGATTTCGTGGATGACATCGTGGCTGCTGTCTTCAGTTTGCCACCCTACACATAATGGCGGTGAGAAGCCACTCATTGATGGACTTTGGCTTGACTTTAATCACAGCTTACACCTGGGGGGGGGCAGCCAACTGACCTTAGACCCCCAGAAGTTTATTCCCCCCCTTACTTAGGAGTTTTTGGTTCCTCCAATCCGTTGTCATCTGGCTTTCTTTACTTCATTTCTTTGTCTTTCCTTTTCCCTGATCTGTATTACTCTCTTTTAATGATGATGTCATCACAACACACACATGTAAAGCGCCTTGGGACGACTCTGTTGTGAAAGGCACTATATAAAGATGTATTGACCTGAAACGAATGAATGATTTTGCCCAATTGTAGGCCAATGTAAGTGTTCTGAGCGTGGTTAAGGTCGGCTACGCTACGATGTTTCTTAGGTTAGGCGTCATGTATTAAAATGCATTTTTCTTATGATATTTTTGCCTTGCGGTAGGTTTATCGGAATGTAACCCCATCGCGACCCGTGGAACATCTGTAAACTCAGGACTCAGATGATTATTAAAGAATGTTCTCTGTAACAGGCATCAATGTAAGGTCTCATCCTGCCAATGATTCAGAATCCAGGGACAGTGAATTCAGATGAAGACACCATTTAGCACGAGATCGCTGTCGCTCCTCACACAATCAAACCATACACACAGAGAACAAAAAAAGGCTGATCTTTTACAGTCAGATACATAATGCGAGACAGAAGGTTATTTTGTAATATAATTCAGTACAGCACTCTTCAGTACTGAGTGCGTGCAATATTTACGGCAAAATGTGAAGTGTCTCACATCAAGGCAGTGTTACATTTCAGCGAAGCGCAATGAGAGCAGCGCATCCAGCAGCTGTAATATCCATGAAGAGAAGGACATCATTTGCCACTGAGCCAAAACACTAATTGCAAAGCCCACACATGAGCAAACTACACAGAGACAGTCTGTTACACAACCTTCCTAAGATCCGCTTATTAAAAAAATAATCACTTTACTGCTAATAAGACTTCTGAAGTAATCTGTCCTTATTTTCCCAGAGAAGGCACTGGTCCTAGTTCAGATTCAACAGTATTTTTCTGATGTTGGGAGAATAACCAAAAAATAAAAGCCTTGCATGAACCTAAAAAAAGAAATATACATGTTCTTTGGAGTTGGGTTAGTAACTACAGAAGGAACAGCAAGTAAATAATAACAACTACAGTCAAACAATTTGTTTTGTTTCGCGTATGTCAGGCCATGCATGGCGAGCGTTCTCCACTCGTCTGACAATGTTGTAGTGCTTTTGTGAATCAATAAAACAATTTGTCACCAAAGTAAAGTGGACTGGCTGCCTGTCTTCAAACTGGTCTGATTACTGCTGAAGTTTATTACATGAAGAAGAGGATGATGGGAATTGTACAACAGGCTGCCCGGTCCACCGTTAGAACTTAGTCCCTGACTCAACCTCACATCTTTAATGGATTTTATCTTTGCACATTCATTTAGTTTTGTTCGACCTCTATAGTCAAATTAAACAGAAGATTCTTCTGTGATTTACCGCCGTGCAGAGTTTAATTACTTTCCCCGAACCCGGAAGGCAGCAGGAGAGCACGGCGGTCCGCGTGGGCCACACCGAAGGACGGGCTTCCTGCGGTTCCATTCACGGCCTTCTGGGAGGCCGTCACCTGGACGACACATTAGTCTTTATTTCAGGTGTCTGCTCTTGAGTGATCACATGACATGGTGGTGATGATAACCTGCTATACGCTCCGAGGAAGATCCCCAGAGAAAATTAAGAGATTATGTGGAGGATGTGCTCGAGTACTCTGATGTTTTGAACAGTAGTGGCAGAAGAACCACAAATAACAAAGCCGGGCCTGTGGAGACGTTCCTAGCAATGGAAAAGCACCTCTGGATGCTGTAAGCGATGAAGATCACTGTTTACCACCCATCGATATGTTATGCATCCTGTCCAGTCAGACAACATCTATCCACCTCATGGCCAGAGTACAGGAAGCAAGCTACAACTCAAGCCAGGACAAATACACTTTTTGTACAGGAACAAATGCTCAAGAGTCTGACTGGGCATCTGTCCAAATGATTAGACACATTCTATAAAATATGACTTTGAAGTTTATTTGGCTTCATTTCCAGTACTCATCAAGAGGAAACCAAAAATAAATACACGATTATTTGATATTATATCAAATGGGCATGTTCTTTTAAGGCTGGAATTACACATTGCCCCACGTAATAATAAGCTAAATTAAGTTTATTTAGATGTCTAAATTTTCACACCTGTGGGGTAGACACAGGGTCACAGACTGGCACGGGGCGTTTGCTTAAAAAGTGCATCAACACAAGACCAAAACAGTCTGAGCTGATTGGGAGCCAAAGCGAGTCACCACGGTTACAGACTGCGGCACTTAAAGGTGAACCGATCTGCCTGCAAGTGCTTCAGCCATGAAACTGGCTGTTAAATGTTTTCCGAAACCATAAGAAGAGCCATTAGCTTTACTTAAACCATTTCAGCCAATTGATTTCTCCGGTGTCGGCCACACTGTTTTGATGTTGGCACACAGTCTCCAGCTGTAGAAATTGCTAGACTGAGCCCCACAGCACCTCTGTGCCGAGCCGGTTTCTTGCTCTCCTGCCCACAGAAATGGTGCGGTAATTGTGTTTTGGCTGCTAGAGCCCGGCCCGTTTGAGGCTCCACCTGGAGGCCTGTCAGCATCCACATGCCAGCACACGCAGAGACAGACAGCACTGCGTCTGCCAGTTAGGATGCGCGGAAGCGAACAGCGGCTGCGCCGAGGGGGGCTCTCTGCAGGCGAAATGCGAGATCGGCGAGCTTATGGCTCCACTAATTGACTCATTCTCACGTGGGCTGTCGGGCTTCCCAGCTGAATTTATAAAAAACCCTGTTCCCCCACTGATGCTGGGACTGGGGGAAGAGGGCCAGTAGTTGACTAGGGGTCATGGCTCCTCAGGGAGTCGGCGTAGCGCTGACACGCACAATTGAACATGTGATCGTCTCCCCTCTGAACAAAGGAGGGAGCGTAAAAAAAGGGAGGAAGGGGGATCATTGCATGTGGTGGAGGACTTCAACGCATAAACGCCATCTCTGAGTGGCTGATTATCCTGAGCACGGTGGTCTGAACACGGCCTGCTTTACACCATTATTCACAGCTCGCATTAAACACTACGCTCATTAGTATAAATCTGCATGTGAATTATGCAGCAGGAGTGTTTACTGGCCTAGCAGGAGAGCCATCTTTAATCCATTAGAAAAAATACAGTTTGTGGTAAGATTTGCAGCAGAAGGTCCAAATTAACTAGGCGTGCTTAACGCTTCTCGGGTCGGCAGCAGGAGCGAGACGCGGAAGCGGACAGCACTTTCCACGAAATGCGTCCTTCGCGACGAGCTGTTAATTAGCGCAGACGGAGACGAGCGTCACGCTCAAGACCGAGAGATCCTTCATTAATCTTCCATAGGGTTCAAACACATCATTATTCCCCTGAAACTGCTATTTGCTGTTGTGTACAAGGCTTTTGATTTTGGCCCAACTTAACACAGTACAGAAATGTACAGAAGGTTACTGTTATTCAATGAGTCACCACCAGCACAGAAAAGTCTGCAGGTGCGTCTATTTGAATTCATTGATAACCGCTATTTCAAAGAAAGTTGCAGTTACCCAGAGCTGGCACCTGGGGACATGGGGTTCTGAGCAGGAACATTCTGGATGGGATGCCAGTACACCTCAGCCGGTCGCTCTCTGACGGAAATTTAGTCGCTTAAAGCCTCAGGAACATGAGGAAAATGTTAAGTCAACCAAAAACCGCATAACAGGGACAACAGGAACATGCCTCGCCAGACAAAATTCTGTTTGTCAAAATGGCAAGTCCTTTGTTTTAGAAGAAAATCACTCTCTGACATCATTAGAGAAGTTCACTCTTGTTCTTCATAAAAACATCACTCTCTGCTATCACCAGAGGACTAGTCCCTTCTCCAGAAAGAAATGCACCGCTCTTTGATTTTATTAGAAGACATTTCTATTCCAGTTTTTGTGGGAATTTGTTATAAATCTTCAGAATCACCTTCAAAATGTAACATTATCATTTGCATCAAACTGCTATATTAAAAGCTGTAAATAGTGTTTATTTAAAATTAATATAATATGTGTTATTTAACATTAATGTAATCTATATTAATTAATTTATGTTTGTCTTGAGAATCTATGGTAAGGTCAGCCACTTACCCCAGGTGCTTACGAGGTCAAACTCCCTGGTCCCCCCACAAAACCAAGATGCCTGAACCCTATGTCTGACTTACCGTCGCATTTGGCCAAGACCCTGAGCTCACCGTGCCTCAGAGCAGATAAAAGAATGAAACATTTTTAATGTATAAACTGCCTGGTACCCATGTATTTTGACAACTCCAGATAAATCTGTGTTCAAGCACAGCCTGACTGTAACAAGGGCACCAATCAGGTTTCTCTGTGATATTGGGATGACAGAAGAGAGAAAAAGCAGCAGAGTGGGACAGTCAGGCACGTCCCTCTCACCAACTACACTGCTGACTCTTCCTTTGTTAGGTCGTCTTCACATTGCATCTTCAACAGATCAAACTATGAATACGAAATGGGGGGGGGGGGGGGCTGTACAGGCTAGATTTAGTTATTTTCAGTGATTTTCAGTTAGGGACACAGCTCCCTGTAAGTGAACTAATCAAGTCCAAAGGACATTTTCCCTCTACACCTCCTATTTCCCCAAAGGAGCATCTCATCCTGTATTCAGTGCAACAAACTTCACGGGGTTCTAAAAATAATGCTCAGGCTGTCGGGGGGATCCTGAGTGACTAGCGGCCTCAGGGGAGCAGAGCATGTAATCCAGTGCAAAAAAAAAAAAACCTTCTTTTCATAAACATTACTGGTCCTTCTTAGGTTCTTACTGATTTCCCCTTCAAACATGTGCACTTCTCTCAGTTTCGAGTGAATGGTTTTCAAAACATGAGAATGGGAAGTAGTAAGAACATAAGAACATAAATTTAAAAACAAGAGAAGGCCATTCGGCCCATGAAGCTCATTTGGGGAGAACTTAACTAATAGTTCAGAGTTGTTAAAATCTTATCTAGCTATGATTTAAAGGAACCCAGGGTTTTAGCTTCCGCTACACTAGCAGGAAGACTATTCCATACTCTAACTGCACGCTGTGTAAAGAAGTGCTTCCTCAAATTTGTTTTAAAATGTTCTCCACGAGTTATGGCCACGAGTTCTAGTATTTAAACTAATACTGAAATAGGCATTTGGCTGAACAGCATCCAGACCCGTTAGAATCTTATAGACCTGGATCATGTCCCCCCTTAATCTCTTTTGCTCGAGGCTGAACAGAATCAGCTCAGCTAACCTCTCCTCATAAGACAGTTGACATTTCTGTGAACTGGCCCATTGATTTTTAGAAAAAAAAATGAGTCCCTTTATTTCAGAATAAGATGCTCTGACATCAGCAGAGGATGCTGCTCATTTTTCTCAGAGGACACCTGCCTGAGGTAAACTCAACCATAAGCAGTACTACCCAGCATTAGGCACCCAAACCACTGCATCAGAACAACAGAATACAGCCAAAAAAAAAAAGTTTTAATTGCAAACATATTTCAACCAGATAGCTCTGGCCAGTAGGTTGTTTTGGGGCTAAAGAGGTTTAGCTTGAAAATTACTGATACATATTCAAACAGGGGTCCTGTTAGGCCAAACTCTAGATCAGGGCTATTCAACTCAGGCCCTCGATTCAAAATCCAGGCCTTGTTTTCAGTTCTCCCAGGTAGTTTAATAATTACTGATTCTGATTGGCCAGAGGCTTCACACCTGGCTCACAGGTAAAGGAAGGTTGGAAAATCAGCAGGACTTGGTCCCTGAGGACCGTGAGTTGAATAGCCCTGCTCTAGATAGTCTTCCTGAATTTCGTAAGTAAATACCCATCTTAATAGTTTATAAAATAAACTAAAACAATAATCGAAATCAGGAAAATTATTTAGATCAAATAAACAATAGTTAGATGTCATATAGGAGGCAGAGGAGATTTGAGTATAAGTTGGGAAGGCCGCAGGGTAGTGGTGCAGTGGGCTGCCAGTTCTCCTAAAAATCCAGCTGCTTTTAATCTCCATCTTTCATTTGAGTATAAGTAGGGAAGGCTGCAGGGTAGTGGTGCAGTGGGCGCACGGGCTGGGAAGGCCGCAGGGTAGTGGTGCAGTGGGCGCACGGGCTGGGAAGGCCGCAGGGTAGTGGTGCAGTGGGCTGCCAGTCCTCCTAAAAATCCAGCTGCTTTTAATCTCCATCTTTCATGCTCCCTATAGCACTGAAAAACCCGACTGATGACTGAGTCAGTCACTGGGAGCAACCGGAAGATTCAACCCAGCATTTTTTTTTGTCTCAAAAACCTACTGCGTGCCCGGCCAGCCCACCAGCTACACAACGCACAAATGACACTGTGCGGCTGCTGCAGTGCCACACCTTCAAGCCTCCCGCTCTTCACTGCCAAGCAAAACTCCATGAAAACAATCAATAAAAAGCAATAGGAGGAAAAGAATCAAGCATTCTGCAAACAGAACTGACTTCGCGAGACACCAATGGCCTGTAATTCCTCTGTGTTCGCCCTGCATTGTTAAACACACACTAATTAACAATAATTAAAATCAGGCAGTCTCAAAGAACTTCCCAAGTGGGATTACGCTAACGAATCAAACAAGAAAGTTAGAAATCAGCCTATCAATAACGTGCCATTTTATGGCTAGAAACAATAAACTGTCAGCTAACGGCCTAATGGGAATAGACAAAGCAATTATTTATGATGTAATAAACAGCATTAATCCTTGTTGGATGTCCCCCGTCTCACCCCTTCACATTGCGGCCTTCATGGCCGCCTCGCACGGGCAGCATGTGCTTACTTTCCATGCATGCAGCAGAGGAATCGGTCTCAGGACTGGAGGACATTAGTAGACGCACTAAAAGCCCCAGCGGCTCATGGAAACAGGTCGGCGTCTCAAAGAAACACGAGAGAAGCTGCAAAAGCCGCTGCAGCACTATTGCTTTTTATCGTGTTGGCCTGGACGTCAGCGGAAAGCAGGCAAACGTGACGAGCACCTAATGAGCACAGACGCACTTTTTAACGTACCCCTTCATTTAAGCAGAGGGCCATAATTACTGCTTAATCCCGCTGGGTTTTTTTCAGCAGCGTAATGAATTCAGTTGGCTGTTCCTCTAGTGCCGAATTAAAACATTAGCTTTATTTCCTTTGTTAATTTCCGGCATCGTACGGACTGCTAGACAGCCGATAACGGCATTGGAAGAGCTTCCGATGTCTGCTTTGACCCAGCCACTCGGAAAGCACCGGGGCTTCCAGGTGCGGTAAAGCTGCAGTTTCTGCATCTGCTAAATGAGAGGCTCTCGGCGGATTTTGCGGCATCTGGGACGGTGGAGAGCACTGTGACCCCACGAT
The DNA here is from genome assembly GCA_015163995.2 of Mormyrus lacerda. Lineage (NCBI taxonomy): Eukaryota > Metazoa > Chordata > Actinopteri > Osteoglossiformes > Mormyridae > Mormyrus > Mormyrus lacerda. The sequence goes on from JAABNX020000021.1 coordinate 8,389,293, forward strand.
CCTGGGTTATAAACCCAACCCATCCCTACTCTGTCATGCCCATGTATGCAGTGCACACAGCGGAGGTGCACACTGACACAACATGATAATTGGAAAAGATATCAGAGGGAGCTGGCATTGCAAAGGCTTATAAAGTATTATACAATTATAATTCTCGTGTCTCCCAGTACACTCTAACGTTTGACTTTACCAACACAATATATTAATTACCTCTTAGCAAATTGGAAACATCACAGAAGCAGCATGACAATTTTAATGTCAACTCGTCTGTTCTGTTGGGACAGAAATGTGAGGTTAAATATGCTAAAAGCATAAAGCAGTTATGTGACAATCAGTGATTTTTCGCCTTATATGGATGCAGTATGTGTAGGTCAGTACTGTATGTGTAGGTCAGTACTATATGTGTAGGTCAGTACTTGATTCTAAATAAGAGTCTCTGTTAGGAAGTAGCCTAAGCTATAAAGTGCCGTGTGCAAATAGCATCACTGTTACTTCAGACATGCAATTTTAAATGCCCCTTTTGAAATAAACATTAAACGTGAGCAACATGATACAGACGGATTATAGGACGATTAACATTTTTTTTCCTCCCAGCTTGCATTCATTACTAACTTAAAATTACAATAATATTTAATATTTCTAATTAGGTTTTACCTTCACAACACATTTAAAAGGAGAAAAATGTAATAATTCACTGCAAATTACCAAACCCATTTACTGCTGAACACCTAAAATAGCTCAAAACATTACTTAGAATCTGGAAAATGAGTCCCGCAATTAGTTCTTTGCATGTGCCCTAATAGCGGTTCCTGAATGAAGCAGGGAATGTAAAGCAGCTTCTAAAAATCAAAAAGGAGGACAAGGAAAAAATACATAAGGACCATTAGTCAGGTTGATCATTAAGCAACAGAAAGTATATCACACCTCAAGCATGGTGTCTAAATCAGCTAATGCAAAGAAAGTGGGTAGATCATCCATCCATCCATCCATTTTCTATACCTGCACATCATATGCAGGGTTGTGGGGGTCCGGAGCCTATTACCCCAGGATGGAGAACTGACCCATCACATCTTGCATCATTTATGGCAAATTAATTTATAAATCACTCAGCAATTTGTCATAGCCAAATGACAAGAATATGATATATTTTTTTTGTTCATACGGGATGAAAACTGAAAGTGTTACGTCTGGTGTGAACCCGAAGACATCACAACATGGCACACCAGCCGGTCAGCACCTCCCCACTGTCAAACACAACGGCAGAAGCATGAAATTACAGCGCCGCTTCTCATCAGCAGGGACCAGGAAGCTCGTCAAGGACCGAGGGGGAAATCAAATGAGGAAAGTGCGGGCGAATCCTACAGGGAGAAGCTGTTTCAGTCTGTTAAACATCTAAAACTGGGATGAAAATTCACCTTTCAGCAGAAAAGTGATCCAAAGCACAAGGACAGAGCTGCACCGGAAGGGCTCAGAGTGAAGAAGCTGAAAGTCCTTGAGTGACCCAGTAAAAGTGCTGCATAAATCTGACAGCTGAAAATCTCCTGCAGACTTCAAGACCGCACTCCGTCAACAAGTGCCAAACAGCTTCGCAGAGCGTGAGCAACCCTGTGAAGAAGGGTTAATATTCCTGTAATCAACATATTTTGGTTTATGAGAAAAGATTTTATAAAGCAATGAAACAACATGTGGATGTAATTCACAATTAAGGAAACCGGACATTGTGGCTGAAGGGGGGTGACTTCTGTCAGATGTGTTTATGGAGATCCACGGCTGGCTTAGTGTACACACATCTCTAGCTTGCATTAAGCATCCCTTACAAGCTGCAGCTGTAGCAGGGAGGGCTGATGGCTTCTGGGAGACCCTGCAAAGGTCTTTGCGTGTGTGTATAGTCACGTATGTATTACATTATGAATACCAAATGTCCCCATAACGTGTTATAAATCTCTTTAAAACTCAATTTAATAAAAATCTGTCAATGAACTGGAAAAACAAAAGTGCCAAAAGACATATTTTTTGGTTATTTATGGTTAGGAATAGTACTGCATAGGGGTTAAGGTTAATTGTCATAATTAGGATTAGAGTTATGTACATACAAATTAATAGGGAGTCCCCACAAAGATGTAGGTGCCAAATCTGTGTGTGTCTGGATTGGGTTTATATTACATTGTGATTTACCATAATGTGATAAAAACCTGATATTTTGACATTGTGGGGACCATTTTTCAGGTCCCCACAAAGATCTGCGAATGCATTCAAAAAGCTCTAAAACGTCATTTATTTTCTGGGAACAAATTTTGAGTGAATGTCCCCAGAAAGACAGCAGAAGTTAAGAACAAACTCTGTGGGAATGTCTGAGAAAACGCCTTTTCTCCTTTCTGACTGCCCAAAAAAAAACAAAGTGCCAAAAAACACTTTCTTTGGAATGGAGTTTAAAATCATTTGCATAAAAATGGAGGTCGGTGCCATCTTTGTGTGCGTACGCCTGTCTCTCTTGGGGTGGGGGGTGACAGAACTGCCCCTTACCTGTCGGGAGCATCTGGCGAAGGATGTTTATTCCCTACACTGGCGCTAAACACTCCGTCAGGGCAATCGCGGCAACTGGGACTGGTGTCTGAGAGCTTCCTGCTTTCATATTTTCCAGCCGTGACCATAAAACCCAGACATGCTCACTCCAAGCGTCCGCCCCATGACAGCCGACATTAATCACTTTCAGACGCATCAGCTAAATTAAGCGCACTGCAAAATATAATACTCCGCTCCCCAAGCACGCTTACACATCCAGCAAAACTTTTCCTTCCGTATATTTATATAAAGAGACTATGAACGACTAGCACAGCGCTCAGGAAAAAAATGAAATGGACCACATTTCACCTGAGGTCCATTCTTGCGTCGGCCCATCTTGCGAGGCTCTTTCCAGAAGGAAAGCTTCCAATTCCATGCACACGACGTAGAGCCAGCCAGCCCACCAAAGGAAACAACAAGCTAATATGTGAGTAGGCACAATAAATTTTGCATAACGATTCTACTTCAGCGCCTGCACTGCTAAACCTGTCGATGTATACAGGACAGGACTGAAAATGGTAAATGGACTGCATTTATATAGCGCTTTTCTACTCCTATGAGTACTCAAAGCACTTTACAATATGTGCCTCACATTTACTCATGCATACCACACATTCATACACCGGTGGCAGAGGCTGCCATGCAAGGCACCAACCTGCTCACCGGGAGCAATTAGGGGTTCAGTGTCTTGCTCAAGGACACTTTGATGGGGTCAGGAGGAATCCGGGGTCGAACCTGCAACCCTCTGGTTGCCAAACGATTGCACTACCTCCGGCGCCACCATCTTCCCCAAAATCAGTCAGGTTTTCCTACCTTCACTTTACTATGCTTTTTTCTTCTGTTTGAATATCTGGACATTGAGGTTTTACATTTTTACAAGAAATCTGTATTTGGCCACTGGGGGACTGAGCACAATGTATTTAAAGCAAAGCCTCCCTTGTCCATGTACTCAGCGGCTACCTGTGTCTGTGCCGGAAGAGTGCCGGTTCGAGTCCCGGCCTCGGCGGAAGGGTCACATGTCCGTGGGCCTTTGAGCGAGGCCCATAACCCCGTGCCCCAGGGCTGGCGCACACTGGCTGACGCTGCGCTGTGACCCCTAAGCTATGGAGAGCAAGATGGAGATGGTGAAGAGAAGAATTCCAGTGTACCTGTACTCGTGCAAACGGCAAATAACGAATTTATTATATATCTAAAAAAGCCTTTGTCTCACAGCGGCCTGTGTGGACCCGGTGAGGAGGATGTAAGTGGAAGGGCAGTACCACATCCAGAAGGAGGGGGGCGCTAACGGACAGAAATGTGCCAGCAGTATAAAGAAACACTAACGAAAAGACTTCAAAGGAAAGCAGTGCTTATTGATCCAATCAGCTTCTGTGCTTGTTTGCGTTTATGCTTAACATTAATCTGCCCAAGAACCTGCTTCAACCAGTAAAGGGCCAGTTCAAGCCTGAGCGGGTCAAGCTCCTCTGCCCAGGTGGCACTCCACCAATCAGATTGCCCAGGTGGCACTCCACCAATCAGATTGCCCAGGTGGCACTCCACCAATCAGATTGCCCAAGTGGCACTCCACCAATCAGATTGCATGGGGCAAGGTGCAAAAGAGCAGAAAACTTCCTGAATTTACTCCTGCTACAAGTCTGGGAGTGACTAAAGTGCAGTTCACAGAGGACAACGTCATCCATTTACAAAATGCGCCGCTGTGCTTTATCAGCTCTCAGGCAGGGTTAGGCTGAACTGGATACGACCCGGCAGGGCGTTTTGCCGGCTCAGTGACATGTTTCCGCAGGAAAGCCGGAGAGAGCGGCGATGACAGTGGGAAGGGAAACTGAAGCGTTCATCGCGTGCGGATGTCACTCCGCAAGCAGACAGGCCTGATCTCCGTGAACCTCAGTGTGTGGTCAGTGACACACAGAAAGTGCGGCAATAGGGAAAAAATTGAAATAAATTAGGAAAATTAATAAACTAAAATTGAAATGAATGTATTCTCCCTGCTTTAGAAACATCCAACACAGATACCTAATGTTGCGTTTATGAAAACATTTATGAATTTGTTGCAAGGATCCTGATTTATAGTGGAAATGCTTGTAAAGCCAGGCAACGGTCACTTGCGCGAAGCATGAACAGAGCGTATCTATAGAAGGGCATTCTGGGTATCTGCATGCTGGGCCACAGCACACATCCGGTTCCTCCTCAATAACAAAGACAGCTCTCAGGTGTCATAAGGTGCACAACCTATAAAAACAAAGCCTCCCATCTGAAGGATGCCATTCAGGGCACTGTGTTGTCATACGCAGCCGCTGAATAATTTAACTGCCAGTGAGTGAGTGTCAGCCGCCTGATTTATGAGGGGAGGGGACACCGAGCTCCGTGAAAGTCTGTGTATACAGCTGTACTTGCACTCATGCATGGTGTGGTGAGACCCACTCCACCAAGCTGGGCAGGGCTGTCCGCACAGCGTGCTGGCAATTCTCCAAACAAACTGAACAGACACAGGTGTGTTACACAGTAAACACTATATTTACATTCAGGGTGTTACAGGTGTGCTGCTTGCAAGGGATCTTGGCAATAAAAAAGGAACAATTGACACTTTTGGGAAAAAAGTATGTTATCGCACTACTGAAATGGACCAGCAGGGCAATAACATCAAAAGGCAATCAGTACTGAGTTCAGCGAGGATCCCGCACAACTGAAACTAAACATCTGATGAGTGAAAAGCAGTTTACAGAAAAATGAATGTAGAATCCCATGAACAAATCCCCTCTCCAAACATTGGCTGTAACATTATACAGCTACATCAGTTATCTGCACCTTCCTTGCAACTTGTTTTGCACTAAATATTATGTCCTTATGTGCTTGTATTATGTCCTGTGTATCTTGCTGCTGTATACTCAAGAATTTCCCCCTTGGATCAATAAAGTGTATGTAATCTAATCTAATCCAGCCTGGAGGTGTACTGTACACACATAGGTCACAGACACAGGCTGTCTCATAGCTAAATGGGACAGCACAGGGTAACGCATACAGATTGACACAGGCACAGGGGCACAGACAAGGCCACACAAACACCGGGGTCACAGAGACGCAGGGCGGGGGAGTCAGCTGTCAGGTATCTGACGCGACGCTCGCACTTTCAGACTCTCACACGCAAGCAAAACTTACCTCAAATCTATATTATTCCATTACACACCTAAAATTATCTTGCAAACCCTACAGACTATTTACAAGGTAATATAACTACAACATACATGTAAATGTATGTGCATGTGTGTGCAGACTCGTCTCAAAGTGAAAATCTCACTTCAGCCAGCTGACAAAAGTCAGCAACCCTGATGGGGGCACAGATACAAGGTTCAGAGTAACACGCCTCCAGAAAACACTGTTCGAAATAGCCCTGATTTTATGTGTGCTGTTACAACCCAGACACAATTTACTTAAAAATTATTTAAATGGAGTGAGTTAGAACTGAACTGGACTGAAGGTGGCACAGTGGGTGACAGCGTTGGCTATTGCCCCCACTCTACTCTATGTGTATGTGTGTGTGTGTGTGTATGTCTGTGTGTGCACTGTATGTGTGTGTGTGTGTGTGTGTGTGTGTGTGTGTGTGTGTGTGTGTGTGTGTTTACCCCTGTAGTGAAAAGACTCTTTTGGGCTAACTGGTGTCTCTAAATTGCCTATTGTGTGTATGTGTGCATGTGCCCTGTGATGGGCTACCATTTTGACCCCAGCCTAGTGCCCTGCGCTGCCTGGGATAGGCTGCAGCCCCCCCCCCATGACCTGGACTGGGAGAAACAGACTGAAGATGAACAGATGACTTGAACTTGTGTTATTTTAGCTCAGGCCTGGAACTTAAAACAACCATAAAAATATTCAGCAATACTGGCACTTCTAAAACTATATTCAAAATCTGGATATTTTAATATACTGATAATAATCAGATGAAAATGCCTGCGAGGTAGAGTTTTTGGTAACAACTGCTTGACGACTATCAAATATTTACAAGGGAGGCTCATTTTTGATTTTGTATGATTCAAACAGCCTCAGAACTGAAGATGGTGCACAGGGACGGCTGCAGTCTCAGTTAGCTTTGATTAGGCACGAGAAACACAACTCCATCACGTGTAATGCTCCTAGCGCTGAATAGGAGATTTATCACATTAACAACAGAGGGCATAAACTTAATTTTTTGTGTGTTGCAATTCAATTACGAGACTGTTTTAGCTGAAGCTGCTGTAGACAGCATCCACAGTGTGAACCTTGATCGGTGTCTCCCAGGTGAAGGTCTGAGGGAAGCGGCTGAGCTCAGCAGAGACTTGGCACTGAACACCTTCTCCTCAGGCGCTTCCCTCTGCCTCCCAGTCATCTCTACATCTACAATCATGTTGTACTTGTGTCTCTTGAGCAAAAAAAAAAATGGTCTTCAGCTTCTGTCACTCCCCTGGTGGCATCATTGTCAACAGCGATCACTTGGTCCAAGAAAGCACAGCACGCGTCTTCCCAAACAACTCCACTCCGACTGACTCACTTGAGAGAGTCTGCTACTCGACGGGGAAGGAAAATGGGTCACGCATCTCCACAAGTAAAGTGGGTGTGTTCCTACTTCAATAGCAACTCATGTTTTCCTGGCAACCATTCACAAATAAAACAATCCGAGCGCTGAATCACCGACAGAAGGACGCTGCGTGTTATTTTTTTTTTTTTGTGAATTGTGTTTTATTTGTTTCCATGACTGTAGGGTAATCCCGTCGTTAAGGTGTCTGCCATATACACTGCGGGGGTGTGGGTGGAGGGGGTGGGCTTTCAGCCAGGTGGGACCCCCCCAGAGCCCTGTCCCCTGTAATGACTACCGATCTACAGATCCCCTGGGTCTGATACATGCCTTATGCCCGGGGGACGGTGCTCTGCCACACACACGGCTGCTCTCTTTCTGCAGAAACAGCTTATTTGCACCCCCTCTGACAAACATCTCCCCAGACCACCTTCATCCACATCCCACTACAGAAGCTTTTCTGTGACGGTTACAGAACTGGAGGCCAATCACTTCATGTGCCCCCAACATAAAATGAGACTGAGAAAGAGCAGATACTCCCTCTTCACCGAGTAGATGACATCATTGACCATACCCACCTTGCCCACAAATGCTAATGCCCAAAAGCCTTCAAAGGGTGCAAATCATTAAGACAGCCTCCTCCTTTGAGGTAATAAGGAAGTCAGACATGTCAGCTGGCAGCCACTTGATTTCACTTGCTCTCTGTCTCTTATTGTTCTGGTGAACATTCATTTTGCAAGAAGTAGAGTCAAACAGTCAAACCCAAGTACTGTAGCACATGCCAGCATGACTCCTAGCTACGCCCCCATTCCGCATTCTTGGCCCCCGACCTGGCTATGCCGCACCACTCCTTGTTTTTCAGTCTCAAGACTATCAAGATTTTTAAATGAAAGTCCGATACCAGGTGCCACCCCAGACTCCAGCCCATTGGCTGCAGAATTTAGATTTACGGGCTCAAACGATCAGTTTTGCTTTGTTCATATGATCAGACAAAACCACATAGGTGAAAACATGGTCTGTGTCAAAGTATCAGCTACTGTGCAACAGGTTTCATGAGCCCCTAGCTAGACAACAGAAATGTCCGGAAAGCCAAGCAACCTGCAAGAAGAAGCCTGGCAAAGCAGCTTCATTTAATCGCCCAATGATTTCTTTGAATAAAGCGGCGCATTATTCTATGAGGTCAACACAAAAACCAAAGACAAGGCCATCTGTAACTGAGCCGGAAGGCGGTATTGGAGAGACAGGAGCAGGGTGGAGCAGGGTGATGACGGAAGGCGGTATCGGTGAGACAGGAGCAGGGTGGAGTAGGGTGATGACGGCTGCATGTGCTGTGGGGATTGATCCTTTACTGCCCCTCAATGCTGTGGGCCAGCCTCATTCTCTTTTAAGGTGACAGTGTGTGTGAGAACAGAAACACGTTGTCCTGCTTCACACCTGCATACCATGAAAAGGCTTGACAATTATCACAGATTTATGCGACCTATTAATATATTTATTAAACTATTTACTTTTTTTCTAAGTTTATAATGTACCAAAATGTAAATCGGGGGAAATGAAGAAATAAAAATAGATGGATGATTTCCTTGTTTTAAGGTTCTGTTTTCTATCGTTTTTACATATCAACACATCAAGCTGTATTTATAAGTAATGCAGTTCTTGGCTGGTTCTGAAAGCAACTAAAGTTAAACAAAAAAGCTTTTTTTGAAAAAAGCTGAAAGTTTTGGACTGCATACATCCTTTGGCGTTTCACCTTCGCTTTCTCCAGTCTCTCTGTATGACTGTGAGATGTTCATTAACTGTGAAGAATTAAACTGTCAGGTTCCTGCACCATGGAGGGCGGTATTAGGACAAGTCGGGGGGCCCACACACATATAGCAGGATCCTCATGGGTTTATGTTTCTCCACGGCACGCAGCCTCAAAGTAGCACGGCGTGTAGCGCACTGCAATTCCCTCTCCAGAGACGGAGACATTCACAAACCCACCTCCGTCCAGGTCCCAGGAAACGCTGCCAACACCAAACCAGCACCTACGTTTCACACAACCTCCTTTTCTACATGTGGCTGCAACTTTTTTCTTCCTTAATTGATATGCCTGCATTCTTGCTGAGACAGCCAGCATAAATCTTGGTATTTATAAATAAAGCAAGTTAATTTGGGCCCGTTTAAGCATTTAAGTGAGAGCCACCTTTGGAGCTGAGCGGCACAAGGAGAACAGTTCCTCGTGTGGAAGGACGCCATCGTTCTCCGGGCAATCTGGGTCCGCTAAAGATACCAAGAATTGGCCTGGTTCTTTTTATAAAGACGGGATAGGGGCGGCTCCTCTACAAATGGTTTGCCGGCTGGGGTCCCCAACCTCGATGGCATCAGGCAATTACGCAGGCAGCGAAAATAACGAGAAAACTTTGCGTGAGCCTACGCTTCGCTTCTTGCTCAAGGTGCCGACTGCAGGTGCCGTGGTTGCAGGTGATTTTCGCAGTGCTCCAGGCTATATCCACAAGGCTAGACCGGGCAACACAGAGGCAGATGTCACTCCATCGGAGGTGGCCCCAGTGCGTTTCCTTGCAAAGTGTGATGACAGTAAGAATCCAAGCAGAAGAACATTACACCATTTTACCATGACTCCATGGTAAAACCTTAAGTACATTCAGGCACTGGTAGGGCCCCATTTTTCTATTTGCTATGTAATGGGGGGTATGTGCCACCTGACAGTGTCCCACTGAAATCCTGCAGAAATTGATATTTAAATGATATAAATGCGAGGTCTGATGCATAATCTTTGCATGTTAATACCTAATTAGCTAATTATAAAGTAAACACATCTGTGGCACTACAACAAATCCAATTATTTCAATATTGCCTCATCTTTTTATCACAGCACACATTTGCTCGGAAATTAAAATGCATTTTTGCGTGCCAAATGGTTCATAAATGTGTAATTATTAAGTTACGAGGACGGAGGGAAAAACAGCGAGCCAGCGATTTGATTTGCTCGTACGGTAATCCTCGTGCCGGATCCTCTGCGATCCCCGTGCGGGGCGCCGGCCCAGACTCACTGTAAAACCACATTGCTCAGCTCCGTCTTGCCAATTAAACAGACAATTATGCAAATGCAGCATTTGCTGAGTTAGTGAATGGGCAGTGACCTAGGCTTTCAGCGGGGTATCTGCACAGCCGAAATGCTTGCCTCCCTCTCTCTCTCTCTCTCTTTTTCTCTCTCTCTATCTCTCTCTCTCTCTCTCTGTGGCTGATTACTGGAATCAGACCCTCATCTACATGGGAGGACCAGCAGGCAGCCTCTTCCAAATACGTGCCCATGGTGTCAAACACAGCCAGGACCCTAGTGCACACGTGTGTCCACATGTGGCTTGTGGCTTGTGGAGAAAGATGAGATGCACAGAGCTTAATGTTAAGGATCTGACGGCCCCGCCCACATTTTATTACAGCTTTCGGGCACCAACATTATCATCTTATATCAGGTTTGACTCCTATAACCTAGAACAATGATTAAAACCACCTGGATTAATATGTAATTAAAAGCCCACTAATTGCGTTGTTGTATCCGAATGCACAATTTATCAGCTCACATATCAGTACTGACCGTTACTATTCCATTGACATTTGTTAAAATTGACCATTGATACTCGTTAAAAATCATGATATTGGCATTGGTATGATGTGTCAATCTTGGCCCGTATTGCCGGCCGATATTTAGACTTTAACAATATTCACAGTTAGCAGCACCAGAGCTAAAGACATAACTACAAAAAAATAATGGAGATGACTGCACTGGACGATAAGCCATTTTCTGTAGTGGAAGACAAGGGATTTCATCTGCACTTTCACCACATATAAGACGTCTCAAAGTACCGGCCCACACCACGTTTATAATTCATTATTGAATCTGGCCCGTAGATCAATCTCTCGTTTTCCACAAAATAAAACACAATGTAACATTATTCAACTAATCTGCACCGACAAGCTTACTCCAATTTCACCTCTGACAACCCCGTCCTTAACCCTCCTTAGCAAGTGGCTTGGATCAGCCGGCTATCACTATCGCCGAAATTAGTCAAAAATGTATCGGTTATCCGTATCAGTCACAATTTCAACATCAGTGCTGTATTACAGCTCCCATGCGGAGCGCTCCCCAGGCAGCCTCTAGTAACCCCTCACAGGATGGGTGAATGGACATTCTTACAGCACTTCACCACACAAAGAACCACAGTTCTGGTGTCACGGCCATCAGGCTGGCCCAAGCTCCAGGCTTTCCTGTCATGGTCAAGGTGGATCCAGAACCTTCCCATAAGAGGTGCAGCTCACACAAGAACATCACCAATACAGCAGGCAGATTCCGGCAGCACCCATTTTGCTGGAAAAGCATCTCGAGCGACAGATCGGCGTTTCCAGACGAAGGAGACACGCTCTTCAGCAGTGACATCTAAATCTGTGATTCACTTGTCACTCATAGGTGGGCGACCTTTGCAACGATCCACAACATCGATGCAGCGCAAATGTCTCCCCCTGAAAGGCTATCAAAATGATGGGAGTCTCCAAGACTGTGTGCTAAAATCTTAGCTTTGTTTCACTCCAATTAACAAATTTTTACCTGAAAACCGGGTGAAAAAAACATGTCAGAAAGCCTGTCATTTTAAAATGACTCATCCAGCAACTGCTGGTATCACTGACACATCGAGCAGATTTTCAAATCTCAACAGCCCGACTTCCACAGTGGCTTCTACTAGATTATCATCGCTCTCTTCAGGCATCAGTCAAAGCCACGTCCCTGCACTAAATCAAAGTGTGTGTTCTGTCATGTCCTTGGGAGCAGCTTCTGTCTGTGACTAAACGCACTGAAATAAGGCTGTTGCCAGGCCCCGTCTGCAGTCGGGCCACCTGAACGAATTTAGCGCCAAAGACAAGCGTCAGTTTGAGGCTTATTAAATCATCAGTGTAATGAGAGACGTGCCGAGCCAACAGGGGATGCCAGTGTGGTTTTCCTTGTGACAGAGGCTTGTGTCTGAGCGCCTGCGTGTGTAGGTGACAGGCTTGATTGTGTGTGTCTGTATCCAATTTTTATGTTGCTGGGGGGGGGGAGGGCTGAGATGGTGACAGAGTCTGTGAGACTAAGTTGGAATAGGATAATCTTCAGCCACGTCCTGTTGAGAGAAATACTGCCCATGCTGTACAAGATTTTAATGAGTGCATTTATGTCTGTGTTCTACCACATCCTATAATGTTCCACTGACAGTATTACTGCCCGTATTCTACCACATCCGATCATGTTCCATTGACAGTATTACTGCCCGTGTTCTACCACATCCTACTGTATCATGTTCCACTGACAGTATTACTGCCCGTGTTCTACCACATCCTATCATGTTCCACTAAGGGTATTACTGCCGTGTTCTACCACATCTTATCATGTTCCACTAACGGTATTACTGCTCGTGTTCTGTCACATCTTATCATGTTGCACTATGGGTATTACTGCCTGTGTTCTGTAACATCCAATAATATTCTCCTGTGTGTATTACTGCCCATGTTCCACCACATCCTATCATGTTCCACTAAGGGTATTACTGCCCGTGTTCTGTCACATCCAATAATAGTTTCCTGTGTGTATTACTGCCCATGTTCTACCACATTCTATCATGTTCCACTAAGGGTATTACTGCCCGTGTTCTGTCACATCCAATAATATTCTCCTGTGTGTATTACTGCCTGTGTTCTACAGCATCCTATGATGTTACTCTGTATCATGTTACTGCCTGTGTTCTATGACACTCCATCACATTCCACTGAGTGTGTTACTGCCTGTGTTCTTTCCCATTCTACCACATTCTCCTGATTGTGTATTACTGCTGGTGCTCACATTCTATCAAGTGCAGCACTATATTACACTGAAGTCACCAGTATCTCTGCTCTGCCAAATTCTGTTAAATGTTTCAGTGTCTCTGAAATAGAGAATTCCACCCGATACATCAGCGCTTTGGCTCTGCTGCATTCTGTAAGATGTATCGTCTTCCCCGCCGTGTCCCGTTAAATGAATCAGTGAATCTGCTCTGCTGGATTCGGCAGCTTCTGCCCACAGCGCATCCTTCAATGTGGGAAATGCGCCAACCGGGGGAAGGTGGAATTAAACTGAAACATTAAACTGACTTTGAACTCCTGCTCCTTATCCTTGACGACTACATCGCCACACAAATGAATGTGAGTCTGTGGCCACTGGAGGCAGTGCGTGACACCAATTAGGCCGTCTTTTGCAGTCCATAACTGGAGACCTTCAGTGCATACAGGTCTGAGTGGTGCTTCTGATACCCAAATTAAGAAAGCATGCTTGCTGTTTAATCCAAAGTCTTAGAAGGTTTGATGGCAAGATGATAAAAGAACTGAAAGCGCAGGCAGTGGATTCAGGAAATTTCCGCTGAATCTCCGGCGCCTGTGGGAATCTGTGGCTAATCTTCAGTGGTAACTGATTAGGGTGCCGTGGACCATATTAAAGAGGCAGCGGGTCTCAAGTGAGCAAACGCTCTGCTGTTTGTTTATGGCCCGATGCCGACTGCCAATCACACATGAGGAAAAATGGATACTTTGACATGGTGCCATGAAATACAGTTTGCAGTGCGGCAGAAATGAATGTAAAACGACAAGCTTTGGTATGCAGACACAATCTGGGAGAGCGTGTATCTAGGAGAGCGTGTATCTGGGAAAGCGTGTATCTGGGAGAGCGTGTATCTGGGAGAGCGAGTATCTGGGAAAGCGTGTATCTGGGAAAGCGTGTATCTGGGAGAGCGTGTATCTGGGAAAGCGTGTATCTGGGAAAGCGTGTATCTGGGAGAGCGTGTATCTGGGAAAGCGTGTATCTGGGAGAGCGTGTATCTGGGAGAGCGTGTATCTAGGAGAGCGTGTAT
>JAABNX020000021.1:8403408-8415258 GCA_015163995.2 Mormyrus lacerda
CGTGTATCTGGGAAAGCGTGTATCTGGGAGAGCGTGTATCTGGGAGAGCGTGTATCTAGGAGAGCGTGTATCTGGGAGAGCGTGTATCTGGGAAAGCGTGTTCCCTTTTGTCAGCCGTGTGTTTATAAGTGTGTGATGAATCTTGTTTCTTTTTTTTTTGATGTAATCCATTTGCATTCTTAGGCTACTCAGATCATTTTAGTGCCCCCCCCCCTCCACAATTAATTGCCAGCACACCATTTACCTATAACAAAAGGACACTTTAACAGCGCAGCGAGAGCGAATGTGAATTCTGCAGCACATCCAGTCTGACAGTAATCTAAAAGAGTAGGGTCACCCAGAGATTTCCACTGCTCAAAATAAAAAAAAAAAATAAAACAAGTCATCAGACTCTCATTAGGCACCCGGCCCAAGAACATGAATTATGCAACATCGAGAACACTGGCCAGAGCGTGCATTTAAAAAAAAAAGGTTTTTGATCTCATCAAATTTACTGTGCATTTTTGTGGCGTTCTGCTAAGTTCCCTGAATGCACACACACTTGGGTGTGGATGGCAGTCGCTGCTGTTTGATGGTTATAAATATGGGGGCTTTTGATGATGTACCCACAAGGCTAAGAACACTGATGAATCTTGCAACCAGCGGATCTCTTAATGAGAACCCTGCCCTGGTCTTTGGCACCATAAACATTTTACTCCAAATGCTCCACATCCTGGTGACATCAAATCGCCCTGAGATCCCAGTCCTCACTCTTCTTCATCTCATTACCAGAGTGTAAAAAATAGAAGTTCTTGTTTATTTATTTACCTACTAGCGCAGCCATCCATGTACAGGACACAACAGAGGCACCGCGGATGGGTCTCAAACACCAGCATAACAGGTTCTCCGGGGATTTAATAGAGGGGTTACAAACTCCACAGAGTCAACACAAGGCCCTGTGTATCCTGCTTTTTGTTTGCTCCTCATTAATAACTTAATAGGTGCAATCAATTAAATATTTTATACGTTTTCTCAAATTATAAATACATCTGATCACTTCAGCTCTTTGTATCCCATGGTTTGTCAATAATGTGTTTTACTACAGTGATTTTGGAGAAATAGGTAAGAATGACATGATTAACTAATAACTAAGCCAATTAGTGCTTGAGACTGGGCTGTTTGTGCACCGAGTCTAAACTTCCTGGAAAAACCGTTAAGATTCAGTTATATTGATGTCCTATGTGGTGGAGTTACCTCCACAGTGCTGTTAATGCACAGCTCTGGTTCATCTGGCCTCCTGCATGATGCTGTGGACATTTGACAACCATTAAAGATGCTCTGCCCCCTTTATTAACTGGTGCAATTAAAAGAGATGAGAATAAAAACGCTCTTTTAGGTAATCAGGTGCTGATAGAAAACTTCTTAAATTTCTTCTTAAACTACTGGAAAAACACTACACTGGACCACCAATAAAATGGAGGTAACCTATAATTGTGTAATATCCTAAATGAGTACAAATATATAAAAACATGGCCTTATTTTTTCATTGATAAGCTTGCCTGGAAAACACATCTTCATCCATGTTTTTTCTTAAGTAAAATTCTCATTATGTTGATAGAAATCCATGTCCTTACAATTCAGATTCATAGCCTTCTTCTTACCCTGCAGAGTTAATTCATATTTGAAAATGCATCAACATTCAAATGTATGACTATGGTCTGCATATAAACGCATATAAAGCTTCCAAACCCAAAACACTGCAGGTCTGACCACCTTAACTGGCTCGATGTTCTTCGAGAAGGTCTAGGAACCCATTCTGAACAATGAACACTCTTCAACAGAGCCTGGTTATCTCCAGCACGGCCCTTCAGGAGGGGAAGCCCTGTTTCTGGAGCAGGGCCATCATTTAGCCACTGGAGAAGGTCAGATAAAGAGAGGTTTGCATTCATGAGAGGAGAGACGAGGCTATGAACCTTGAATCGATCGCCAGCTCCGTGCGCTGGGGGAGCCGGGGAATTCATGCAGAGGGAGTCACTCATAGCCAAGGAAGTATTAAAACTGGGTTTGAAGGTGAAGGTAACCTGGGGGGGACAAACACTGGGGTTTCCCAACTATTTTAGCTTAACAGACACGCCAGGGTGTCACCCACAGCCAATTCCCAAAGACACTGAGCGTCCCCCTGCTAATCCAGCGCGGCCCAATCATTTGTACCGAGATCAAGGCTGAAAAGAAAAGAGAATGAAACCTTAGAGGGATCTCTATTTTGGCTTTACTGGAGGCCAATATACCTTAATTGTGATGTGGCCGGTCTTTCCCTGAAGCCACAGAGCTTCAATCTGACATCCGGTATAATGAGGAATGGTCCCAGAAAGGCAGCCTCACGCTGACCACAGCTAAAAATACAGAAGGGAGGATGTTGGGAGACTGGAGGTCTGTCCTCTCAAGTCATTACCTGAAATTCCAATTATGTGAAATTCCATTCGAGTAAAACCACAGGGGCACATGAGAAATGGAAGGTTCATCCTCAGCCTCAAAGTCATTGTGAAGAGTGCTGGGGCTCTGCCAGCCATCATCTTGGGCTGCATGGGGGCTGCTGGAGTGCAGCACAGAGCCCAGGTCCCGAAAAGCTGTCAGCAGGTCAAGGGTGTCTGTGGGGAATTCGCTGGAGGTGCTCCTCCAGCCCCAAACAGCCATTCTGCATTACATATAAATATATAGCCGGATTTGTCCCATCTGTCCATCGTTTTCCTTATGCAATAGCAAATCCCAGTGAAGTAGGAGTCCTTCCCACCACATACAGTAAGGCAGGGGGACACCGTGGATTGGATGCAAGTCCATTACGGGGCATGCAGTCACGTGCACGATCACACACTATGGGAAATTTAAAAATGCCAATTCACTTAAATAGATATGTCTTTAGGTTTTGAAAGGATCAAAATAATAGTGACAAATCATATGTAACATACCAAATGCACACACACATACGTATTTCTGTTATCTTTTTTCCCCATTGTATGACTACTATATACAAACAATGTAAAAAAAAATAACAGCTGGGTAAGTATTCAGTGAGTCACCTTCAGGTCCTCCAGTCCTGAGTGTAAATTCCTAAAAAAGACAACGCTGGCATTATCTGTACTCAGCAGACTGAAAAGGGACATCGCAGCGCTGTGAGGAAACTCCCATCTTCCCCATGTCCAAGATTTTCCACCGCTCGCTTGAAAGTGTCCGCCAAACAGCGGACGTCAGACTGAATTAATGGCAGATTGTTAAGCATAATAAATATCCGCCGAGAGCTCATGTCTGAAAGCTCACTTCACAGCATGGAGCGCAGTACCCTGCTTGCTCCACAGGATAACGGAGTAAAAAAAAAAAATCACACTACCATGGTTATTTCTGGCGAAGGAGTAAAATAAGCAGTAAAGATGATATGCGATGGTAGCAGTGACCACAAAAGTCAGAGTTTGAGAATCTGCTTTTAAAAGGTGAATATAACCACACAACTTCCCATATTTGGGCACCGGTATCGCACAACTTACCCATCGTCTGGTCCGGACTCTGCAGCCAGAAGATGCTGTATGGGGTCAGGCTACCTCTGCAGGCACCATTTGGTCTCCTTAATATCTTTAACTAAATGGTAAAAACATGACCTTACAATCTGTCCATAATTAAACTCCATAACCTTGCAGTGCGGCATCACGAAATCCAGCCCGGGCGACATCCGTGTGACAGGGCCTCTTTTATCACTCCTGTTTGGACATTCTAAGAAAGTAAGGAAATTGCATTTAGCAAATCCTTTCAGATGAGACAAAGCGATTGTTCTAATCTGATGGAAGAAACGCTGCCTCTGCCTGAATTTAGCATAAAAATTGCATGACCAGAAAATACTCCATCTCAACAGTATTATCACAAATTCAGTATGTTTAATTCAATCATTTCATGTTAATCTACATTTATATTTATCATAATATATTTAGCCTATTTACTTCTCCTTATTCTCTCGTATGCTGCATATACTGTAGATATTAAACGTCTGACATTCCTTCGGTTTTAAACTCTATCGCTTCTATTGATTTCGATCAGTTTCCACCAGGTTTCACCAGCTGAGGGACAGCGCCCCCTTGACTGCCTCTGAGGCACTGCGCTGGGCGAGTCGGCCTCTCCACTGGACTCTCCCCACGGTAGACGTGGTCTGCTTCTCCGATCCTAGGCATTTCCATAAGAATCCTCTCATTGACCCCATACCGATCAAATTACTAGAGAAGCAAAGTTTGCATAAGTTGTGTTCACTGGATAGTAAATGTTGTTTTATATGACGACAATAAAACTAAAATGACATTTAAATTTACTCTGACACAGAAGCAATGAATTTATTCATGTAGGTCGACTGAATTTTTATCTCCACCCGTGAATATCTGTACTTATCAGCCTGCTTGTATAAGCTTTGTAATCCAGCATTCACAACTGCGATTTGCCGCTCAGTGAAGAGCACCAGGCAGACCTGGACCCCCACATTGTCTCCATACCTGGGCCACTTTCGCTGAAGCTACAGAGATACACTCTTTGTGTTCCTCCTCTCTCTTCTCCAGTTTGCTGCATCCAAAAGCCCAGAGTACACATCCTGCAACAGTGGTGCTAAGGGATCCTGCATAGTGAGAATGTGCTAAACACGTTCACCATAAACCAGTCACCATCGTTTCAGGAAATGCATGTAATGACATTATTTACAATTTCATTATGAGTTTGTCAAAAGACAACAATACAATATCTTTTCCTTATAGTGTTATATCAATTATAATTTTGAGACCCTAACCTGGATAAGTGGTGAGAAGACAGTTCTTTAATGACGTTCATCCACCTATTTGAATTTCTACTGAAAAATAATACCGTAAGCTCTGAACAGCGACTATGCGTTGACTAATTTATGTTTCACTTTCTGTTCTCCTGTGTAACCAAAAGCAAACCAGAGGCCTGTGCAAACAGCTTTGGAAATGACCACTAGCTAAGCAGTTCAATAATAACTTTTTGTACCAACTTTGTTGGGTGTGAGGCACCTGGGCTTTGCAAACGGTGCCACCGCCCAGCCTGACCTGGTTCCCGTTACACAACACGATGGAGCAGCTGTGTTTCCGGCCCGGGTGCAGTGTGCCGCTTCCGGTAGGTACCCCTTCGCAAACCCTCATCTGCCACTGCTCCTGCCTGGGTGGCTCCTTATTATAGCTACCTGCCCCCGCCAGCTCCAACACTCCCCTCCCCACCACCTTGGCCACTGCAGCTGGTCTCTCCCTCGTCGCCTGGCGAAGGACGTCCGGTTGGCCTGGCGGATAAGAAGAACTCCTCTCTAGCCATTTTCAGCACATTTCTAGAAGATCAGGCCAGGCATCTCAGAGCACTGTAATGCATGATGTATTTATTCACCTCAAAGGCCAAAATAACCTTCTTCTCCAACTAGGTCTTTGACATCAGAAGAGTTAATGCATGGTAAGCCACAAGTGGGTGGTTTATTTGGAGGTGAAACAGCAACACAGTCAGACAGAGCGAAAACAAGCAAGTCATCAAATTAAGTGAATGGATTCTACCTAGACACAGATGGCTCACTGATAAATAGCACAAATAGAGGGACAATTTCTACATGAGGCACGAGATGATTGAGGATTTTTTATTTTGGGGACTAAAAGCAGGGGGGGGGGGACCACAGTGGATCGGTGGGAAACTCTGTGAACTCACACCTGTCTGGTGTGAGGATCAAATCTCATCACTATCCTCTGGGTATGAGTTTAGATCATGTCTTCTACCTGTGTCATGCTCCTCCTGTAGTCTAAGGACATAAAATGAGTTTAAATTGCATTTCCAACGTGGCGTCCTACTCAGGGTATATCTGTCTTACGCCCTTGGATGCCGGACTTACGGACCAAGACCCCCCATGATCCTGATTGGAAAATGAAGTGTTTACCTTCATACAATTATTTTGGATGATTATTTTGGATTATTTTTGTGACTCTCATCGGCAGACTAAGATAATGTGCAGTGAGCATTTTAAAACATCATAACAAATTACCAACTACAGGGTGCCTAAATATATAAAACTGACAGTTTCTGCACCTTGAGGTCATGCAACTGAACCAATGAAGAGCCACAGTGAAAAAAACAAAACAATAACCCAGTCAGCACTGCAAAAAAGTACTTTACGTTGGTGTTAACAGGCTGTCCTCAGACACTGCACAAGCAAGGGCTTCCCTCTAATAAACGGTGATATCTAATTAGAGATATTCCCACAGACCCGCGGGTGATTGCAAGCCACATGTATGCATTGTCAATCGGAAGTGTTACATCATAATTGACTGTCAGTGTACAATGGGAAAGATATGGCTTGCAGCTGCTGCAAATTACTCACAATCTTTCACAAAAATGCAGTGAAACAAAACATCTGCTGAAAGGTCAGCTGATAGCTATCTTCCTGCTAGGTATTTGCTTCGCAGATTATCCTTTGACTTGCTTGTGATTTGATTGGATAACTATCCTTTTCATCACCAATGCCTAAGGATATATTGTTAAATGCTGCCAATTAGCTAACTATTCTTAAACATTTTGTAGTCTAAGCTCAGAGAAATTCTTTTACAAGGATTTTAACTCAAATATCATTCCTCTGTATAGTACATTGGATGGTCAGATATTAGAAATTCGAGAAGTGACAGTGCATTTTGATTCAGTATGTCATTCTACGTTAACAAATGTGCATACCAAGGGAATATGGTGGCATGCTATACGCTGACTAAATTACTTAAATTCCTTCGCTTGTTATGGGATCATCATTTACATGTCATCGATGTAGAATATGGTGTCTTGTGTCATGCATCCCATTTTCTATAGTTCTTTCTAGACATTCTGAGACAGATTGAGTTCATGTCACCATTCCCTGCACAACACCCAGCATCTGCTCCACAGAGCAGAGGGACTCAGACGATGGATTCAGACCAACATGAAGACATGTTCAAACCCCAACTGAAGTCACAGTCAACTAAATGAATGCTCTATAAAGACATTACACTACAAAAAAGACTCGACATCCATCCATCCTTCTGCTGCTCACCTATAAACTGACTGGGCGCCTGGGGCTTAGTCTCTGCGACATTCGGGGCACAAGGCAGGGAAAACCTGGACCATATGCCAGTCGATTGTAAGACACTCACACTGTGAGAAATTTATTAACCAAATTCCACACACAGACAGGGGGAAGCAAGGGACTTCCGGGGGGGGGGAGGCAGCCACCCACTACAACCCCGGTGCCAGAACATGATAGCACTGCTGGACTTAAATATTTCAGTTAATCTTCCTACATTTAAGCAAATGCATATCAAAATGATTAAAGGACAATGAAAAGACTGGCAAAAGAGCAGGGGGGCAGAGAGAAAAAGAAGAGGATAATTTAGCAAAATTAATCAGCATTTTATGCTGAATTGTGCTTTAATAACACTAAAAAAGAGAAGTTTTGTAAGAGGATAAAAATAAAGCCCTCATTTGGATAACGAACCTCCGTGTACCTAACACTGATGCTCTCCCCCCCGCCCCCCCATCACACTTCCCACAGAGCGTCTCGTGTCCAATTCCCTCGGCCGCATCGCCGCGTACGGCGGCAACGTGGCTCCCACCGCTTCAGAAGTGTGATGTTTCCCGATGCTTCCCGCATGATTATTCCCCGTCGGGTGGCTGTAACCTCAAACGCTTCCCTTCGATTTGAAAGAGTGCAGATTAATAAATCATAATCCCCAGGCCACTGCAGCAACCCGCAGCTCCTGCGTCACCTTTGCTGTCAGACGGCACACCCCCCCAGTCTCTGGGGGGCCGGGCGCGGGGACGCACCCCCAAAGTAAAAACAAATAGACGGTGCAAAGCCCAAGGGAGGAGAGGGTTCGTGGCACTGCAGGAGAAAGACCGATTCAAGCGAAGCGACCATGGGCAGGTTTTTGGTGGCCCTGCTCTTGCCTAGTGGTGCCAAACACTCCCCCCCCACACACACACACACACACACACACACATCTCCCCATTCCCTGCTCCGGAGACTTTGACTCCAGCTGCTCATTAACTTGCATGAGGCCTCCTTGTAGTCTGCATGCACCACCCATGAACTGATGTCGACGCGATACAGTTCCTGTTTATCTGCGTCACTGTCACACCGACGGTGCCACTGGGTTACATTAACATTCAGTAACAGCGGAATGCATTGGGGAGACAGACTCTTTTTTTAATCGACATGCAAAATGTCTGCTGTGAATACATTATTGATTCACACTAAATCTCCAAAATATTTACACTGTAAGAAAAGGAACGAAAAATAATAACGCAATAAGTGAGCTGGGTAAATTTGAAAATGAAAAATATTAAAATCAACTATAATATTAATATTAAAAAAGCAGATGAAAATTCAAACATCTTTAATTATTTTGACACAAGTAGAACAATGCTTTTATTATACATGTGTCCTACCATATATTATATTAGTTGTGAAATATTACATCATTTCATAATGATGTAAAGCTGTGTGTATATTTAAAATCTGCAGCTCCATTCTATGGCATGAGGATAATCCACGAAGAGTATCAATTTCACACACCGAATGAGAACGCAGACTGGGTTAACCCGCGACATTCACACGGAGGATGCGGTCAGACTAAGGCTCTGACTATTTCAAGGGCATCAGGAAGAATGGGGCGCAGTGACACCCCCAATAGCACACCCTTCCATTTCTTCTCACCAGCCAACAGTCAAACTGCTGCATTTCTGCGAAAGGCGAGAGCTAATTTGGCTTGGAAAATTGCTCTGGACAAGGTCAGTAATAATGCCACAACAACAGCGGAAATGGGACATTTTAAAAATAACTAAATAGAAGACTATACAATTTTGGGGCAGTTATATACCAGTGATGAAAGAAGTAAAGGAAAATAAGACCTGGAAAGAGTGGCTGGGAATATCATGGGCAGCCAATAACCAACTTTTTAACCTACTTCCCAATAACTACTTTATTGGTTCCCACTGGGTCAACAAGCCAAAGACTGACAAGTCCCAGTAATCTCTGTCATTTCTCCTATCACCATTTCAAACAAGTGCCAAACGTTCTGGGATCTCTTCGACACATTTGATCTTGATATACTGCTAACATAAATGTCATTTTTAAACGTCCACAGGAAATATGCTCACCTGTTTTCCTATTAGCTCTCATGACACCAACCAAATCTGACTGTTGTTAGAGAAAATGCTGGATGGAAGTTTTCCAAGCTTCAGATTCAGGATGAGGAAATATGAAGGAGAAGATCTCGCAGCGGGAGCAGGCCTGGCAGGGGAGTCTGCTCTTCCTGCTTCCCACACAAGTCCGTATCCTTGGGGGCACAAGGCCCCGGTGGCTGAATATAATTAATCCTGGTTGCGCTCGAGTGCAGGTAACAGCGGAAGGACAGAGCCTGGAATCAACAGCTGCCGGGAGAGACGGATTCCTGATGCCTCAGGTCCAGCTCTGACGCTGGCAGACTCCAGATGAAGACTTCACAGAATCCTGGGAATTAGCCCTGTTCTCTCTTGTCCCTACGATTCATAACTGACCAGTCATTTTTATATCACACAATGGGCTCCTGCACCAAGAAATCTAGTCGAGAGAAGAATCAGATAACAATATGAAAAGACGGTTGTAGTGGTAACTGCACATATGTTTTTTTTAACTGTAACATGTATTGGCACCAAACCACCAAACAACTGCATCCCTTCCTTAGCTTCTGGACTCTGCCTGGTCTTTATACGCACAACAGCTTTAATTCAGCCCAGAAATTCACCCCACTAAAAATCGGGAGGGCGGCCATTAAACAGAGATCTTTCCTCGAGCCTACATCATAACACGGTTGTTTCAAGAGTAGAACCGGCTTTATAGCTAGAAGTTTTTGACAGGAGTTTGTAACGACTCGTTTCCCGCAAATAAAGCAAAATAATGTGTGAATACGTGGTAACCATAGCTGTGTAACAAGAAAGAGCATGTCACATGACCTTCCCTCTCTGTTGTCTGGACAGATCACATGCAAGAAGATAGACATTGGCCTGCCCCTCGCAAATGTTCAACATTTGATACATCAAACTCTTATGTTTAAACAAAATCCATTAGTCTCTGTTTTAGTGTAACCAGGTGCTTGACACGGCCAAGTGAACCTCACGCTGCCAAAGGCTGCTGGCTCCAGTACAAGATGGCAACCACGGTGCATCGAGCAATTCTCACAACAGTTAATTGATCCTCCGTCTTTCGGAATGAGTCGATGGAAACTGAGAAACTCCACAAAGCCGGCATCAGAGTGGAGATCAAGGGTCATCAAATTAAATACCCAAGGGGGAATTCCATTCAATAATTTAGTGTTTGATTCTCCTGTTTATCACAGCATAAATCAAGGCTGCAGTAAATTTAATCTTGCAGTATTTTTCCCCCATGTCATTATAATTCCTAACTCGTGGATCACATATAAAGTATAGATTTCCATGACTTACACTTTTAAATAATAATTTAAAAATTGTTTGTTGAATGCATGTAATGGATGACTAATGCTTCTATTCATGTAAAACACTTATGTATAATTTTACAGGAAAGTCATAGTGTCTAATTTCAAGTGTTCTTGCGGAATATCGCATTACATATTCATTTTAACATTGATACATTTCTCATAACCTGCTCATCTGCTTCAGGACCATGGGATATCCCCGACCCGAGGCCGGCCCATCACCGGGCAATCACCGAATCCCACGCCAGAGGTCATCTACAGACACCAGTTCACCTAAACAGCACGTTTGTGGGTGGAAGCCCACAAGGAGCAGGAATGAAATCCACAGCTTTATCTGAGCACATCAATGAACCTCAGTTGTTTTTTTAATTAAGCTTCTACCTTCATCCTAGCCACCATTCGACTTCTGAGTTGCACGAAGTAAGTCGTCAAAGTGCACAAGCAACCACACGATGGCTGAGGACAGCATGACGACAACTTAAGTACAAAGAAACCCCAAGATGTTTCACCATAAACATAATTCACTGACTCAACCATAAAACTGACGTTGGCTGAATCACAGTACTGCTGTCTTCTCGAAAAGAGAGAAATGAAGCTTTGAAAGTCAAGATAGATGGGATTATAGCGTGGTGTCAATCACCGTCGATTTTAATCCTGAGGGAACCAATACCCTTCTCATTTTTAACGCCTTGGGTTAAACCAGTCAGCTACTGACAGCCTACAATGTCCCACCCACTGTGAGTTACTGGAGTCTTGAATCTCTAGATGTCAGCAGCAGTTTGAATCGATCAACAAATACGACGGTGATCACTACTGACTACACCTGCACACAGCTGACTGAGTGGGTGAGGTTGCACCCGAAGATCATCACTGTGTACGACTGTGATGTTCTCTGGTCAATCCGTCCACAAACTGGGAGTGAGAGATTAAAAATGGGGCTTTGCCAGGCAATGAGGACACAGAGACGGTGAGCAAATACTAACATAAGCAGCACAAAAAGGGAGCCGATATTGAGGGTGGGCAGGGGCGGACATGTCAGGAGCCTTTATCTTGAGTTGTTCTGCGATGCGAGGCATGAGGAGAGGTGTGTGTGTGTGTGGATACAGAGTGAGAAGCTGAGATACATGCCCAGACAGCACAGGGTACAAGGCTGTACAGTGTACAGAACAGATAGGAGAGCAGTCCATCGCAGGGCGGGCGGGCACACACACACACACACACACACACACACACACACACGCACACACGCACACACACGCACACACACACACGCACACACACGCACACACACACACACACACACACACACCCACACACACACACGCACACACACACGCAAGCA
>JAABNX020000021.1:8429196-8453735 GCA_015163995.2 Mormyrus lacerda
AACATATTTTTCATATATATTTTGGTATGCAAAACTTTTAGTACATCCTATATAGCCTTAAGAGAATTATGCAAACTTTTATTGTTAATACTTTATCATTAAATTAACAACGTCCGAGTACAAAATGAATTCAAGCATTTTATCTTACTTATTTTAATTTCCATTTAACTCCCTCGCAAACTTAAACACAGTGAACACCCTACAGCGATTGTGTAATACAGCATGTCTGTGCTTCCTGCAGATAATAGAAATCCGTCATCTTCACTTGTAAACGATTAAAGGAGCATACCTTTTAATTTGAGAACAGCTGCATATGGAATGAGTCACACATGGTTGTCAGGAGTAGTAACCAATACTAATCCTAATATTACTAACTGTCCTGCCCAACCTTTTCCTCTCTCGTTCAATCCACCGGATCATCGAATTCTAATAAATGTATCCAGGACAACCACTACAGGTCTATTAGTCATCTTAAAGTAACTGACTCTCTCAAAGAGTTAAAATGGCCATAGCCTTCTATTCAGAATCATCGCCTTCTCTTGTGACTGTCCTCTTCGTTCGCCAATGAATTGTACTACTTTCTTCGTATATATCTGGCAATATCAAACAGTTTTCTACTGTGAACATCATAGTGGATATCAGTGCAATGGCTTTAGTTACACTCATAACTCAGAGGTTTAGTCAAACCTAAAAACTGAAAAATGACACGTTGAAGCTTTTCCTGGTACTGACAGGCAGTAGTGTGTGTGTATGTGAGTGGGGGCGTGGGGGGTCGTCCCCCAATCCCATATTTCCCCTCCATATATTAAGCGTGCAGTCTGTACTATACTGGGTGAGAGGACATCCTGATTTTTGGCTTCCAAGCAGGTACGTAGAGTGACGCAGTACTAGAAACAACTAGATCAGGGCAAAAATGCAATTGCAGGGGTTACATAAGTTAAGAATTCTCAAGTGAGTATTTTTAAATTGGTAATTAACAATGTGCTGTTAGGAAGTCATAATGTTCCCTAAACATTACAAAAACTTGATTTGACATCTAATACTTATACAAGACCTGCTGAAGCTGTGTGGTAGTTATAAAAAATGTTAAAGCCAAGTGCAGAGTGAAAAGGGGGGAAACAGTGAGGTGAGCAGCTTGGGAGAAAGAATCTGAGAGCAACTTTTTAAGTCCTTCAGAGTCATCGGTATGTAACATCAGAAAGAAAGAAAAAAAAATCTCTCCATCGGCTACATAAATCCCAGAGCGTGGCAGCTGGGAGGTCAGAATCTTATGCTTCAAAATGTGAGGCAACATAACTGAACATTTATACCACAATCCATTCATTGAAGAAGTTCATCACATTATTATTAATTACTCTAGTCAAGGGAAATGGGTCATTGAGGACATGAGTACTTCAAACATTCCGCAGCCACATGACTTTGTGATTTTAACTCAAGAATGCATTTCAAATGAACTCCTTGAAAGAATAGAGAAAAGCACATCACAAGGAACGCAAAAATACCATCAAAGGAAAAGTATCGATTTAACAGTATTCAGAATTCTTAATGAAGATCGATTGTCTCAGTTGTTTAACATGCTTTGTTATACGTTTTAAAGCAGCATTTTAAAATCAACAAAAACAGAAATCATGTCTCCAAGACATGGCCACTTCTGGTTCCGTATCCTACTTGTATCGTGAAATAAAACATCTCCATCAATGTTATGAATTTGGCCACTCAGAAATGGCCAGGAAATGGTACAGTATCTTCATACAGACAGCAGAGCCGCATTCTATAACTTTTAATACCCAACAGGTAAAAATTTGAAACTGACCATCTTCATTGGGATGATTTAAGTGTTTCTGGAAACCTCAGGTATGAAAATAGTAGGATGCAGGAAGGATGCATCTAGATTATTTTGTTAATAAGATTTTCTGTGATTTATTTGACAAGCTAAAGTACATTGAATTATATAAAATAAAACCCATCAGATCAGTTTACTAGAAACATTGATTTGTAAAGAAATCAGAAAACTACTTAAGAAAGTCTACTAAGGGTTTTAAACAAAATATATTTTGTAACAGCCAACTATAACAGTCAAACATAAAAAAATGCCCTTTGTCTGCTGAAAAGAGATACAAAGAAAACTTACTTATCAGTTTAACCAGACACAGGAATGTTACATTTTGTTATACTACTAGTGAACAACGAAGAACTATTCCTTAAGATTATTAATTATTCCACTTTTGGTGGTCATACACCAGCATGCAATGCCAACCGTGAATTTCCACAAAAAAAAAATCTATTCATTATTAATACTGCAAAGCCCAAAAAAGTTATTAATAGTTATAAATTTGAAACCCGAGCTCTCTGTAACAGAGTATCTCGAATCGTGACATTCCGTGTGTTCCATTTTGTTCCATTTACCCGATCTGTCCCACATATGCTTTTTAATTACAGCGTGTCTGGAAAAGCCGATATCGCAGCCACAGTATCTGCGCGCCCTCCGCAAGGGGTATACTTCATACCGTCTCTACACCGCAGCCCGAGTCTATCAATCGCGGCTGACAACGACTTCATAAGGCGCTGGGACTTCGCTTTAAAGTGAGACTTCACCAAAGCAACCCCCCCCACCCCCCCACTAAGCATCTAGAGTATTTGGCTTCATTACTATTTAAGCCATGTGAGACACTAACTTCTGTAAATGGGACACACATCTGAGCAGACGTGTGCCACTTCAGACGGGGCCCCCATCGCCAGCGGGGTCCTCTCTCTTTCCCTCCCTCCATTTCACCCTCCCTCTCTCTCCCTCTCTTTCTGCCAGCCCCAGTTGAGAAGCCTGCAAACTGAGGTCCAAAAGGAGCCGTCCCACAAGAATAAAACTTCAAGCCCCGTCTAGGAGAAACAGGTCATTGGTCAGCGGTCTAAATATCCATACTTTACTCCTGACTTCCACTTCCACAGGAGTATCTCTGCTTTATTGCTCTCTCTCTCTCTCACTCGCTCTCTCTCTCTCTGCCCTGACTTTGTTTAACTGGTATTAGGCTTATCCACAATTCCCCTCAATTCCTTCTTCCCTCTAAATTTCTGTTTATCTTTGGAGCGGTAATGATGAGCAAGTTGCAGAACACAACAAAAAATGTATCAGACCAAAATTTGTTTTTATGAGTGCTATAAATTTGACCTCAACCTAGACAACTACATCACAACAGAGGCCGGTTTATCACAGAGAATGCTCTCCTATTTTACACAACACCAATCTTCCAAACAAACCTCATCCACTGGAGGACAATGAATTATGCAAATTTTGTGAAGTTATGCCGCATGATCAGAATAACAGAGAGAATAAGGAGGATACAAGAAAACACTAATTCAACTCCAATAAATTATTGCGGTAACTCCAGCACAGGGTGATACAGTAGGTTGTTGGGTTGCGCTGCTGTTTGACATCCGCCATGTTGGGGGTTTGAATCCAGCCATTGCTATGCCTGTAGAGTTGGCATGTTCTCTGCACGTTGTGTTGCTTAAGTTCAAGTTGCCTGGTTATTCTTCACACACTCCAGAGACATGCAGCTAAACTAACTGGTGTCTCTAAATTGGCCATACTGTATGAAGATGTATGTAGACGGGTATCCCATCTAGGGTGTACCTCTGCTTTGCCTGGGGTAGACTCGACCCCCCACCAGTGACATTGACCAGGGGAAGCAGTTAGAAGATGGAAGGATTATTTCTACAATTTAACTGCTCTGGGTAGTTTTCTAGTTATTTTACAAATTCGTAAACACCCATCAAAATAAGAATCAAACAGGAATGTTAACCCATTCTGTATATTAGCTAATTACAAATCTTTTACAGTTATAACACTACAAAATATTAAATTACAGTCTTAAAGATATAGTACGTTCATCTTTTCAGTTACCACTTTGTAACAATACAAAATAAACTGAAATATGTGATCAAAAATGACTTTTTATCTGATATGAGTATTGCACATATTGCATAGTTACAAAGTGTCACTAGAAGGGATGTTCTTGCTAATTCATTTCTAATGTCCCCCTAGAAATAAATTAAAACTATATCTATATTTTAGTATATCTATATTAAAACTATATAACTGTATCTAGCTCTACACGGACTGCTTCTTACACATATCTTACCTCCAACAGAGTCTGGCTACTAAGTGAAGTTTTGGTAGCAATTTGGTAAATGAAAAAAATCTAAATACAAAAACACGGGTCAGAAATCCAGACGTCATGTAGGAATCTCATCCGCTCGAAAAATGAATGTCTGATCAAAGCTACTACTGAAAATTTAACTGATGAAAAAACAATATTTTAGCGGTAAATTCACCTTTTATTAAACTCTTCACTTTCAATTTTGTGAAATACTGAGACATTTAAAAAAATGTGAATGTTGCGGGAGGCGGGACTTTAATGTTCCACAAAGCGCAGTTTGGATACGAAGAGGCAGCCTGGGCTCCGTCTGTATCTAAACCATGTTGAGCACAGCATTAGTAGCTTAGATGTTTCTGATTTCACTCCCCAAGTAGGAGGATCTGCAACCCTCCTGATCACCTTTAAACTGAGTTTTTAAAATTGGTGTCAAAAAATGAGTCTGAATTTGACACAAATAAGCAATAATTCCTTTTCAAGAAGGGGATGAATATTACAAACCCCTGTAGAATTTAGAATTTTTGAGTTTAGAATTTGTCACGTTGTAGCTGCATAATAAAATTATTTAAATTCATTTTTGTTCCTCATGATTCTACACTCAGTGCCCCATAATGACAGCACAGACACATTAGTGCGAGAGGTAACCAAGAACCCAAAGATCTCTCTGGCTGAGCTCCAGAGATCCTTTGTGGAAATGGGAGAAAGATCTAGAAGAACAACCATCACTGCAGCCCTTCACCAGTCTGGGCTTCATGGCAGAAGCCTCTCCTCAGTGCAAGGAACATGAATGTGTACCCACAGCATCTGAGACCACGAGTAACGTGACTCACAAGCATTTTTCTTTAATAAAATGTACGTTATAATACAGGAAAGAGGTACGTATCCTTCCCGCATAGGCTAACTGATTGCCGTATCTTAAGCAGTTTTTCGTAAATTTGTGATGGCACTGATAATTTGCCTTTTTTCTACATTTTTATTGGTAACAGAATTTACTGTAATTTTTAGGCTTGTTTTTCAATATTTTACTGTTAGCGACAATTTTTATGCTCGTCGTAGGCTACCATAGGCGAGCAGCCTAGCCTATGGGACTTGGTCTCTTTCATGTACAGCCATAGCGTAGTTTTTTATGCATTTAAAGATGAAAGTGTGTCTAATATGCCGAAAAATATGATATTCTCAATCAATATTACTTACATTCACTAAAAGCTCAATTATTATGCTTATAAATGTTTTGTATGGTGGTATTTTGGGACCAGAATGGGTCTGAATACTTGCGCCCATTTGATATTTCAGTTTTTCTTTTTTAATAAATTTGCAAGAAATTCTACATTTCCGTGTCTGTGCTGTCATTATCGGGCACTGAGTGTAGATTTATGAGGAACAAAAATGAATTTACATATTTTTAGCATGAAGCTACAACATGACAAATGGTTGAAAACTGAAAGTCTGAATACTTCCTGAATGCACTGTATATTCAGCGGCCACCGGCCAAACTGTGGGTAGAACCCCCATTTTCCTAGAGAACAGCTGGAACTCTGAGGCAGGGACTGAATAAGGTTTCATGGAATTTGGCCCATGACATTTTTCCACTTGCAGCCTCCCTATTAGCTTTAACAAGTTTGTCATCAGAACTGGGACAATAAACAACTGAACAATCGTACCATCGTTTATTGTACCATCGAACTCTAGATACCATATTGTACCACATGAAAGTTGCAGGCCGGTGGAGCGCAGGATCCGCTGAGCGCTAACACCTGATACATCACACAGCTGCACAGTCCTAAGTCTGTCGAACAGTAACTGAACCTCCAGACCTTGCAGCTGCATGATTCACCATTTGCAGCATCAGGCAATTGACATAAACAAAGTCTGACTGTTAAAGTGCATTTAATGTTACAAAAGGAAAGACAACAGCAATACCAGCCATAAACTGACAGTAGCCATAAAATGTGTAAGCTGAAGTGAAGACAATATTCCCCAAACTATGACTAGAAGTAATTAGAAGATGGATGGATAGATGGATGGATGGATGGATGGATGGATGGATGGATGGAAATAGCACTGTGCTGCAAGCTCCCAGAGCATGGAACCTCAACAGTAATGCCAAGATCAGTGCTAAACCAGCTTTTGATTACACAACCCAGGCCATGAGCAAAATCCTTCTTAAGAACTTGTAATAAACAACATGCAAAACATATTTATTTTTACTTATGCAAATCTGAACTGTTAAAACATATTTCTGTACATATTTATCTTCATAATTGTTTAGGTGGGAAAAAGGCACCAAACCGAGTATTTGTTTAACAGAAAACACAGGATTATGTTAATAAACGATGTGTCATTTCTGAATTTGGAACAACAACAGGGCTTCGCTTAATGCCGTGAAGCTCTCGAGTCCGCAGGCTCGGGACACGCGATCCAAGGCCCAGGTCCTGTACGGAACCAGCGGGGTGGCTTGTGACACATCACACTTGAGCGGATTAGAAGTGGTGGGGGGGAGGGGTGTTATGTCATGGGAACGCTGCCAGATCGAGAGGGATGCTGTTTCCGCGTGGGTCTCCCTGCCATGGCCTGTCTGTCAGGGACCTGTCCAGGCTACCAGGGGGAATCACAGGCCCCACGTCTGAGGACCACCAGCACATGCCTCCCACTCAGCCCCCACCCTCCCCAATCCATCTCCTGTCGGTGTTGGGTAAACACACACGAACCTCTCCAACCGGCGGGGCTGAACCGTGACGCCCAGAACGGCAATGCTGACGGGGCCCCTCAAGTGCCCACAAGTGGCAGGGGGTGTGGAGATTATCTTCTGTGAGTCAGGCCATGGAAGCCAGCAAGGATATCTCAGGATGGGATGTTTACCTTCTTATACTTAATCCATCTGGGAGAGCGTGAATTTGGCAGGTGGCTGAACATAACTCACTCAGGCACAAACATAGACATCTAACTGGCAAATAGGAAGCCGTAATCTTATCATGCAGCAGTACACTGTAGACTGCAAATATATACTGTCAAAGATTCTTTAACTTCAATACAGAAATCCTAATTACCTGCTTAGGTATGCTCAATAATTTTGATTTTGTTTTTCATAAAACAACAAATTTTTAAGCAAGCACACTGCCACATACTGCAGCCAACAGGAAGATAGATCTATCCATCCATCCCCATCAATCCATAAATCCGTCCATCCGTCCGTCCTTCCGCCCGCCCATCCATCTGCATTTGATTATTTGTGCTGAATTTATATATTTTTCCAATGCTACCTCACACCACATCTCTCGCTATCTTATCGTATCGTTTCTCATTTTGGAAGATGCTAGAAGCAGTGGTTCCTTATGGCATATATGACTCAAAGTGCAACATCCCAGGCAGGCAGGCAGGCAGACAGGCAGGCAGGCAGGCAGGCAGGCAGGCAGACAGGCAGGCAGGCAGGCAGGCAGACAGGCAGGCAGGCAGGCAGGCAGGCAGGCAGACAGACAGGCAGGCAGACAGACAGACAGACAGACAGGCAGGCAGACAGGCAGGCAGGCAGACAGACAGGCAGGCAGGCAGGCATTTGCATTTGTGATGCTGAGCAGTGCTCCTCTGGCTCCCCAAGACCCCAGACACATCACAGAGCACCCACTGGAATCCTGGGGCTTACTTCCCTTGTTTTTCATGTCACATCACAGTCACTGTAGCGTGTGACCAAGCATGCATATGAGTGTTACAAATGATTCGTCAACCGTAACCTCCTCTGTGCAATTCAGACTGATGATACTGAACATTCTCAAGATTTTCAAGTGTTTGCGATTGGACAATTTCTGTTATTGATGGAAACAGTAAACTTCACAGCTGGAAGGACAAATGAGCCCCGAAATGTCTGGAACAGTTTCAGTCATACAGCTGCAATTTCCTTACAATGCAATATTGGCCAGTGCAATATGCTCGGCCTGCTAAGGTGATGCATTAAACCATTAAGAAATGATGCATTAACCGTTGCATTGCAATGTACTGTTGCAAGCTTTGCATTTACATAAAGTACAATGTTTTCCAGTGCAATTACAGTGAAAGCTGTCATGCCACAGTGATTAATTGGCCCACCTTAACATTTTTTTTGGAGGGAGTAAGGTTGCTGGTTCAAATCCCGTGAATGCCCAGAGTGATTCTATTCCGCTGGGCCCTTGATCAAGGTCCTTAACCTGCAATTGCTTTATCCTGGGTATGATGTTAGTCTACATCCAGCCCTCTAAGGAGGTCCTCGAACTTACAGGGAATAACTTGGGGGTTGAATCTTTTACAAATCTAACAAAAGCACAGGTGCATCACTGTTTAATACTGGAATTCAGTAATAACGCTAATTAAAATACAATGAATTTGATAGACACATGTCACCTGGATTATTCCCCATTGTATTTCCCACAGCAAAGACTAAGATTCTGAAAAAGCAGTAAATTTCAGCCCACTAACAACAGGGTAGCATAAGGGGTGAGGGGGCACCTATGAGGGTCACAGGGGACCCCAGAGCAGATGGGCCAAGGTGGCGGTGGTGAGGGTGGGAGCTGTAGGTACAACAGGCAGAGATGATGGCACAGGGGTTTCCCCAGGTGAGCAGAGCCGGGCTGAAGGCCACACCTGGGCTCTTCTGAGCCTGTCCGCCTCTCACATGGTTCTGGAGCTAGAGACGCACAGCTTAAGGGATGAAGTGAAAACAGAGAAATATCCATTCGCACTGCTGCGAAGGAGCTGGGCCCATCATCCAAGCAGCACCGCTTTTACGGACCAGAGCTAACCTCAGAACACCCAGGTACCATTCACACCTTTCAAACACAGGTCTCTATTGTACCGTCTCACCTTTGAAGAATCGTTTTGTATTTGTAAACATTGCAGCTTTGCATAGATCTTTAGCAAACAGCTAGTGATGCAACTTTGCAAATACAGGATACTGTAAATATCCTCAGTGCCATAAAGACAACATTAAGAACTGCTTTAATGCGTACGTTCAATACTATTCTTCTCTGGCAGATGGCAATAGAAATACCTCAGTATTTGTTTTGTTTGTTTATTTCAAGTATGTAGAAAATATATTCAGTAGAGATGCTGGCTTTGTGTTGATAACATCCAGCACCACCACAAAGTCAATATGCCTGTCACCTGGCATTATTCAGAATTTGAGAACAGAATCATTTTACCATACCTCAAAAGTACTCAAACAGATGCAGTACTGAGGTAATATTGACACTTAAACAAGACTATTAAAACTCTTTTTTTACATGAGAGTAAACAATTCTTGCAATAAGCAGGCCTGCTAGTGGTTTACACTTAATGATAGTGGTTGGTATAGAATTAAATGGGAATAAAACTGAAATAAGTAAAAACTACATTTTAAGATCTCTCAGCAATGTTTATCACATGTAATTTGAGATAAAGGGTATTGCTAAATAATCACTGTACATGATTTTAGCTGAATAGGGACAGTAAAACATTTTCCCAATGAAAAAATACAAATATAAAAAGCATCGGTGTTGAAAACTATGGTCATATTTATGTGTAGGGTCAAGATTTTTGTATTTAGACATTTTCGCAAAACTCAGAGATTGAATCAACTGGAGGCCGCCTTTCTTCTCATTTTTTTCCACCGAACGAGTTACATAACACATGGGAAGGCGTTTCTCTGACTGTCTGTCTTCGCCTTCCCGGGGTACTTTAATCCAGATCGCAAACGGGGCGAATATGGGTCAGCGGGTTAGGAGTGTCTGGGAGTCAGATGCCTTTCATGCAAACGCCGGATCACATGCGCCCCCCAGAAAAAAATAAATAAAAATCTCTACCAAATAAAATGAAATGTTCAAGGGAGCGAACGCATTCCTACCTGCCCCTGCTTATTACATAACCGGGACCTGGCAGGGAACCACCAAGTTAAAGTGAAACAATGTCCCTCATTTCTCTAACAGCGGATCATCGCCACATATCACAGGCTAAGAAAACCCGCTACTGAAACCACGTCAAACGGCCGGGGGAGGGAAGTGATTTTTTCCGTCATGTTGAAAAAAAAAACTGGAAAGATCTTTAATGGATATTCCCTCGCTCCTGCCTCCGGTTTATGGCTAAACCTGTTACATAACCGGCTTACATTCCTCATTCAACGTATCAGACTCTAAATATACCCCATCCGCTGAGGAAATGTGCACAAAGAGACGCGTCCGTGTCTGAAACTGCTCCGCTTGTCTGTGCCATTTCGTCCACGAACCTTATTAAAAATCTATGTAGATATTAGTGCATGAATATCTTTTCGCTTTAACTTGCGTTAGATGCGTAAATGGAGGCTGTCTACAGGGGGTGTGGCTAACCGGAGATATTGTCTGTAGTCTAAACAGGCATCAAATAATCAGCCATATTTAGCAGTAATATTTTAAAGAATATTCAAAGCACATTGGATGGATTTTAAAATGATCGAGGGAAATTATCACACGCGGTCTGTCCGTCCGTGATGAAACGGCTGGTAACCCGTCAGGTTAGGTGCTGGAATATGTCAAGGCAGCCTGTTTAGCTGAAGCAGAGGTATGTATGAGCAAGTAAAAGACACGCCGGTTTATTACAGAAAAAGGCGTCCATATATGCGCATCCAGGGCAGCAGCCCCACTGACAGCATCCCGCTGCTGTCAAATCGCAAACGGGAGAGAAAAGTTTAGCTACGTTACTTCCAAGTGGCAGTCGTACTTCTCCCAAAAAAGTTCCACTTCCACAAGCATCTAAGCAGAAATCAGGAGATCAGATTATAAATGGGCATCAAATAAAATCTCTTCCAGGCGAACGCGCACTGCGAGCAATCCTGCAGAAATATTGCCGATCATTTGTATTATTGTTATATGTATTTTTTTGGTATCTTGTTTCAGATGTCGTATCCTGTTGCTACTTTTTAACCCCCAGGACGGCCGGTGAATCTGCCCAAATGGCGCACCGAAGCAGCTAATGCGAATTAAAGTGGCGATCCGGCGGCTGTCACGTTAGGCGCCGGAATGGAAGTTTAATTTCTGGACGGTGAAGAGATCGATTCCCCAAAGCTCCCGAAACTGCTGTCATTTACTATGTTCATATCGAGAGCCGGCAGTTCTTTTGAAGTTCGCCGCTTTTTCTTTTTTTCCCGTCAGATGTCATTACTGTTATATGACTAAAAGATATGTTTTGGGATCTTACCTCTGTTGGTGCTCGAACAGCTCTGCCTTCGAACCGGGGCTTGCTGGTCAGTTTTTCCGAGAGTCTCCAGGTTAACCGGGGTGTCCCTGACCGGGGTAGCCGGCTCCGCAGCGCCGCTGCCCGTGTCATTTGCCGGATCTGGAGGGGACTCCATGTTTTAAACTCGGATGTATATCTTAACTGCCGGTGCGAACGGTTTCACGCCGGGTTTCTATAAATTGCGAGCTCCGACGCTCGGGTCTCGCCGCCTATTTTAGAGTATAACTAAGAAGTGCGAGTGTGAGATCGCGGCAGCGGTGGGTGTGTGGGTCTGCTCGTCCACTGGCAGCGCTAGTGAGAGCTCCAGTCCTACAACTGGAAAGGGAAAGGTTGTCAATAGCCGAGATAATAGATGAAAAAAACCAGTGCCGTCTTGTTTTCTGACATGGGGATGACATACAGTCTGCTGCGGAACACTTTTAAGTCGGCTGATCAATCCAATAACTGTTATTGGATCAGAGGTGGGGGAAGCTTTTTATAAAGATCACAGCGGTGCACTTTAACAAAACGACTCATACAAACAAAAATGTCTGATTTTAACAAACGTTTACCTAACACATGTTCAACATAAATTATTAAAGAAACTATAAATGGTCAAACTACCTATAGCTTCAACTGTCATTATTCTTACAGTACCTGAAATAGCCATAATTTCTATACTAATTTTACTGTCACTACAATTATTCATAATTCAAATATTAACCTGGGTCAAATAATACACCATACACTTCTTAAAAATCAAATGACGAGATTTCCTTTGGTCCTCAAAATGGACTGCAAGAGGACTGTTGTATAAATATAAATGCGTTCAACAAGCTGTTTATGAAAGAGCCTAAACTATGTGGTAGAAATAAAGCCATATTTTTCTGGGTTCGTGAGACGGAAAAGTAATATATATATATATATATATATATATATATAAAGCGAATGTCAGTTGAATCGCATCAACAATTTCCACTGACCGGCACGAGGTACGTTTCTCAGTTCTGACAGAGCTGAAATTAAATTTACCGATTGCTTTTCTCTGTTGTTATACTTCATACTAAAATTCCGAAACTAAAGGGAATTATACGAGGTATTAATAGTAGGATTATTTGACTCTCCATGCATATGAAACTTTAAGTCTTTGTAAAGTATTTTGTAATTTTAGTTCAGTATTGTTGTAAAGTTGCACAACTCCCGGTTCTTTCTCCAAACGAGTAAAACTGTCAGTAGATTAAGTTGGTCTGAAAGCTGATTAAATCTGGTCGATCGAAGATGCCAGGCCCTCAGACAAAATATAAATGTACAAACTTTATTCAGGGAAAAACTACAGCGTGATAACCAGCAATTGTGGTTTACGCGGACGCCAGTATTCTCCATATATGTGTTTCGTCACCGATCGGTGGTTCCCTGTCACAGAGCACCGCTGCCGCTGTAACACGCCCCGCCGACACCATGCCTCTGGCATGTGACCAGCCTGACCCACAGGGCGTGTAACTTCAAGCATGTCTCTAGGCCCCGCCTCCGCAGCAGCGCACGTGGACTTTAGCATGGTCCTAATATTCTATCACCTTGCTTGCGCTAAGCTGGCGTTTGATGGCGTATGATGCGCTTTTGTTCAACCTTTCAAAACATTTGGCGTTAATTTTCCTGTTATTTTTTTTCTTCTTCTTCTCCATCTTCTTTTTTGTTTTTTTTTTTCCTTAAAAAAAATCGGAATAATATTTTGATGTACATTCAAACATTAATATGTATGACACTATGATCTCGTTTCTTTTTCCAAAAATTAAAAAACATTACAATTACATTACAAATGAAATGAATCAATTACACGGGTATTGCTAGGAATGACCAAAGTGAGATCAAATGTTCAGATTGTGAGTGTTGTTTTGGCTCTCACCAAAAAGTCTAGACACTATATTTTATCTGTTTTAAAGATTAAAAGCCTCTGCTAAATAAAGCAAGTGTAAATGTTTATTTTTGTATTTCTGTATGATTTAAATGTTGTTTTCATTATTTTCTTTTAAAATCTCTAAATGGAATTGTATTACATGTAAAAGAACCACAAGGTTCTAATATGTAATCTGCTAAAATGGCACAAAATATCCTGGAAATGGAGTTATTACACAGAGGATGGATTTTTTGTGTTCTGGGGAAACAGTGTGTGTTAGAAAGTTACTGTTCAGAGCTACTATATGATTAATTAACATTTGAAAAGTGATAATTTATTCTAATGTCAGAACTGTTCCCAAATGCCAAAACAATTTCCAGTGTTACCATGGATACTTGGCATTATTGATGGGAGAATAGTTTAAAACCACGTTCAAAGTAAACTTTTACAAAACACGTGGTTATATAGCTCATAAGAGATAAACTCTTTTACGAGAGCATAGAGAAAAGTAAAGAATATTTATTTATATATATGTGTGTGTGTGTGTGTGTGTATGTGTGTGTCTTCCTCCCTACTTTACTAATATGTTAAATGTCCCCACAGATTCTATATGGGAATGTATATTGAATAAGTATATGATGAAGGTATACCTCTAACCGATTACTGTACTAAATACCTTTAAAAATCATCTATGCAAAAAGTTTTACCTAGAGATAATTGAATTTAAACTTCACAGTGACGGTGAATTGAAAGCTACTCACTGGGCCCCCGTTACATTTTATTGAAAATAGCCAGAACATTACCAAATACATTTCAGAATAACTTTTTCAATATATGACTATGCTTCGCAATGTGTAAAGAGAGTGAAATTCCTTTCTAATGGAAAATTGTATCATACATATTGCTGCAGTTGTAGAGAAAGAGAAAGGTGTTAGCTGAGGTAAAGTGCCCTCAGACATGACTGTACAAATGAAAGGATTTAGTGTGTTTTACTCAGCTAACCCCACACACTCCTCTCTCTCATCTTTCATTGTGACGCAAAGGTAAATACAAGCTGGTCTTTTGGCTAAATTCTTCTCTTCTGAGCTCTATGTGGATTAAAAAAAAAACTTCATTTATTTTTTGTTTGTTTGTTGTTTCCTGAACTCTTTTAGCAGTCATTCTACAGGTAATAGCACCATGTGACACCCTAGAACACAAAGCTATTCTTCATGCTAATATTGCTAATATGTATATTGTTCAGAAAAATGAATCCATGGGTTTGTTGTTTTATGAAGACGCATATGAGTCGTGAATGGAAACGGCTCTCTCTCTGCTGCCCTTGTCACGAACTGCATTGGGACTCCGCTCTCCGCTGATTTTGAGAGACGGGCCCCTGTGTGGCAGACAGGGGCACAGCGAGACGTCGGCTTTTTGTCTTCGTCACAGGTCTCTCTCCTTTCATGGTTACTTGAAGTAGGGAAACAAATCAAATGTGTTTCCGTGGTCTTTTAGTTCTGTGTGACACTAATGATAAAAGTGATACAAATAATACAGTTACATTTTCAAAACCATTACATTTTTATTACAAGCTTTTCAATAGCTGGACTGGGTTTTTTTTATGTGTTACCTTGTTTACATTCACAGGTTGGGAAAATTACAGTTTAGTATTGATACAGACCAGCTATATATTCTTATCCTAATGACCAACATGGACACATTTTATACACCTAATTAAAACTGTGTTACCAATTGTTCTTTGCTCTTAATAAGGTTTATTGTGCATCATTTTCAGAATCCTTATTCATTTCAGGTAAAGCTGGGAATTTAAAATGTCATTTGACTTTGGGTACCTGTGCCTCTTAATTTATAATTTTGCAGACATTTCCTTATCAAAATAGGTAACAATCCATTTATAAATTTTGTAAAAAATACAATTCATAAATATTGAAGAACATATAAAACCGATTTATTTTTATGTTGAGTAATACTTGTGAATAGCTAATGAACAAGTCTTTCTTTTTGTCTTCTACTTCTGTAAATGTAACTGTTCCTTAATACTTGT
Organism: Mormyrus lacerda; assembly: GCA_015163995.2. NCBI lineage: Eukaryota > Metazoa > Chordata > Actinopteri > Osteoglossiformes > Mormyridae > Mormyrus > Mormyrus lacerda. Next base: position 8,444,477 of record JAABNX020000021.1, read on the forward strand.
GTTTTTTTATTATCTTCCTATTATTTTAATTTCAGTGTTAACAAAAAATGATTCCTGTTGTTAATGAGGCCAGATGCTGTTTGTAATTTCAATAGCAGTTTGTAACGCCTCTGAGATTGAAGAATTATTGCAGTTTTCAAATATAGTACTTATCATGTTTGTGGCATTCATTAATGAAATGTCATGATAACATTTATAATCATTTTTGACAAGTGTTGTGTATAGATAAAACTGATAGAGGCAATTAGTAATCTGTATTAATGATAATTAGTAATATGTCACTGATATATTTTAATTTCAAAACAAAAACATTGATGTATCTATACAATAATAATGATAATAACAACAACAATAATAATATTTACAATAATAACAATAAGTTTTTATTATAATTATTATAATAATAATTATTATTATTATTACATTTATGGCCATTATAACAGTCAAACATAAATGTCCAATTTTCAACATTAATCACAAATCAGCATTTTTTTTGTCTAAAGATATATTGGTGGTATTTTGGACAAAGGAACATACTTGAACTTATAGACATAGAAGAAGATTGCTTTTATGGTCATTATACAGGTAGCAAAATTTCAGTACTCGCATATCCCAGTTGAGCTCTCCTATGACGCACACCCTGAAACATAGAGTGTGTAGGTGATCGTAAATCTGGGGGTGAAAGCGCAGGGTCAGCCATTTATGCAGCACCCCTGAAGCACTTTTTGGGGTTAGGGGCCTTGCTCAGGGGCCCAGTGGTGATATGCTTGGTTCACCAGCCGCGTGATTTGAACTGGTGAACTGCTAGTGACAGGCATGGACAAATACCCCTCCGAGTCATTCACCAATGAAGAATCAGTCATCAGTCTAACCTAGTCATCTGGAAGATAATGCCATAGCTTCTAAAATGAATAATATATCATCTTAAATTTGTATTTGTGTATATATGTGTATAGTATTTGTGTATATTTGTCTATACTTTGATTTGATAAAGTATTTAATAGTTTTGTTTTATTAAAAGGAATTATCTTTTAATAAACAGTATTTTATTTTACTTAAATTGAAAAACAAAGTAGTGACAGGTTGTATGATACTTTCCAGTTAGAATCTCAGTATGAATTTCACCAATCAGCTTTATGGAAACTTAATCTGATGACACCCTTTTGACAGAATTATGGTCTTTGTGTCATGGACATAATGCTGTTTTAAATATGCTGCCTTGGTCAGTGGCACAGAATGCCTGCTCTTTTTAAGCACTTCCCGATTTTCTCCAGTCTGGACTGGTGTCACCATGACTACTTTGAAATATGCTTGTATAAAATTACTAAGGGTTCCACCCTAAGATTAACAGCTTTGAAAATGAACTGAATGGCTGATCCCTTGAATTATTGTATAATTAAATGTGGAAATATTTATTTAAATTGAAGCTATAGCCAACAATGTGCTATACTGAATAAAAAATGCTGAAAATACGTAGTAACCCTCTCCTTGAAGTGAATCGATTCCTCCAGTGCTCTTTTGAGCTTCCTGTTATTCTGGCAAGGTCTGTAATCTCTGCCATGCTAAACCTTGATTTGCTTTTCATCCAGTGATTTGTGGCAATATAACCATTCACATGTACCGTAGCATTAGGTGAATACAGTTCACATTTTGATATTATGGAAGTCAGCTTCATTACCTGTAACCAAAGACAGATCCTCCACAAAGGATGTCCTTCTCTTTAACTAAACGCAAACTAAATAAATGTAGTATTACTAAGTCAATAAAGAAGTAAATACAAAATATATAAAATGATTCACTCCTTTTAATTGGTCTTAGCATATATAAATCTTAGACAGTTTTAGGATTATTTTAATGCTAAGAATGAGAAAGAATACTCATGAGTGAAATTAAACATTCCTAAATCAATAAATAATCCAGTATAACATCATCAGTTGCATTTATGAATATTTACAAATCTCAAAGAATCTTTCTGATACTTAAACTAGGTTTAACTGGAAACGGTATAAGGGTTAGAAATATGGCTTAGTAGACTGTGTCCTTGTCCAGAAGGTTACCGTTTTGAATGCTGTGGCCAGCAAAGCAATCATATCACTGTTGGGCCCTTGAGCATGACCTTTAACACCTTTAAACTGCTCCAGGGATGCTGGGTAAATGGCTGACCCTGTGCTCTGACCCCACGCTGCATGCGCGCGTCTCATGAGGAGCAAGATATGTGAAAACCAAAGGATTCCTATGTTGCTGCGTTCATGTCAGTACAAGCATTGCGTCTTATATTAGAATTACCTGTCCTTTTGGATAGTGTTTCACAGCCCAACATGCCAATCAAAATATACTGTCCGAACTGTTCAGGTATTGTGTAAATACTGATTTTATTTTTGCGAATTTCTGTATTTATGAAAATAGATTAATAAAAATCAGAAACAATTCAAACTATGGTTTTATTGCTTAGCTCTTCTAAATCCTCAGTGACTTCATTCCTCCTAGAGGGGTTACATTTGCTTCCTGACATTCTAACTAATTGTGGGGTTCATCTTATTGATTAAAAACATTGGATTATGCCTTTGCCCTGCCTTCATAACCAGATATGTACCTGTATTGCTGTGAAGTTTGGCCAAAATGTTAGAAATACTTTCTTGGCTTCAAGTTTATATCAAAGCCAACTATATAATCAATCTGGAGGGGAGATGAGGAGAGAGGAGTTTTTCCCATGAATTTCAATACACACTGAGCCCCTTCTGTGACCAGCCCTTAAGATTCAGTTTATTTATGCTTATTTTTCCATATTTTTTTAATATTAAGAGCAGCAAGGCCATGAATGTTGATTGGCTTGCAGAGTTTTCTTTTGTGTAAATAAGGTTTGTGATGGTCACACCGTACCGAGCCCTGTGAAATGGAGCTCCCCAGGTGCATGGCTGAGCTCCCCAGGTGCATGGCTGAGCTCCCCAGGTGCATGGCCGAGCTCTCCGGGTAGACGGCTCTCTAATTGCATGGCTGAACTTGGTGACCTGGTATATACCTGGAGCAGAGAGACAAGTGCATGAAGATGGAAACAACTGGCCAGTCAGGCTGAAGTGCCACTGGCACGAGATTGCCGTTAAGTGGCAGCCTACGTACGTGATAATGACATCGGTGTTGGCCATGCGTGCACCCAGCTCGGGCGAGTGGATGGGCATGCGGCGGCGGACTAATGCCAGTGGATTTCTTCCGGATTGCATCATGACAGACGCTCTAAGTGGGACTTCGTTACCCCCCCCCCACCCCCCACTGACAGCTTGATGGCGCGGGGAGGCTGACATCGTATTTTACGCTTCGAATGGGTAGCATTTGTATGCCGTTGTGGCCCGTGGGCCGGTTTGTGCCTCTGGCCTCAGGGGTGGTCCGGTTGTTGTAAGCACTGACCCCGAGTCATGCGGATGATGGCAGGACCAGAGAGCTTCATCAGGACCACTTGATGAGCTTTTACCTCTTCTACTTGGAAATCAAAGCTTTTTGCTGAAGCCTTGTTCCTACCTGTAGAAACCTCAGGGATTCATATTCTGTAGCTTGTCATGCCCACACACCGAGCTTTTGGTTGCCAGATCACATGGTCTTGGACATGGATGTATGACTTTTAGGTTTAGTGTCCGTTTGAAAACAGATCTTTACAGCCCTGCTGCAGGCCCGGCCTGGAGTTTGGGTAAAAATCTTGTTCTCAGTCTTAGATTTGAAAGACTGTGTCCTATTGAGTACAAGTTTTTCTAATCCTAATTTATGCAACTTGATACTGAATAATAATGATGTGTTGCATTATTTAATTCAAACAAGGTGTTCTGTATATTTTGGTAAAACAACTAAGCTGTTAAACAGAATACAAAAGTTTGGCAGTCCTCTTAATCTTGACTGACGGTGCTGAGGACACTGTTGTCAGATTTGTTTATGCTGAATTTACGCATAAGTGTGGCTTCACTTGTGGAACAGATCATCGTCGTGAATAGAGAAACAGAGCTAATGAATATGGGTAGCTGTGTACCTGTAGCAATTGTAAGGCTTTGTTTACACACAATGCGTCTCCCATATGATTCATTTTAGATGAATTGGGATCAATAACGTCACTCTTGCCCGCTCTCTTGTCTCTCTCTCCCCCAAGAGGGGGCATTGCCTCAGAGACATCCGCTGCTTTTTCAGTTCCAATTAGACGAGGGGAAAATTAAAATAATAAAGGAGCAAATTAACTGAGACCATGCATAATTGTGGCAGTAATTACAGCCAGAGCTGTTACAGCAAATTGATCATATTGACTTGCTGCCTATTTTGCAGGAAAACAAACAGAGCAGAAGAACAGGGCTACACCAGCATAAGCAAAGCTCCAGAAACATAATGGCGGCTTCCAGGTCCTTGTACACATTTACCTGGAGATGATAAGTCCCAGCCCTGACATTTTGAAATAAAAAGCAGAATCTGGACAGAACAATAGAGGGAACACAGTCAACTAGTTGCATATATCGTCTTAAATGTCAGGCTGTGATAAACAGCGATGGATGCCAGCTTCCTGCTAGCACGTTTTTAGCATCAGCTAGCATGTGCTGATTTTAATGTAAAAAGGCAAGGGACAAGCAAAAACAGGGTCAGATCAGGTATCTCTGGCAGCTCGGCTGGCTTGCTGCTCTCCACGCATGGTGACCGGGTTCCCACTTTGGTGGAAGAATGGCTGACATGCTTCAAAAGACATGTAGGCTCTCCAAGGAGTTCCAGGGAAGTAATAGGTGAAGACTTGAGTTGAGGGTAGGCTACGAATAGATATGTAGAGACATCATGTTGTCTTCAGTTTCAGTGCTCGTGCTACAATTTGGCCCAGAACCATTATCTCACAGTTGTTGATAAGAGGCAGCTACGGCTGACTGTGATTTGCCAGCAGGGTATGTCTGGGGGTACGTCCAGGGAGATGCCCGTACGAGACAGCAGAACGAATCGGGGCCCTCGGCTGAAGACAGTCCAAATCCCTGAGTATCAGCTCCATCTCTCACTCCGCCAGGCTCTACCGAAAAGGGCAGCCCTCTGCAATTCATCTCTCCGGCGCCGGCTCTAAACTTAGCTACTTTTTTCGAACGCCATGGCGCACGGAAACGAGGACAAGTGGAGCACGCGGGTTTATTCTGAGCCCGGGTGGAACTTTCCTGCGCCGATTAGGAGAGATCTCAGCACCCCTCCAGTTCCTCCTGGCGCAACCTGGGATGGGGCAAGGACGGGCTTGATGGTGCCAGTTTTGTTCTGAAGCTATGATGAATTGCAGCTGCCACATCAGGCCAGAGCGTGAGAGGGATACGTCGGAGCGGAGCAGGCCGAGGCTCCCCATTCCCGCCCGGCTTGAAGAATGATTGATTAAGCTGACACAGGCTCAGGAGTGCACCACCATGTCATTTATCTTCCTCATTACATAAGACAATATTTCAAATCAATAGGGTACAACAGAAGACACTAGAAGTACCAGGACATCCTTCAAATAAAGTTACAGCACGAACAACGATGGAGACATCAGCCATCTTCTATTCATTTTTAATCATGTCCCAAATGTGTCAATAAGAACCCACAAATATTGACTTATTTATTCCAAATTGTACTCAACACTGTCAAAATTACAATGTCATAATTACAGTCATAAACTGTGAAATTCCCATTCATTAGCATCACAAACATCTTTTATTTTTATCTGCCCCCCCCCCACAAGAATTGCTGTTTGAAGATGAATCCCAAATTAAACTCAATGCAAGTATTTCCGTCAAAAACATTTTTAGCAATTCTGTAGGACATGCGCATGGATTATTTGCGGCAAATAACGCAAAGTCTAGTGACTGATACTCAGGAACACAGATGCCATCAAAGCAGAAGAACTCTGGTCCTATCGTACATCATGCATTATATCTACAGTAGGTAAGCAAGATGATCGCACATATTATGAGTCGAAGTTCAGTCTCCCAGAAAAAAAGTGCCTCTTGTCCTTTTAAGAAAGGTGTAACTCTGCATATATGCAGTTTTTAATCTTTTTTTCCAAAAATAAAAACAATTATATATATTATTGCGTACCGGTCTTTCTTCCAGATGCTTAATTTACAGACTGTACAGTCTATTTTCTCTGCTTATTCAGCTGCTGGTTGCATCATGCATTTCCTGATATTAATGGGACTGGTTTATCTCTGGTTCTCCTCACTGGAAACACGTTGCCCAGTAAACACCGTGCAGAGATCACGGAGGACGCTGGAGGTGTAGCTGCTTGTATGGGCTCTGCACTGGGCGGTCCAAAGTTAACTGTGTAGGCAGTGTGACGCAGGCTAGGATGGGTGGGGGTGTCAGCACAATAAAATAGATTTTTACAGCTGCTGAAACTTGTCTCGAGACTTTAAAAAAAGGAAAGTTACACAGAGTCATAGGATACAGAACAATCTTAAAAAGGATGCCGATCAGGCAGTAATGTGCATTATTAGAAAACTGAGCCTAAAATCTGTTGCAATACAAAGACGTTGTACTTGTTTTATTTTGTTTTGGTCAAGCCCTGAATGGTTCCATTAAGTGTGAGTGTTCTGTGCCTGTAAATTCTTCAGTGGATAACAATGGATAAGTTGCTTACATCTTCTCTGATATGCCGTGGGGCGTCTGTTTAACAAAAGCGAGATACCTTTAAGCATGAACACTTCTGCTTTGTTCCTCTGCAGGTTCTTGTAAGGGGCGTTTAAGGTCCTTCCGTCCAGCCTACGGGAGAGAAGGCTAATCATTTCCATTTGCAGGCCTTGGTAAGGGCACCTTGTATGGTGTTCTTGCTCAATTTACCACGAATGCCGTGAATAGGTGCTAATTTGGTTGCGACTCAAACATGACATCACGGCACATCGTGGCAGCCTCTGCTCATGCCTCACCGATGCAAATGGCCGAAATCTCGCACCACTGTCAAGATACGTCGGAGCAACATTGCTAATGAGACACGTTGCGCAACGCATTCATTTTAAAGCCTGCGATACGCCCAGACAGTGTTCGGTAACCGTTGTCATAACACTGTGTGACGATGTCACAGTGTACGCCTGTTGTTTACAGAAATGTGGGCTTTCTGGACTTTCTCATTTCTGACACAATGATAAAATTGTCAGAAATAATTAGAAAGTGTGGACTTGCCGGCTACGGCTGACGTGACATCATCGTCTGCAGGTGTCGTTTGTGGTTTTGTAAGAGCCTTTTCTCTGAGGACCTGTGACAGTAATTCTGAATATCTGCGGATAATGTGAGTATTTTCCTTAATACATTCATTATGGTTTATGCTGAAATGGTGGCGAGTGGAGCTGAGACACAGTGTGCGGCATGCAGGAGCCTGTTAAGGTCCTACTCCCCTTAACACACACATCACCTTCATCTCCCTACTAGCGCGTCGTCTCAGAACACGTCCTGCTGACTGCTGATTCGCTCTTCATCGTCATCTGATAACACGCTGCGGTGAAATCCCAGAAAAAATCAGTTATGGGGAAGTACAGTTATTGTGTTCTGGTTTATCTGTAAAAAGAGAGGACGGGGAGATGATGATACCAGTTATTTTTTAAAATTATTATTGTCCAAAGAGAGTATGCTTACATGCATCCATCTCGTTTCTAACTGCTTATCGTGGTCTGGGCCACGTGAGACCTGGAGCTGTCCAAGGCAGCACAGTGCAGAAGTTTGATTTATACATTTGATCTTATTCTTTGAAAACAAATTCAGTTTCACAGTGATGGAAACAATATGCCTCTTCCTTTTTACCCATTGTACAAAATAATAAAATCCAGCAAAATGAAAGTGTGAGGTGTTTAATGTAATAAGTAGAATGTAATATTGAGGAGGCCCTATATTTCTGTGCGTTCATGTGGAATCTCAAACAGTCTTATTTCTGTCGGTTATGGAGACTTTTTCATTGAAGTATATCTGATACAAAACAAACTTATTTAAAGGACTCTGAACATTACACTGTGTGTGTGTGTGTGTGTGTGTGTGTACCAATACATATATATATATGTATTGGTGATTAAATAAATTTTCAATCACCCAACATCCTTCTTAATGAAATTCAGAGCAGGTTTTTGTTTCCCTTGTCTTAACTTTATCTTCCTCTTTTAGACGTTTCCCATCTTGTGTTAGATAGACACCATTTGTTTTGTGACTGTAATGATTCTTCAGATGCAGCCTGTTGGTTGTTTGAACTTAATAGGATGGTTGGGTAGGAAGTGATCAGGTATTTTGTGAATTTCACCCGTGTATTCCGTTCTGAAGATCTTCCTTCAGAGCCAACACGGCTCTCCTGCCCATGGTTCAGGATTCCAGTCAGGACACTTCAAATATTTCGGCTATGACACGGTATAGCCCGCTGTACAAGTGTGGTAATGGGAAAAGAATTTCAAAGTATTGAGAAGTTTGGAGAAAATCATCCAGAAAATGAATAGTTTAACACAGTAACATTGCGTGCAGTATGAAAGCACACTGTGTAAAATTTTAATCTGACAAAAGTTATAAAAAATAAAAAGAGTGTGTCGCATCCGAGGCGACTGACAACAATGAATTATGGGTGATATAGAATAGCGTCTCCTGGCACCTTTGGCCCACAGACAAACAGAGCAGACAAGTGGGATTCTACTGGCTCATGGGTGGAGCCAGGACTGCCGTTACTGTGGCTGTTAGTTAAACAGACTAAAATATCAACATGCTGAATACACTCTGCACATTACTCTCTGTAAAACTTAAAAGGTTGGATCAAAACACTGTTAGTGACCCAGATACGGCAGGTTTTTCTTGGCCTGATAAGAGATGGCTAACGGAACAGCACCATCTAGCAGCGATCAGCCTGAGCTCCACTCAACACCAACTGCCTTCTCAATACAAGTATGTCACATGACATGACATGACTGTTATATTTACATTTTTTCACTCGTTTTTTTTCACAAACTCAATGGGATGTTTCTCTAAAAGATTTTACAGATTACCCGTTACCCATACTTATAACACGTGTATTTATGTTATTCACAACACAACACAAGAAAGAAAAAAATATGACATCAAAAATGAAACATTTTAAGAAAATGAGATTTGAAAAATTTGACTGAAAGCAACCTAAGGACCCCAAGCCAAAGGTTAACCTGTAAGCTGTTTGCGTCCCACGTGTTCCCCAGGTACCACGGCCTCGTCCCTCGTTCTTGATCCCCAGCTACCGGGGCCTCGTCCCTCATTCTTGATCCCCAGCTACCGGGGCCTCGTCCCTCGTTCTTGATCC
>JAABNX020000021.1:8506242-8525099 GCA_015163995.2 Mormyrus lacerda
CCTGGATCTGCAAAGCTTTCAGGGATGAGGTTTTGAGGTCACTATTGAAGCCACAGAACTGTAAGCATCAGTCACTGATGCAAAGACACAAATAATACTGAACAATATCTACTGAAAGTCCAGTAAAAAATATAAAAGTATATATACTGGGTATGTCACTTAAAGATGCTCAGCCTTTAGCAAGACAGACATTTAAATGATCCTTATAAATTTAAACATTAAATTGTTTTGGGAATAAACCAGTCAAGTAAAAGTGATTTGTTTTAATTACGTAGGAGGAAGCCATGCATTTGGTTTAATTAATCAACAGGTAATTCAAGTGAACAGATTATTTCTTCTTAAAATTAGCTACTTACATAAGGAACCAAAATCCATCCTTATACTAAATATACATAAATGTTATGATTAGAAATAGTTTGAATAATCTTATAAGGATTGAGCTCCGGTAACAGCATTTTTATTGTTTTGTATCCAACCTGTTTGCCGTCATCAAAAAGCAGATTATTAAAACAAATCAACAGATAAATGATTGTGTAATAAATAATCAAATAATATTTACAGCAGCATAGAAATAGAATTTTTATGGTGACACGTTACATGGCGACAGGAGAACATTACAGTATGCTTCACAATGCCATTTTTTGTTGTTCTGTAGCTGACAAGTAAAACAATGACAAATTCTAAAGTATCACTGTGTATATTCGAAGCTTGTTTTTACTATTACTTTATTTTATTTATTTTTACTTGGCTGTTTTGATAGTTTAGTAATTCAGCTGCAGTAATACAACAGTAATACTGCTGTTACCTTTTCTGGCCAAAAGCAAGGACTCTGCTTCTTCATTTGAGGGGGTATTTACAACATATTTATACATTCAAGTTTTCCTGGAAGAAAAAAACTGAGTTCTAATCCTGATTTTGAAACAAAGAAGAAATGGACACCAGATGAATTTCAGGTTTTTTTCTAATTGTTAAAGTAAATTAATTTCCCTATTAAAGCTTAAAAGCAACTGGAGTCGCTACACAAGTGGCATAGCGCGTAATACACTGAGATGCTATATAAAAAATATTTTTAGCCCTCTATTCAGTTCTTAGGTTGAAGAAAAGGAGAGCCCCTGACGCTGGGCTGGACCGGCCCATTAATAACTCAGACAAGCGCCTTAATAAAATCAGTAATATTATATCAAAGAATAGAGCCTCAAATTAAACTCTTATCCCGTAACAGTCTAATCAGTCTACGAACTGCAGTTTGTCAGTGGGGGAAATACAGAAGACTGACATGGAACAACAGAACAGGCATGCAGTAAACCAGTGGAATTATATGTATTCCAGCAAAGAAGTAGTATATGAGCTGTTTATGGTAGACTTGGGAGGGAAGGAAGGAAGGAAATTTACAGACATCCAGCAATAGTCCTAAGAAGAAGAACCAAAACAGATGCTCCATGGTTATGTGAAAATTTTAAATATCCTAGATCAGGCGCCTTTAATGCCATCTTTTCATCTGTATAGTTATATGCTTAATTCTATATGTCTTATTCTCTTAATCGTATGTTTTCTGCATTTCTCTGAAAGGCTGGACACTCGACATATGCATTTCTGCCTGGGTTTTACTTCAAAGCTTCTTATTTTTTCCTTCTGTGCTTTTCCTCTCCGCTCCGATCTGTATCGGTCTTTTCACAGCTGGCTGAGCGTGGATCAGGTGAAGTTCAGCTAATGTCTCCACCTTGTGGGCACTGCAGGTCACCTGGAGGTGCAGCTCCATACGCTGCTGAAGATGACAAATAGTTTATCACTATTATTGCTATTGTTATTATTTAGCATTTTTCACTCCAGTTTAATGTTGAGTAAGGTGATGCTGCTCAAGCTTGTGAGCTTTCTTTCAGAGCTACAAATATCTGGTGACCGATGTGGACCAGAAAGACAAAAAGGCACGCCGTCTTATTTAGCGATGATCATGAGCACCCTCCGGGGATGGGGGGGAGGTGATTTTTCCAGATTTTCACCTTTACAGGGTCAGCCAGGAGATACGGCGTCCTTACGGGGGCACCGGCTTGGTTTTGGGCCGGCCATTCATCCTCCTCACTTGAGCTGCCTCCTCAGGTAACAGAACAGGTAAATTCCAGGGAGAATACGCCTCCTTCTGCAGCTGCAGCCGATTTTAATGCGCAGCATCTGTGCAAAGAGTGCCTTCTAAAATGGCTGCTCCTTGAGGAGTGAACGTTACTGGAGTCGGCGCAAACCTGGCCAGGGGCTCATTTTAAAGTCACTTTTTAAAAGTCATTATGTCCTTAACTATAATGCCTAGGGAAGGCCTATTTTGGAGAGGCCGCAAGAATACAGGGATATATATAGGGCTGCTATGTCACACGTGTGGCAGGAGCAGGAACGGGGTTTCAGGAAGGAGCTTTCGAACCTTTGCTGCTCACCTGATTTACTCGCGTAAATGTCCTGAGAAATTAAAGGCGCAGCTCTCATCAGCGGAGGCAAGTAAATTCCATCAGAGGTGCAGAGTCTGATGGCTGTCATGTTCCAGAGCTTCAAAGATGGACCTGTGTTCTCTGGACAGATGGCATCCAGGAGAAGTTTCACCATACAGCTGAACTCTGGAGACACACTTAGCAGAGGCAGCTTATTGCGAATCTTCTCCATCTGCCATTTGAAATGTCCTCCTTGTGTTTTGCAAAGCAATAATTCCGTGAGCTGCTAGTATGTAGGTCTGTACTTATTGTTTTCTGTATACAAGGAAATTTATCATATAAAATATTTTCCTCTAACTCAAAAATGCAAAATTGTTTATTTCTTTTTTTTATTATGGATAAACACCTGAGGTATATGATCACATTGAATATATGTTCAAATTTTCGGGGCATTTATAATAGTCATGTCGGATATGCTGTAAACAGAGCGGTAAATTCACTAATGATAGTGACTAACAGTTGCTGGTGCCTAAATCTAGTTGTATGAGGTAGTGGTTCTTCATTCTTTGTTACACACTGGCCTGATGTAGCTAGACCCTGCTGACACTGGGCTTTTAAGCAGAAGCCTTCTGATCACAAGTTCAGCAGCAGCTCTTACTCTTCAAGGAACCTCAGTGAGGTCTTGGGGCTCAGCGGAGGCACTTAATGCAGTGTGTGCTACAGGAACGTCTTCATGTTTAATGCACGTCTCACATCATGGATTGAATGGCGATTTGTTGTCCCGCCGTGCACTGCCCTTGGGCAGAGTGTCTATGAAAATGGTCTCATCGTTCACGAACTCCTGTGAGATGCAGAGCCGAGATGGCGATCTGGCCAGGATGCACGACACCCTGGATCTGCAGCGTCATGGCGTCTCACTTCATCTCGGGAGAAAAGGAGCATCAATGGCAACAAAAAAAAAATAGCTCCTGTCAAATCCTGGAAGTTCCATGCAAGTCAGCCCAAGATATACATGTTGGGGGGCGGAGGGGAGCTAAACTTGGCAACCCTCGAGTCACAGGGTGGTTTCTGTAGAAAAAAAGACCAGTGCTTATGGACCTCCACAGGCAGGCAGGTTTCACCTTCAACACGTTTATATTTACATCTACGGTACGGTATGTTTTCAGGTCTCTCACTGTTAAATATAATCCTCTGACAATATAATCCACACCAGTTATGCCTGGAAGTGGGCTTGCTGGCCCTGTCTGATTTATCTTATCATCCTTTCCCTTTCAAACCATTTTTCTGTGTTGTAAACACAGCAATAATCTTTTCTGCTCTAGATTGCTCCCTTGTGGAGAAAGCTGTAATTGTAGAAAAAGCAAATCAGTGCTCAACGTACCGTACCCAAGGTGGTTGCCTCACTGACAGTAACGGCTGTTCTTGAAAAACATGGTGGCAATTTTGTCGAGTCAAGCAGGTGCTTTGTCAAATGACACGAGATAATCCAGGGGTTTCGGCAAAAGGGTTTCCCCTCCGGGGAGATGCATTGGTTCATGCATCTCAGAAACCAGTGTCTAATTGATAACCCTTTCAAATGACTACTTGCAAAGGTGTATTCGATCATACAGTTCTTCATGCTACCAAGGTCAAAAATTATTCAGGTATGGAAATTAAATTTAGATTTTGATGTTAATATGCTTGGACAAATAAATGTGTAAAGACACATTTTAAAAACTTAAAACTACAAATGGATAGAAAGGAAGAATATGAAGTGGCAAAATCTTATGTAAAACTGTATTATGGTCCTTTGGATATTAAAGATTAATGTTAAACCCTCTTTTTTATTTATTAAAACTTTGTATTGGTGCTAAATCAATGTCATTTTCTTAATTCATGTCCTTATATTGCTGGAAAATGTTTTGTCTTTTAATAATCTTTATAGGTAGACTATGTCACATTGTTTTTTAAAATTTTCTTAATTACTCAAGTGAAGTGTGTAATGTAGACACCAAGGCTGGGAAGTTCTTTATGTGTGAGAAGCCTGTCATTCATTCAGGTCTGCTCCAGCACAGGATTGTCTCTAACAGCACATTGGCATGCTGCTCATTAAGATCTAATTTCAAAACAAAAATAACAATATATTTTCTGAGACAGAATTCTTGTCCTCCCCAGTGCTCCTGCTCCTTCGTGTTTTTTCATTTTCCTTTTCAGGCCTCAGCTTTCTGGCCTCACCTAGCTGCACAAGAAAACCTGAAAAATGGAAATGGACAAAATAATCCTGTCACCCTACAATATGTATGTTCATGTTTGCATGCAGTTTGTTCTATTTAGGACTGAATCTAGATAGATACCCACTGAATTTCACTTCCAAACACCATCAGAGTCAACATAAATGATAAATATGATGTGACAGCAAAAATATCCAAGCCCCACAAGACAAACAACAATAACAAAAAAATACATCTAAACGTCCCAGGCGAGGAAGGAAAATGCATTCAGGTTGAAGGTCATGGATAAAATCACCTCTCTGAGATAAAATGGGACAATTAATACCCATTAATGCACTAAAGAGCCATTTTCTGTACACAAAGCGTGTTTATTTTTGGTCAATGAAGCAATAGTATCCTTATAAACACTGCCTTTGTTCAGGTGACCAAAACTTATTTTCTGTCCATGTTTTCTGTGCCAGGCTAACGAATCAGGTAACGACAGCTTTTTCTAAAACATGCATATGGATTTACCCCAGTTTGCAGATAGACCACATCCAATACATTGCATCAGTAAATGAACCATTTCTAAAAATGAGACTAAGGCAGATTAATGCAGTAAGGTTCCAAATTAGGGACAGTGAATAATTGAATGGTTATTTTTAAAAATTTCCATATTCATATGCATATCTGCTGCACTGTGGGAGATATGAGCTGATAACATTAACAGCTCCAAGGTTATCTTCTTTTTTTTTACAGGCCCAAGCCCCATATCACAAATAAGCACTTGATATATAATTAGTTCAATGTGTAAGTATAGCCTTTCTTAGTAATTACTACATTACTGTACAAGTGACATGGTAATTCCAGCATCATAACTAATATATTAAATACCAATTCCGTCTGTAGCTGGGACAGTGAGGATAACACTGAAATGTATGAGGTGACTCTCTTGGAGTGTCTGGGGAAAAAAATCATAATGTATTGGAATGCGTAAAATAGACTAGAAATTAAACCATATTAGAGCATGCAGTTATTTTGCCAACTTAAAAAAATTTGAACCGAATTCAGTTTTGGAATGCAAGTACTCATGTTTGTAATGTATGTATGTACAGTAATAGCCATTTTACAGTGATTGTTTGCTTAAGCATAAAAGACTTAAATGGGTTTTGGTGCCTCACATTCCAGTTAAAGTGAATTTGCTGACATTTCCAGTTGGGGGTGGTTTAGGATGATACTCTGCTCACCAATCCTGTTCACGCTGCTTTTACACCATGCTCTGGAAGTTTCTTTGGATCCTCCCGAAGTCACAATCTCAAGTATATTACTGTATTGTACTGCAAATTGTGGTGAAAGAAACGTCTGAGAGCTCATGAGGAAAGCGAACCAATATTGACAGGTTGCCTGTGGAGAATGATGGGAGCTATACAGTAAGAGTCACTGTGTCACTCCTAAATTGGGAACCATGATTTTTACTCATTATTTAGAGAAGATGCAGTGCATAAGCCATCCATCTTCCACCAGCTTTTTCAGGACAAATTCGCAGGTTACAGGCTGCAGCACAATTGCTCTTTAGTTAAAATAAGGACAGTGCTTTTTTAAATGATTATATTTACATGATTAATCATAGTCATGATTGATTGGCATTCAACACAGGGTGCAGGCGCCCCGTGACCTTGACCAGAATAAGCAGTTTGGAGTATCAGCACTTATATTTACATGACGTATATTCATATGACTTTTTAGCCTCTGATTATGTGTAATATTTTATTCATGCATTTATACTAAACATACATGTCTTTCAGTACCACCACTGCACTTTTAATCCATATCTGTCATACTGCTATTTGTGCACTGTGATGTTAGTCGTATTTTATATATCACATTTCATGCAAGTTTTTATTGCTTAGATTTTGTACTTTTACAGCTGTGATATTTTATATTTTCTATATTTTCTATATATATATGCAAAGTTTTACGTGCAGTTTTGTTGTGCCTACACGGACGGGTGGATAGATGAATAGATCATTCATCCCGACAGCAGTTAGACTCTATAACACATCATGATGTCATGAGTCACCCAGATACTTACCTCTACAGTCACTATTACTTACCACTTTATTATTTATTTATTATTACTTGCACTTTTCCACAACCCATATTACATACTGTGTATGAGTGTACATAGGCACTACTGCTGTATTTTAGTGTTTTTATCTATTTATTTTATTTTTTGTATTCTTATTCTTGTATTTTTTATATTGGTGTTTTATTACTCTTGTACTCTTTTCTTGTTATCTGTTTTGAGCTGTGGTAACACACAAATCTCCCCACTGTGGGATCAATAAAGTCCTATCTAATCTAGATGGATGCATGCATTCATAATATTGCCAGTCACCATGACTTGGTAATGCTCAAGCTGAAGGCAATTACTGAGATACGTGAGACCCTGATGAGTCTTTAAAGAGTTAATATTTTTATTTTTTCAGTTATTGGGCTTGTGATCATGGATCCAAAGCAAATTTTTCGTAGATATGCATTATATCATATAGGTTTTTGCCTCATTCCAAGCTATATGTAAAAAATTAGCATAATGCAATATTATTATCAGAATTAATGTTTAAAGGTCCAAATAAACAAAGGGCAACATGCATTAATTCACCATAGGATGACTGACAGATACAGCTCTTATCTCTGTTCTTATTCTCTCTCTCTGGAAGTTCTTCCAGGATGAAGCACTGCAGAGAACCTCCAAGTTCATAGAAAAGAATTATGATACAGTACATTACAGACCCTGTGGGTAAAGAGTCCCCTTTCCATCTTGCTCTCTATGAGACACAGACAGGTGAGAATAAGCTTGGCTGTCATGCCCCTGAATCAGCCAACATTCAGCACCCCAGAGGTAGGGGCCTTGATCAGGGGCCCAATAGAGGCTTCAATTTACTGGCTGGAGGATTCAATGCAGTGACCTTCTGATCAGGGGCCCAATAGAGGCTTCAGTTTACTGGCTGGAGGACTCAATGCAGTGACCTTCTGATCAGGGGCCTAATAGAGGCTTCAGTCTACTGGCTGGAGGATTCAATGCAGTGACCTTTTGATCAGGGGCACAAGTTCCAGCCCACTGAGCCATATGCTACCCGGCTTTCACTGGTGTATGGTTACTTTAGCCACAAAAATGGCAGAAAGATGGTGAGTACTGTAATCCGTTATGAAAATTAAACCTGAAGAGTGTAAAATTACATCAGGCTGTCACCGCTGAATAGCCTGCAGGAATTATAGCCTTAGACTTTAAGATGGATAATGCAGTGTAATATCCTTAAATAATATAGGCCTGCTCGCGTCAGGCAAAGCTCAGTCAACCTTATCAAAAACGTGCCCATATTCAACAGTTGGGGATTATTTACACAGCTCCTATGACACTTTAAATCCTCAGTTTCTGCAGGATCAGTGTCGTTGGAATGACATCCAAGTGCCCTTTCCCATTTTGAACCCATGTCTGCTTTAATTCCCAGTGATCCTCCAGAAATAAGAAAATTAAGGTGACGAGTGAGATTCTCTGAAATATTGCTCTTTAGGGAAAATGCTGAAGATGCTTAATGCCTGCTCAGAAACCATTCTTTGTAACAAGGCATTTTATCATGTAAATTTAAATTGTAAATTTAATTTAAATTAACTTTAAATTATATATATATACAAGCTTACAAGTGACCCTTCAAACATGCATATACTTTTTTAAAACAGATTTAAGATTTAATAATGCTTGAAGGTATTTATTAATATTGGATGATTTCAGGGTGGCCCAGTCCATAGAGCCTTTGTCTCTACCCTAGCGGGCTGGGCTTCAGGTCCGGCCCGTGCTCCGGCTGTGTGCAATTTGCCCGTGCTCCGGCTGTGTGTGCAATTTGCCCGTGCTCCAGCTGTGTGTGCAGTTTGCACATTCTCCCTGTCACAATTAGTTAGCTTTCTCTCAGCTACTCCAGCTTCTTCCAGCAGTCTGACATTTTCTGGTTTGGGGAATGTGTGTCTCTGAGTCTGTGCCATGCAATGGACTTGCAATTCTAGCCTTGTACTATTTCCTGTGATATCATTGAGGCTCAGAATAACCCAGAACTGGATAAACAGTCATGCTGCTCTTTAACCCAATAAAACTTAACTCTATAACTACAGTGGGACTCACCAGCTTCTGAACAATGTGGCAAATGAAGCCCCTTACTCACATTATAAATAGTGCTTATTAAAGCCCAGGATCAGATCCACAAAGAGTTAAGTCTAAACGGACAGGTTTGAAATCCAGTGTTGTCCTGTTTTATGTTTGGCTGGGGAAATTTGTAAGGCCTGGACATTCCAGTTTTACTAAGAGGGAGACAAATGAACAAGAGCTGGGTATGAAATTTCAGGGCTGCTATTTTGAGTTTTGGGCCGTGTCTGTTAAGAATGATTATGTAAATGAACAGAGCTGCAACTTGTTAATCTGAATTTTGCCACCGTGGCTTAAGATGTGTGCTCCGAGGGTATTATCCCGTCTGCTCCCAGAGACGCGGTTAGGGCACGACCAGCTGAGCAGAGCATGTTATTTGTTGATAAGCTATCTGAAAGGTGTGGAATGTCGCGCTTTCCCAAAATAACAAAGAAAGTATTACAAAGAGTTATATTGAAGCTTTCGTGTCCATCGCATACGCTATCTAACACAAGAGCAGTTTGAAAACTGACACTGAGTATGAACATAGTTAGACAAATATGGGTTTTGTTACACTCTTCTGCATTTTTTACACCCATCCAATCCCAGTTTAAACTTGTGATTGAACATTTGTATATTATAATGATGGATGTTTATGTTTTTGCATTTATATTGTGTGCCTTTCTGACAAAAAAACATTGAGTCCTACCTTAACATGTGAATGTTCATGCAGTTGTTCATAAAGACTATTTTCATATTTAGAAGCATCAGAAATGCAGTCTAGATATTGTAAATGCAGGTGTACATGCACTTAAGGCACGTGTAAACCAGTACTTGTTTAACAGTGTGGCCACGGCAGCGCAGTACAATCATTGGCCATCAGAGGGAGTCATTGTTTCAGGCGTTATCTATAAATAGGGTGTAGGGAAAGGAAAAGAATCTGTAAATGCCAAGCAAAGGTGGATAATTCGGGTTCACAAAGTTAAAATCCAGATCAAGGATTTGTTTCAACCAACCAGTTGAGTGTAAAGAGTCACAAAGTTCTTGACTGGTTGGTTGAAACAAAATCTCGGTCTGGATTTTTACTTCCTGGACCTGAACTATCCATCTCTGGTGTCAAGTGTTTCCATCAAAAATTCCCCTTTATAGGCAGTGGAGCCAGCAGAAAGACGTAGATCTCATTTAGTCTGCAGCTGTTCTACTGGAATAGAAAAGCAATAAATCCATGTCTCTGTAGAGAAGTCCCTTGAACATAAAGTAACACTGAGGTCTGCTGTTTGGCAGGTCCTCAGATGACCTGCTGGTAACACATGCTCTTTGACTGGTTCTTATAGGAGGCAAATGCAAAGACTGGAAACAGTCAGCATAATAACACATTAACACAGAACCCACTAAGGTCTCCCTTTGTGACAGTGAGTATATGAAAAACTCAGGAAAAAATATGTGTACTATCAAAATAAAATTCAATATAGTTTATTGTTATGATCCTGACTCCCTGCAGTGTGTTGTGGACACTCAGGCAAACCATTTACGGGGTTCAAATAATTAAAATAAAATTGCTAATATAATCACCAGATAAATTTTGATCTATGAAGTGCCCAGTCATTGGGGGATTTCTTAGCTGGTTAGTCATTTGTCACCTTCGCCATGCAGGCTTCAACCAATCAGGGCCCAGTAGGCGGCTGATGACAGCAATCTGGCGTTTCTCCAGGGAGCCACAGTTACATCAACCAACAACCATCAATCTCGACTAGCTGAAATTACTCTTTATAAGATAAAAGAGGCGAATAATTAGTGGCGTGTTTGAATGATGTGGGAAGTGTCTTGGGGGGAGGTGTCAGGGAGCAGCAGGCCTGCCGCAGTGAGAACAGGCAGTGTAAGAGGCAGCGACGAGATGCCGATCCTTTATGACTCATTACCAGGGGTGCTTCAATGTACAGGCTCATCCCTGCTTCTGCTAAAAAGGGAGCTCAACCAGCGGAGTACAGTAGGAACCTGGAGGGAAGTGTACCCCGCAATATTTCATTCCTTCATTCGCCCCCCAATATCAAATGCTCTCATATACCTTTGGCCTCAGCTATCCTGGTGTAGTAAAAGTTTAAACCCCACCCCCCAGGCAACAACTTTTACCAATACTACAAAAAGCATGGGGGCCTCTGACAGCTCAAACAGCCCGGGGGCTACGTTAATGTTCATCTTACACAATGACGCCAAATTGCCAACTGTCCTGAGCCATGTTTTACATTATAAGTTAAAATGTTACATGCCATGTACGTTTATCTGATAGGTATCCGAAATACCTACTAACTTCACCTGATCTACTTCGCCACTTTCATCCACCCACACATCTTTACGTGTCAAGTTATTTGCATTTTATTACATATTATCACCACAGAAGTGCCAGCATCCTGTTAATATAGGCAACATATTCTCCTTGCTGCTGTAATTGTGTTTGCAATTGCAGCAGCTTTAATTGGAGGGCAGCATAGAGCCTGCATAGGGCACTCAGATCTCTGCTCTGATTAGATTTTCTTTGCCATAGATCTACAATGTTAGAGGAGGAGTTGTCCCTTGTCCCACATGCACAGCCATCTCCAAGTGAGTTCCAGGGTCCTGCTACACTCATGGATGAGGCAATGGCTGCAGGCTGCTTTCTGATCCAGGGGAATTATCACAAGGCAATTATAAGACCTTCCTGACATAGCAGCCTTTTAGGATAACCTGATATTATAAAGCTGAATTGAAAAACAAATTATGTTACAATTATACAGTCACCCCCCCGGTATCCACAGGGGGTTGGTTCCAAGACCCCCATGGATACCAAAATTTGCAGATTCTCAAATCCCTTATATAAAATGCTGCAGCATTTGCATATAACCAACGCACACCCTCCCATATACTCATCCTTAAATTGCTCATAATACAATGTAAATGCTATGTAAATAGTTGTTATACTGTATTGTTTAGGGAATACTAACAAGAAAAAAAAAAAGATTTTTTTTTTACTGATTATTTTTAATCCATGGTTGATTGAGCCTGCAGATATGGAGGGCCAACTATACTGGGAAATGTGTGCGATCTCTGTGCCTGGTATCAAAGAAAATGGTCCCTCAGTGGGTATTAAACCATGGCAGGACTTATTATTGACAAACCCAGGCTCTTATTGACAAACAATTTCCCCATGAGGATCAATAAAGTATAAATAATTTGATTCCCATTCATTAGCCAAGCGTGCGAAAGCATGTGCAAAGAATTACTACGTATTATACAAGCAAGCTGTTTACTGTTGGCCACTGTGGACCTCACTTTGCACCATGAAGTTTCCATAACAAGCTGTAACGTTACTGCAAGCTGCAGGGCTCAGTGATGCACGGCCCAGCCCCATGCCTGCAGTCAAGGGCAGCTCCCTTCTGCAAGTTTAGCATCTCTATTACATTCAGAACCTTCCTGAACAATCTTACATTTGGGCCTTGCCACTAAATGAACAGACACTCCTGGTGTTATGTATCCATCAAAGACAAAAAAGACAAAACTCTTTCGCTTAATCACACATATACAGGAAGCCCCAAACAAGAGGTGCTTGAGGTCGTAGGTGTTAGTGTGTTAGTGAATAATGAGTATAACGGTTAGAGTCCACGTGAGCTATTTTCAGAAGTCATTAAAGGCAAGTGGTTATGCTCAATCTGAGCATCATATGCTGGAAAACAGGACAATGGGAGAAGGCTGGACTCCATGAGAAGCTTACATGGGACAGTGAAGAATTATGGGTCTTTAAAGACTTGCTTATACAAGCAAATTCTTTTGAATGCACAGGGTAGTTTAAAATTTCACCAGTAACTTTAAGCCCCAAATGGACAAATGTTAGATAACACTGTGAACTTATTAGGTAATATCTGCATTTAGGCAATATTCTAAAATGTTATGGACGGTCTTATCCCCCATGCCAGTAATAAGAAGACTGGTGTGTGGAGCCCTGGTTCAATAGTCATGTTTCTATTGGACCCTTAAGCAAGGCCTCCAACTGAAGCCCCCTGAAAGCACCATGAGCACTCGACAGATCGTCTCTAGGTTCCCACTCGTGTCTATGGATGTGCACACATTTCATAGGTGAGCAAGATGGGATGTGCAAAAATAAACACTTGTACATTTACAATGGCAAATACAGCAGCATTTTATTAATGGTAAACAGCACCTTGGTTTGTTTGTTGGTAGGAAAAAATAAAATAAAATTACTTTGAACATAAACATAACTATAGTTTACTTCAATTTTAATAATTTAGATTTTAGTGCTAAAAATCACCCCACCCAAGGTGTCCCCTGCCTTGTACCCTCTGCTTCCTGGAATGAGTTGCAGGTCTCAGTCATGCTCCATTCATCCTGCCCTCTTGTTGACCACACCCCCTCGTTAACCTCACATGAATTTCCCATGTCCACCAGCTGTTTCCAGTTGTTGTTAGTTCAGTGTATTTCAGTCAGCGTTCGAGTACGTTTCCCTAGTCTGGTCATTAACATTACATGTGTTCTCCCGTAATAAAGTCTTTTGTCTGTATCCACAGCTCACTTCACCTGCTTCCGTGGGCCATCCATAACAGAATGACAGGACTCAAAAAGAAGACGCATCCCCTGAAAGAGGCGGAACGCCTCGGTCAGCCCGAGGTTATAGAGGATCCTATAGAGGATTTAGGCAATATTCTAAAATGTTATGGACGGTCTTATCAAAGAAGAGTGTCAGGGGGCTCTAAGGGTCCCTTCAGCAGTCATGCGCCGGTCGAGGGAGATCATATAACGGATCTCCCCTTCTGGGGATCCACACCCCGCGGAGGAAGTGCAGATACTTTTGTCCCGGCTTAGAAGCTGGATCGCTGAAGATATTATCCGGCAGGCAAGACTCGAGTATGGCTTTCTTCCTCCCTTGCCATGCGATATGCCAGATCTCTCAGTGCCAGCTCGCCGGAGACGGAAGCAGAGAGAGAGATGGGAGGAGACGCGGGGCGTTTTTCTGGGGGCCGTCTTAACCTTCACTACCTCACCTACAGCATGTTGAGAGAAGCTTGCCCGCCTGCCTGTTGCTGCTTCGTCTGCGTCCAAAGCCCATCTGCCTTGTCTGCCAAAGCCGGTCACTTGCGCAGGGGTCGGTTCCCGCCTACCCTGCCCCCTGACTTGCCCTTCGTCCCTGTGGCTGGGGCTCGAGGGGCGCCTGCAGGTCCTTCGGCTCCTGCCCGGTGTTCACCTGCGGTTCCCCAGACTCCTGCTTCCTCCACCGATGACTCTTCATCCCCCTCTCCATCGGCTCGTCGGTCATCTATGGGTTCCCCCACTCCGACTCGTCAGTCCCCTTCGCTTGCCGTGGCTGCTGTTCCCTCCTCCCCTCCGCCAGTGTCCCCTTTGTTTTCCTCCTCGCCTCCTTCATCATCCTCTCTTGCTGCTGCCTCGCTGTTGCCAAGGGTCCCTTCAGCTCCAATCTCACAGTCGCCTGCTGGCCCTGCGGCTTCCGCCTCTTGCCCGCTGGGGTTCCCTTGGGCTCCCCGTGTTTCCCCGTCCTTTGCCTTCTTGCCTCCTGTTTTTGTGCCCCCTGTGTCTGCTCCTCATCCCTCTGTTCCTTTGTTTTCTCCTAGTCCTTTTGTTTCTGTTGGTGTTCCCCCGGTGTCCTGTTGGTGTTCTTGGTGCCCCTGTGCCTGTCTGCGTTCCCGGTGGTTTGTCAGTGATTGTCCTGCTTCTTGTCCCTGTGTTTGTTCTGTGTGTCTGTCCTGTTCCTGGTTCCTCGTTGATGTTTTGCTTTTGTTTCCCCAGGTCCTGTCGGTTCCAGGTCTCGTCTCTTCGTTCCCCTTGGGCACGTCCGGTGTGCGCGCCTTTGGGGGGGGAGGGTAGTAATGTCATGCTGCGGTTTTCCTGCCCTCTCATTAAACTCGTGTCAATTTCCTGTGTCCACCAGCTGTTTACAGTTGTTGTTGTTGTTAGTTTCAGTCCGCATTCCAGTATGTCTCCCTAGTCCTGTCATTAACGTTACATGTGTGGTCCCGTAATAAAGTCTTTTGTCCGTATCCACGACTCCCTTCGCCTGCTTCCGTATGCCGTCCTTTATAGTCCCGGCGTGATCCTGTACTACATGGGATTATTGCAGATACAAGGATGGACTTGTGGTCAGATTCATCAAGGCTTTTACAGTATAGTATGAGCATTTCTATCAGTCAAAGCTATGAACATGGTAAATGATAGATGTTCTGCTGGTTTACTAGTAAAATGACTTCATAGATTTATAGCGATTTTTATAGCGACTCTTCACTACAAGGTGAACCAAAAACTTTTGCGTATCTTCCACATTATACATTGATGTTGTATCTGTTCGCTGTTAGTCACAATGTTAGAGAGTAATGTGGAGGCCTACAGATATTTGGCTTAAAGGCAAATATTTATTAATCAGAAAAGCATTTCAAGCTCAATAAACACCAGCTTCTAAAAGATTTACTTTGCAAACATATTAAAATTTCCAATAGTGTTGCTCTTTTGATAGTTGCTAGCTAGGGATGCTATGTTGCCTAGAGATTCAATTCTGTAGAAGTAAATGTTGGTGTGTTACAGGTGGAGTTTGGAAGACTGAAAGCAGAGATACAAGATTTATGTTGTTATAAGAACACCTAAGAAGTGGTGAGAATCCATCCATCCATCCCTTTTGAACAGGGTCATAAGGAACCTGAAGCCCATCTCTGGCAGCATAAAGAATGATTTATACCTCTGTGTAGGCGTAGACATGTACCCGACTCCGTAGCCTATACCTCTCCACAAATGTGTGCATCATATGCAGTCACCACCATCCCAAGGAAGCCGCTATTGGGCAGTGGTGATGAGCAGACACCCCACGCCTTGTGAGACTCGCAATATTCTGGAAGTGTATTCTGGCCTGAGCCCCATTTTGGCAGCTTTATTCTGCAAAACTCAGGATGCCACATGCAGAAGAGCAATACAAGCAAAACAGATCACACTTATCCACCTGAATCTCTTGCTCTAAACATCTCCATTTATGATTTGCATATCCTTCAGAATGTGTAATGACACCCAGTTACATATTTAGCCCTTTCCTTTGCTTTTTCCACATCGGTAGAGATCTAAGAAAAAGGGGGTGGGTCCTTCATATGCAGTTACCTGACCCGCAGCCATTGCTCCAGGCGTGCTTGGCACCTGTGACCTTATCAATGACCAGGAGCTTAATCCCACCTCGTGCCTGGTGAACTGAAATGCACATGTAGTGCGCCCTAAATAAACACTGAATATCATACATAAAAAACCTCCAGTGGACAGTGACATTTAAGATTGCCCAGTTACACCTGTTCAAGTACGACAGGTTATGAAAGCTATATCCACACAGTGCATGTCTGACATATATTATTTACCCAGCTCCCTCGAACAGTCAACAGGGAAAAAAAACATGAACACTGGTGTTTATGTAAACAGACAGTGTGTTATATGGTAACATGTATAGCTTCCTCTCTCCTCAACTTTCCTTTGGGGACTGTGAAACGCAGGATTCAGCTGTGGAAAGGCACTATGCAAGAGGTCATCTTCAGAATCACAGGGAAAGGGGTTTGAGTCCATCTCCTGGGCAGCGACCCGACGAACACGTGGGATCCAAGCAGAATAAAACCTACATGAAGCTGACAGTGAAGAAGGAGGAGGATAGGAGAGGAATGCGGATAAGAAATGCTACAGCTCTTAGTTGGGGCTTCAGCAAACTCAGTTCACAGCTGTCAGGGAGAGAGGATGCAGGCTGAATTTTTAAGCAAGAAAAGCCCATCTGTCAGATGCGGACGTGTCACCAATGGAGTGCATCGGAAAAAAATATGCATGCCAGAGCCTCTGTGACTCACCAACATTTTATTATTTCAATAATATTGTCACTCCATTCAAACCCCAGAATTACTGGCTGGGTCAGTCCTTGCTCAAACCAAGCGATACGGCAGAAAGCATACAAAAACTATCTCTGATTTACTGAAAATATGAACTGCAGCAGTTTTTGTACAAGATGGGAAATACCTGAAGAAAAGTCTTGATGGTGGGTTAGGGTTAGCAAAGCTAGTTCAGATCCAGGCCAAGGCCATTTTCATTTTAAAATACTAATACATTATTCAGCCCAGAATAATTCCCTAAAACCAAAGTCACATTCTAGCCCACATTTTCAAATACATAGGTAAGTAACTGTACACTTTTATTTGCAATTTTCAAAACTGGATAAACTGGACGTCCTATGGGAAGAGCTGACCAAACGCTGCTGTCGCTGAACTAAGACAAGATTTACATTTCTTCTTGCCTAGGGTGAGAGCTCATAAAGAAATGTGGAGGAGACGTCTCCAACATGCTTATACTGTAATGCCAAGGGAAACCCACGTTAGTCTGTCTGTGACGATGAATTTACAAATCGAGTTTGTTTATCCATGAAAGTAAAACTTAGAATTTCATTTGTGCTTGATTAGCATCTAGTGACTGTTGAGATTTAACCTAGAACATGTTTGTATAATTTGTTTGGGTGTTTTAAGCGTTTTATGTACAGAAGGTCTGATCACTTGTGCTATTTTCAAATACGGGGGCAAGGTAAATGGCTATGTCACTGTCCCCTTTCTGCATTTTAGTCGCTCCCCTCACACATTCATTTTCTGCTGGCACCAGCGTTGGTTAGAGCCAGGCTAAACAGGACTGGTGAAAAGAAGCAGGAACATTATTATCTTGGGAAGGATATGCAAATAGAGACCCAGATGTGTCTGTTATTATTGATAACAATAAAGTTGAGCTGGCTCATCAGAAATGGCACATCGCCATGACTTGGCAGGAGTCATTATCACCTAGCTTACCTCAGGTAAGCAGAGACAATTACAGTGGAATCATTTACCCGCTTAACAACCAAACCTGTTACATTCCAGACATGCAATCCCATACAAAGACTGACTGCTTATCATTCATTCACTTGTATCAGGGCTGGGGCTTCAGGGCCACTGGCCAGAGTAGAAAGGTAATTGGCCCCTGGCATGCCCTTTCCTCTGTCACTCACTGATTCAAAACATATCATTGGCTAAGGTAGGCCCCTCTGTATGAAATATGGCCTCTCTAATACTGTACCTCCCACCCTAACAACTCCTGGCTTGCGTGATTGTCATCCTCTTCATATGGTCTTATAGCATACAAACATCATTCATTGTTTTTAAAATGCAACAGCCACATAAACGAGCATTATGGGAATAGTTGAAATTCATGTTAGATGCTAGCTAAATGAAAAACATGGTTGGCTTCAGCTATGACAGTGAGTCCTGAAAATGTCGGGCGGGTATTATTGGGCAACAATCTGAGTCTATAACAGCTTTTGGTAGCTTTTATATAATCAACAAACAGGTTAAAAATGGCAGCACTAGATGGTCACATTAATATTCCTTCAGCCATGTTACCACAGGTTCTTATTTCCCTTGTTTACACAGACAGTATTGCCAGAAAGTGTGTAGGCGAGGCGTTGGCGAGATCGAGAGGCATTTTAAACGCCATGCGACCCATGCAGTAGGGCCTTCAGCTGTAACTCAAACATGACTATTTCATTAATATGTCTTTGAACAGCGCACATCGTTTGGGCCCGAGGGCATTTCTGGGGCCTATTTCAGAGTAGCATCGTACAGTGGCAAGTATGATGCCTGACCACAGAGCTTTAAATCATTTTAATCGGTAATCCTGAACTTCAGGATGTCAGCACAACTATTTCCTGTATTTACACAATCTTGACTGAGTCCATTTTCATAATCAGGCATTGAAAACAAGACTATAAAGTCATTCAGGTCATGGCAGTTACACGCCACACAGGATATAACGCTATAACACTGCCGTTACAGATAAGACTTTGCTCTAAAGTGATTGATAAACGTACATTTGACATATGGTCAATATTATCTGCCATCCATCCTAATGCATGTCGTATGAGCATGCTCAAAAATCACTGTTGTAGTAAATATTACATGAAAGGCATTCAGAAGGTAACACTTTACTTGAGGGGGCACAAATATTGTAGTAGTGCACTCTTACTTAATGTATTAATTAACCAGTAACTAA
>JAABNX020000021.1:8528545-8544859 GCA_015163995.2 Mormyrus lacerda
CCCTTCGAGGAGACTGGTTCCAGAGCCCAGGCTATGTGTTGAGGTGAGCCCGACTATATCTAGTCGGAACTTCACAGCCTTGCGCACCAGCTCAGCCTCCTTCCGCACCAGAGAGGTAACATTCCATGTCCCTAGAGCTAGCTTCTTCAGCCGAGGATCGCCAAGGTTCCCGCCTTCGGCCACTGCCCAACTCACACTGCACCCGACCCCTATGGCCCCTCCTACAGGTAGTGTTATACAGGGGGGTTATACAATGATAGTAACAGTAATTATTGTATAATAAAATGCATTTAAAAATAAAGATTTCTTATTATTTTAATATCATTAATAATAAACCATTAATACATTTCATTATAATAATATTTTCGTGCCCAGCGGAGAAGGAACGGATATGTCAGGGTATCGGGGAATAGAGGGTTTAATTACAGGTAAGGCAGGCAAAACACAGACAAACAATACAATGACCGGGCTGGGGAAACAAACTGAAACGCGGATTAAATATAGAGGACTAATGACAACGATCAGGAACAGCTGATCACACTGGGATTCCACACGAGGTTAACGAGGGGGCGTGGCTCAAGCGAGGAGCGGACGATCGGGGCAGTACACATTGTTTTTTTTAACTCTACACATTGTTTAGATACATTTATTTTCTTACTTTAAAAATTACTGTTTTGACAGATGTGCTTAGATGTGTTTAGTATAGTATATGCTCTTGTTTTATCCTGTTCATTTTGTGTTTAAATGCTAAAAAAAGATGCAATTAGATGCAATTTTTTTGGGGCCGGGAACCAATTAATTAGTTTTCCATTATTTCACATGGGGAGAATTCGATCAGAACTCGAATTTTTTAGGATTCACACCCAAGTTCTGAACGGATTAAGGTCGAGTTCTGAGGTACCACTGCAGTGCATTTTGCCATGCCATTATGCCTGGCTTCCACTGCAGTTCCAGAAACATTAAAACTGCTTTGTGTAGATTGCCCATTGTTGCCCATTTTAGTGTGTCCCCTGCTGGGCTGGCATGTTATCCTACTTGCTTCCTGTGTCACCTGTGATGGCTCCCTTTCTCACGTTGAGTCTGTCCTGAACATGGGAATAAGTACTGATTATGTGTGCTTTTTATTTCAATCTATCTGACAAGAAAAATACAGTCACTGAGCTCCCCCAACTGTTTGATGCTGTCCCTGAACATTTCATATATTCTCTATAAATGTAACTGTATTTACCTTGCAGTGCACATGTAATAAACATTATTTCAGAAAGAGGCCAGATATTTTCCAGATACCGGTACATATGTTATGGTTAATCATAATGACTATGATTAGCAGATATCTATAATTCAATGGTTGTTTCATATTAGTTCATATAGTGAGAAACTTTCTATGCTTGTTTACATTTACTGGAATACATCCAGAAATCGAGAAGGAAGTCACGTACATAGTTCCACCTACTTCATCATATTTTCTTCCGGTCAACCCGCCCAGTAACCTTTGGATACACCCACTACTCTGTCCAGCAGAGACTCATATCTTGGCATAATTTGGGTTAAGAGCCTTACTCAAGGATCCAAACGTGAAATCACTCTTCGGACTCCAGTTTCAACTGGCAAACTTCCAATAACAGGTACAAGGTCTAAGATACACAGCCACACAGTCCCTATGGTGCTGCAGAGGTATGATTAATGTGTTTATACGATAGACAGAATTGTATCGAAACTTTGCCTCCTGTCTCTGTGATCTGATTTGTCATTGACACAATCTGAATATTGAGCTGCAGGTTGAAACTCTTCTCTGTCTGGAAGAACAAAATGTGTCAGGGGGAAAAAAGTACTGCAATCTCACTTTGCCGAATATCAGAGTAAAACACAGATCTGTGAGCAAGAGTCATGCTTGGAAAGATAAGCAAACAAGTTTACCAAGTACTAGCTTCAATGTTTGTCTTGTTGCTTGCTGTGTGTTGGAGACAGAAAGGTTGTTCGAGAATTCCTAATGCAAACGAGTGTTTAGCAAACATGCTTACCTAGGTTGGGTTTCCAGGGAACTTTAGTGTTGGTTTTCACTGATAATAGTAGCATGAATGGAAAGCATGGCTGATGTATTCTACTCTTGAGTGGCATCTAATCTTCGGGTATCTAGAATCTTCAGTGAACAGGCTGAATTTAAATATCTGATGGAAATCCTTTTGTCTAATACTACTTTTGAAGCAATTGAAGGTCAAAAGGATCTAAAATATCTTAGGACCCTTCTTCATCTTACACAAACATTAGAAGATTATTGTTTGGGTCTATTCTGGGCTTCTATGCCTGTAATAGCTCAAGAGGCTTTCAGCTGAATTAAATGCATCATGTAGTGCTCCACATATGAATCTGACCCTGGCTGATTTTATAACCCTAACAATTAATTCAACACAGGTTATTGCATAATGATTATTTCATTCATTTCAGCGAGAGTGCTCCACATGTTATGTCTTGTACTCCATTACTTGCCATGAATATCCATAAGAGGTTAGTTCAGAAAGAGGTGCCTCCTCATTATCTACCAGAACATCGACATGGATTCAATGTGAAATCTTTCACTCATCCACACTGTATTTAAGCAGGCAGACTGTAATCCACACTGATTGAATGAATTGCTTTTAGAGTAATTTTAGACCTGTTTTTATCTAAATACAGTATGGGATGTAGGCTTAGAGAAAACTCACTATATATTGCTTAAACTGGCATAATAATAGCCTTGATTAGAACAATGATCCTGTTTACATTTGGTTTTAAAATGTGTCTTGGGCAATCGGATCACAAGTGGGCAACCCTAAATTACAAGCGTAAACGACCATCAAGATGTATTGTATTCCAATCAATCAAAATATTTTCCAAGGTAGTTGGGATGCATTTCACCTCATATATTTTGTAGTGTCAACGCACTGCATCCTGATGCATCCCTAACAGGGACATCACAATAACTGTGCGTGCGGCCATTTTGACTTTCTGGCAAAAGTGATGTAGGAACTAACGAAATCTGAACACAAGTGGTCACCTGGACACCGTGGAGATAAATGGTAAAGTGTAAACAGGACCAGTAAACTTGGACCTTTGATACACAATGTAAGGTCCACAGCAGAGAAATTTCGAATCATATATCCTGTACACAACATGAATCAATTGCTAGACACGGCCAGACAAGGCAATTTAGACACACCAGAGACTACACACACAAAACAGAGGTTGGTTATGAAGCAACAGTGTAACCCACACCACAACCCATGCCTTATAAAGTGCTGTGCCGCTGCGACTTGTGTATGATTGGTACTTTTTGTTTCCTGCAGGGGGAGCTGCTGCACTTGAAACATTGTCTGAAAACATGATTCATTTATCTTCTTGTGCATGAATAAAGATGTACCTTGCATCTAGTACCAGAATATTATATGTTGAAATAAAAATCTGCATATAAAGTGTAAGCTACTACTTTGCTATAAACTGTTTTTTATGGTTTTTAAGGCTCTATAATGCGATTTTATTACACTACAAATGAAATACTGTATGTTGTTGCTCCTATGAAAAAAATATTATAAACTGGAAAAAGAAAGGTGTCAGCAAATATTTGGATCTTCACTGGTTTTAGCAATTGAGTTTTTGTGTCTGTGTGTCAAATTGTTCAATGCAGCCATGAAATACTTTGTTTTTAGATAAAAGAAAGCAGTACTAATTTAACAATTAGATGGTCAGTGAATTCAAATGGAAGCAGAGCAGATTGGTTCAGCTCACAAACTGGGTACAGGGGTTCAGTATGATAGACAGGCATGCTAACTTCCCCCTATAGGGAGGAGAAAAGCGGCCCTGTTTTACTGTGTGTGTAGATGCACGAGTGTGTCCAGCCTATTCTCCACTGTTTAGCATGTAGGCTCTAATGTGGGTCAGTTTGTACAGCCATGATGTGTCACTGGATCCAGTGAGCCAGCTGCAAATGAACCAGCTGGGCCTCAAGTCCTCTGTATACCCAACACCTCTATAAAGCCCAAGATATCCTGACTTAGATGTAGTGCGACCTCCTGTCAGCTTCACACACCTCCAGCTTGCCACACTTATCCAACTCCACCCCAAAGAATCAAGCTGATAACTTAATAAATATCGACAACATAAAAAAGTATGATTTTAGAAATTAAAGGATAAAAATGAAACATTATTTGACCTTAAAAGCAACATTTAAGGGCAAAAGAATAAAAAGTAAAAACATGTTTATAATTTTTAAGAAAGCATAACTATACCTCTGTGATAAGACACAGAATTAAAGGCAGAGTTTTACTGAAATTGTTATATTATACTTGTCACGCCCAGCTCCGTCCGATCCTTGTGTGTGCCACGCCCACTTTGTTACCTCGTGTGATTCCCCGATTGTGACTTCAAGCTGTCTGGTGTATTTAGTCCGTGTCTGAGTCAGTATTCCCCAGTTCTGTCATTGATGTAATGTGCGTTGTAGTCTGCATAATAAACCCAAGTCTTCGTGGATTCTCTCGTTCCTGCCTCGTCCTTCCCAGCGCCCGTGACAATACTGAGCAGCTGTTTCATTAAAGATGTCTTCCTCTTTCTTCTTTCCCTAAAGAAAATATTTCCCAATAGAGTCAGCGTGCGTGCAAAAAAGCACACGATACTCTAGACTATTTTGTAAATTTGATCTTGCAAGTGTAGTAAATAAAATATTTCTACCAAAAATGGTTTTCTGATGCTGGGAGTTCTATCAATCAGGGAAACATATCCTGAAGTTCAATTGATTTGCCATGTTTATCAAGTGTATTATACAAGATGAGGTTTTATATGAGCAGAAATGTTCATATAGTGCATGAACAGCCAAGAGGAACCATAGGGAAACTCAGCAGTTTACCGTGGCTATATACTGTAAGGCCTAGACTACTTCATCTTCTTTGTAATAAAACCATCATCCACTTACTGTGCTTGTCCCATATTACTTTTATGGCCCGTTAATCCTGCACTTTACCTTATAGTCTGGTACAGAGAACAAGGAAATAGTTTGCAATCAGCCGGGGGTCATTATTAAATGCACACATGAAGCATCACATGACACTGTTAGCAAAGTTTTTGCCTTGTTGCAGTCGTCCAGTCAGGAGAAGTCTGTCCACAGTCCACTATAAGACAATACACACATAACATCTGCAGTGAAAACATCATTTATTCCACCTGGGCTTAATCTAAGGCAGAAACAGAAACCTGGGCAGCGACAAAACTGCCTAATCATTACACTTTCCATGCAGTCAAAGCCCTTGATTGCATTTGATGCTAAAATTACAGTGTTTATATTATGCAGACAGCTTTAAGCAGCACTCCCTGCTGGATTATTTTCAGATCTAGAAAAACACATTAAGGGACTGATTCTTTTTGAGGTATGAACCAGTCGGTTTCATTAAATGAAAGTTCACTGTAAGATTATACAGTATGAAACCAAAAACAGATGATTCTCTGCATTACCTGTAGTGCAACTTCTGGCAACTTGAAATGCAATGAAACTATCAGTAATTCTAATTTCCATTTCTCTTCCCATCTTTTCTACACTGGTGTAGGTAGAATGAAAGATAAGCAGGGTTTTTGAATATAATGAAAAAGGAACACTAACTCATGTGGGTGTCTCTAGATAAAAGAATCACCCAGATAAAAGGCAGAATTTCCATGGTTTCCCATGTAATTTGACTATGTTGTCATGGAGATGCAAGGGAACCCTTATGAGAGACCAATGGGAGACAATCCTTCCTTTCATATGCTGATGTATTGCTTATTTGTGCTGACGCACTAAGTTAATAGTCTTTAAACTCCTGCTCTTTAATGCCTCAATCCTGCTTTGTGCTTACTATTAGGAAGGCTCATGTGAAAAGGCAGGTATATTTGATGCACAAATAAAAAGGTTCTTAATGAAAGGCTGGAGAAACATGTTAAATCAATCACTGACAAATATAAATGTTGATTCTTTTGGTAGTTACAATATCTCCCAAGATCTTTCATTTTCGGTTTCAATTTATTTGTATAAAATGTACTTGTCAACACAGCTGCCCTAGAGCTGTCCATAGATATATATAAACAGATACAGACAAACATAGAACACCATGGAAGCAGCAGGGGAGAGAAGCAAGGAACCCATTAGGTTGAACTAGCAGTGGAAGTTCTTTCTGGGGGGTCCAAGGTCAACTGACTTTCCAGCACTGCTTGGCATGATAGCCAGTGATTCAGTTAGGTGTCCAGACATCAGCGGGTGAGTAAGTGCTGTTCAGCTGGTCCAGTTCCAGTTCCTGCCATTCCAAGACTTGCAGCTCAGGATATACTGAGCTTGAAATCTGATAATCAAGGAATATTGGAATCATGATGAAAAACAGCAATACACTGGAGCAATATACTATAGCAATAAAACTGGAGCATAAATAGAATAACTGTAATTGGAGAAAATAATCTGACCTTCAGCACAACATATCCATAACAACCATCCATATTTGTTTGTTCTTATCTTAGGTTGCAATCATGCAGACCTGTTTCTTTTCAGATTCTGAAAACTTTTTGCCTCTTAATTAATTCATAGCTCCTTTCAAGACACCCAAAGTGCTTTACAAATTCAGTGGGGAGCCCGTTCAATCACCATCACTGTGTAGCTCCAACCTGGGTGATGCAACGGCAACCATTCTGCACTAGTACCCTCACCACGCTGTAGCTAAGTTGGTGAAGGGGCCATAGACGGTTCACCAGTTAGATTTAAGGGATGATTAGGAGGCCAGATCTGTAAGGGCGACAGTGAGCAGTTTAGCCAGGGCATCGCATACCACACCTAATTAACTGGCATAATAATATGGACAAATTAACTGGACAAAGCTCTAATGATGTCCAGCACTTGGAATAGTTTGCGTCTGAGAGTCAGCGGCTGTTGTCTGGGTTTTTACTGCCCAGGGATCTTTCATTTCCTTGGAGTGTCAGGACCTCGGTTTTACGTCTCATCTGAAAGACAGCACCATTTTTACAGTAGAGTGTCTCTGTTATTGCACTAGGGCATTGGGATCCACACAGACCACAGGATGGGCTAACAAGTTGGGATATATGTTACCAGGAACAACTAAAGCACCAGTGTCCGAAGGTGCTTTACAATGAATTGCAGAGCTTGAATCTGGGTTCTATGTGCAGAACACCAGCTATTTCAAGCCACAAAGGACAATTTAGAGAAAATTGTGATAATACAACACACAATACAAACAAAGGGGAAACATGTAAACTTTACACACTCATTCAATCTCATTTGGAAAAACAACTTCAGATATTTTAGGAATCACAAACTTTCAAGTGAGTAAATAGAATGGCGTTTTAGAGTGTAAAGCCTCTATATTATGGAATGTAGCTTTGCATTTTAGCTATGGTTGTAGTCAGGATTTTTAAAATACTGAGTTCAAAAGTGTTATCCCTTCCTAGGTGTGCCCTATAATGGATTGTGGTTATTGGAGTTGCAGAAAAAATACTGAAGACTTGACCTCAGTGTCCTCAGTAGTAGGTACAGACATGGTTTTCATCTGTTTGCTCTGAGTTTAGGTCTACTGCCCCCTACCTGTCCTTTGACAATTACAATATACAGCACATAAAAGTCCAGTATTCCAACCAAAGATGAATTCTGAGGTCTGAAGATAAATCTTCCGTGTCACAGCATGAATGAGTGGTAGCCAGATCCCGCCTTTACCTCCCGAGCTATTCTGCGTGTTTGTTCTGTTCCACAACCATTTGATCTCAGTTAAATTACAATGGCTGGTACAGCATGGACAAAGCAGATCATTCATCTCAGTCTATATACTAGTGCAAACCTTTTATAGTTCATTACAGAGATTATACATACCTCAGTTTACATCTATACCTGTTAAATATGTATAGATTTCAATAAATATGGTTTTAATATTTCATCATAAGGAGCTGCTTTCTGCCCTAGACCTATGCTTCTAAAAATCTTCCTGTAATCCAGGAGAGAAGCCTGCAGGTACATGCAAAACCACAAGAATCTTTCTGTTTGTTCAGCATGAGCTGTTTGTGTAATGGCAGCTGAGACAACATTACATAACATCCAGTTGCTCTATTAGCCCTGCCATCTGCACGCATCACACTTCATAAATTTAATACATGACGTAGACCACGGTCCTAAATGCCACCCTGGCTTTACAGGGGCTTTGAAACAACAGCTGCTGACTCTTAGGCGCAAACTATCCCAAGTGCTGGACAACTTTGTCCAGAACCCAGGGCTAACGGCTGGCAAAAATCGTCACTGTGACTAAGCCCATTAAACTTTGAGTGATGTTTTCTATGGATGTTGGGAGATCATGGCTGTATTAGAGAGATGATCAGTCGACAGGGATTATTTCCAACTTTCTCCCTCAGAAATTTCTGTATACTTCTTGACCCATTAATCCTTCTCCAACCTGCTGTATTCTTACCAGCTAGTGTGCATATCCACCAATATTCTACACTTACCCATGGGGGTCACTTTTTAACCGATGTTCAAACTTGATGTGAAAAATTCAAACTAATAATTAATCCATATGAATTTTAATCTGTCATTGTAGCCTATAAGCACATTAGACCATTTGTTGTAACTGTGTTGTTTGCCATCTATGGAGCCCCTAAAAGGTCAGAGTGGGAAAATATTTTTTGCAATACTTTTGTGATCCACTACATCTGATGACAAGGATAAACCTAAATAATACTGACATGTCTTGCAAAGTGAGCTGTAAGCATTAAACTAGGGGGGACAATGTACACCATGTAACTTTACTGGAGTCACAGGTATTTGAATATATTCAAACAAATCGCGTGACATTTGTAATTCATATGAAATCAACTTCATTTTTGAAAAGAGACTGTGTCTTAGGAATTCAGATGGATACCACAGTACTCAGCTGAAAATTGTGAACGCATGAAGGACAGTTTACTCCAGAGGTGGGAACTGAAACCCCGAACCAAGACATGTAAGGCTGCAGACCCTGGGCAGACGGACGGCAAGTTTATTTGGTCTTTGGGCTCCAGCTGTCCAGAGCATTTCCTCTCCGGGATCTTGTTCTCCTGGGAAGCCCCAACTGTTTTATGTTCTTCTACAGCTCCAGGTGCATGAGGTACTATTGTTGGCCACTGTTACGATCGCCCAGTCTAGGGCTGGAGATTGCCAGAAAGGTAAGGGAAAGGGAGAGGGGAAGACGAGACCAGCAAGAAACAGGAAAAGGGAACACGGGACACAAAGGGATCTTTTTTGTATTTTTTTCTATTTATTCACAGACAGTAGGTGCAATAGACTTTGGGA
This sequence comes from Mormyrus lacerda, assembly GCA_015163995.2. Classification (NCBI taxonomy): domain Eukaryota; kingdom Metazoa; phylum Chordata; class Actinopteri; order Osteoglossiformes; family Mormyridae; genus Mormyrus; species Mormyrus lacerda. The sequence continues at coordinate 8,537,859 of JAABNX020000021.1, forward strand.
GTGACCCAGTCCAAAACAACAAACAAAACAGCTAACGAACATGTCCCAAAACTAATCTACCCCTCGTGTAACAAAAGGAGAACCTCTGACTCCCTACCCAAACATACAATAAATCACGTTGTGCAAGAAAAAGGGCAGTCACTCCTTACGCAACGGCACAAACAAACAAACACAGAGACAAAGCGAAAGTATCCAGAGGGGAGATCAAAGAGAAGTTGAGATACAAGCGAAAGTTCAAAACCAAAGGCAGTCAGAACCAGGGTGACAAAGGGATGAGGCGAGAGTCGAAAACCAGGAACCAAAACAGTCATACACGAGCAGTCATACAAAGAAAAGCGAACCAAGAGCAAGCTAGCAGACGAAAAGCGAGCAGACGAAGGGACAAAGCTGCGACCTCTTCTGCTGACGAACCGGAAACTGGTCCGACAGCGAGGGAGGTGGGGTCAGGTCCAGAAAGCGGAGTCAAATGAACATCTGAGGAATGGCAGGATGTCCGAGGAACCGGTAGGGCATCCTCCCAACTTACGACATGTACCCGAAACTTATGTCACATAACACCCCCAAACACAAGAGTGAACTCCGACAGGAGCTCACAATCACAAACAAAAGATTTACAAAGATGATCAAACAGGACCATGTAAAAAACTAAATCACAAATGAAAACACCAGTCAAGCCTGAGAGAGGGCGTCAGCCACTAGGTTATTAACCCCTTTTTTGTGGGTGATCACGAGATTAAAAGACTGCATAATTAAGGTCCAGCGCATAAGACGCTGGTTGGCATTACACATACGCGAGACGAAAACCAAGGGATTGTGATCGGTGTATACTGTCACCGGCTGGAGATAATCCCCCACATACTTCAAAATGTTGCAATACAAATAAAAGAGTCAGGGCCTCCTTCTCTGTGGCACTATATTCCAACTGATGCTTCAAAAATCTACAGGATAAATAAGAAATAGGCTGGTCGAGCCCTACAAGAGGACAGCACCAGCACCAATCCTACTAGCATCCACCGCCAGTTTAAAGGGCTTAGAGAAATCTGGGGCCACTAAGACTGGTGAACTGCTTAGTAGCACTTTGACTGAATCAAATGCCGCATGGCAGGCCAGGGACCAGATGAAAGGCACCCCTTTCCGTAACAGCTGGGTCAGGGACGCAATGACATCAGAGAAGTTCTGACAGAAACAACGATAATAACCGGCCATCTGCAAGAACCGTTTTAACTCACGCGGCAACTGTGGGACAGGGAAGGAACTGATAGCCTGGACCTTCATGTCCAGGGGCTTAACTATTCCATGTCCGACTCATTTTCCTAAATAACTTACGTACACCTGTCCGAACTCACATTTCTACAAGTTGAGGATAAGCAAAGCTTTCTGTAACTGGGTAAAAATTTGATTCTAGCGAACTTATGTGCTGCTCCCAGGAAAAGTTGCCGGGGCATTACGTAACCTGAAAGACATCACTGTAGGAACACGTCAGGGGTGGCAAAAGCAGAGATTTCAGAGGCACAGGGAGATAGAGGGACTTGCTAATATCTTTTCAGCAGGTCTAACTTAGTGACATACTTAGCAGAGACAATACAATCCACACAGTCCTCCATACGTGGAAGCGGGTAAGCATCTGGTTTGGTGACAGCGTTAACTTTTCGATAATCCATACAAAAATGAAATGTCCCATCAGGCAGCAGGCAAGCAGGCAAGGCGAACCCCAGGCAAGGCAAACCAGCAGGCAAGGCGAACACCAGGCAAGGCAAACCAGCAGGCAAGGCGAACCCCAGGCAAGGCAAACCCCAGGCAAGGCGAACCCCAGGCAAGGCAAACCCCAGGCAAGGCGAACACCAGGCAAGGCAAACCAGCAGGCAAGGCGAACACCAGGCAAGGCAAACCAGCAGGCAAGGCAAACCCCAGGCAAGGCAAACCAGCAGGCAAGGCGAACCCCAGGCAAGGCAAACCCCAGGCAAGGCGAACCCCAGGCAAGGCAAACCCCAGGCAAGGCGAACACCAGGCAAGGCAAACCAGCAGGCAAGGCGAACCCCAGGCAAGGCAAACCAGCAGGCAAGGCGAACACCAGGTAAGGCAAACCAGCAGGCAAGGCGAACCCCAGGCAAGGCAAACCAGCAGGCAAGGCAAACCCCAGGGACTCTACTAAGGACCGCGAGTCCTGTTTCTAACAGATAAGCCATTTCGCGAGCTAGTTGAGACCATTTCTGAGGGTTAACCTGATACAGGTGTCGCTTAATGGGAGGGTGAGCACCAACATCTATGTCGTGCTCAGCAGCAGGAGCAGGGGTATCTGAAAGTAGGGACAGGAAACGACTCGCCAGGGACAAAAGATTAGCTTGGGTGGACCGGGGCAGATGACTGAGTCGGGACCAAAGGTCCTGCAGGGCCTCTAAGTTAGGAAGACGAGCACATGGTAAACAATTCCTACCAAGATGCAAGTCATCAGTCTCTGAAAAATAATTGTTTACAGATACAATTCCAATAGGAGCGGGCGGCTGAGCAGAAACAAACGAGGGGCGTGGTACCGAACAATCGCTGTAGGGTTTTAACATGTTCACACGACACACACGAGGTTTGGGGTTGCCAGCACATAATTTGTAGGACTAAGCTTTTCCTGGATCACAAAAGGACCAGAAAAGGGATGCGAAGGGTGGAGCCTGGCAATGGCAGAAAGTCGAGTACCTGATCACCAGCTTGGAACAATCGGTGTTTCGCAGACTTATCAAACAGTTTCTTCATCTTATTCTGCGAGGCTCCCAGAGCTAATTCCCTGACTGCTGACATGCAATCATGGAGAGCACTAACAAATTTACACACATCTTGCGATGGTTAGGATACCCAGGGAGAAAGCCGTTGTTCTTGTAACACCTTCAGAGGGCTTTGCACAGCATGACCAAACACTAATTCGGTCGGACTAAACCCGGTTGATTCCTGCACAGTATCACGGATTGCAAAAAGGAGGAGGGGTACCCCGTCATCCCACTCCTTTCCTCATCTAGACAAAATGTACACAACATATTTTTAAAGGTTTGATGGAACCTCTCCAGCGCCCCCTGACTCTCTGGGTGGTAGGCACTGGACACTGAGTGAGGGACTCCCAATTCACGAATCAACTGGGCGAACAGTTTGAATGTGAAGTTGTAACCTTGATCCGATTGCACATACCTAGGTACAGTACAACATCAATCCATCCATACATCCATTGTCTGCTTTTCCTAGTCAGGGTCATGGGTAGGAACTTCATAATGAGATGTTTTTGTTTTACGATGCAATATATTTAAAAGGGATATGTCTTTTATCCCATGTTAATTTTGGCAGCAAATTTTCAAACTTTCGCTTTTGACTAAAATGTAATTTAGCTTTAGTCATAATTTAGTCATCTAAATAATTTTAGTTTTAGTCTAGTTTTGGTTGACTAAATATCATAAGATTACAGTCCACTAAAATGACAGTTGATTTAGTCGACTTATATTAAAGTCATTCTGTTCACCAAGATAAAATGAAACCAGTGTTAAGGAATGGTGTTAAGGTCTGACTGTGCAGTACAGACTATCCCAACTGCTGGTCACCCTCTTAAACTGAGGAATTAATCAGGCATCTCATCAGGATTCAGCAGTAGATCCACATCTTATGGATTCCCAAAGTTCCTGTGAAATGGATGCAACAAACAGAAATGCTACTAGACATAATCATACCTGGCACATTTGTGGACAGTAATGCCTGTCAAATTATCAGCATTTTAGAGTGTATTAACTGACAACAAAGCATAGAATGCGGCTGTTGTTAGGACTAAGATAGCAAGTGATAGCGGTACACTTCGCATGTGCATATATTTGTTGGTATACTCTGAAAGGCTCCAATGTAAGACAATGGCCACTGTGCCGTTCAGTTTATTTTCATGGGTTCTTAGCCACAGTTCTGCACTCAAATGAGCTTAAGCTAGAGAAACACTTCACAGTTAACATAAGTGACAAGGATAAGTACAGATAAACACTACTAAAGCTCCGTCGTTTTCTTGTTGGAAACCCAGCTTAATACATAAAACATGGCACGTCTGTGGATGTACTTTGTTCTTTAAACGAGTAAAAAATAAATAGGTAATATATACTGTATGGCACTATGGTTGCTATGTAGAGATTACGACACAGCTTATCCCTATGTCCATGTTTGTTCCTGTTCTGCTGTCACAATCCCTGAAAATGTGCAATGCGCATACAGATAAACCCTTATTTTTGATACATGATATATGTAGTAATAGATAACAACGCAGCTACCACAATTTGGTAGTAATTGCAGTTGCACCAATTCTGGTCTACGTTTTGTAATAATATACAGCATAATCAGAGGCGTTGCTAGGATCTTAAAATATCTAGGGCTTAGCTCAGAGACCTAATCTGTCTGAGGGTTCTCAAACTGAGAGCATGGTTGTTAAAATATATGAGTTAAACAAATCATTCATGGCTCATTGAGATTCATTCAAGACTTCAGCCTGAATGCCTCAGACTCATGACACATCTGAGAATAATCATATGTTCAACATAATAATGTGTATTAATTAATGCATAGTAATAAAATCAGACTTCCATAATTCAGAGGCTTTTATATTTCCTAAATGTACTATTTCGGTTCAAAGTATTAGATTTGAATTGCCCCCATCTGCACCAATCATGCTTTGTCAACACTGATAACATTTGTACAGTAAAAATTACCGAGGTTAACTAGGTGGAGAGTGATCAGGTTGTAATCATATCAACAGCTTAAATGTCATTTAAGTTCCCTTTGACTAACAGCTGGTTCGGATCTCGCGATGAGACTTAAAAACCGTGCTCACGCCATACGGTAAAAATGGGGTGTAGGGGTATGTGTGGACTGGGAACGTGGAAACATACTGTAGGGGCCCGCCTGTATTACATCATTACGACTCTTCACACTGGACTCAATGTTCTCCTTAGGAAATAGCGTGACGGGACGCGATGCTGATATAGCTGGAGCATGCAGAACAGGGCCATTATACTGTACAGTCTGTCACACTTTTCTCACAGCTGGCAAATTATTCCACCAATTTACAGAGGAACCTTGTCATTTAATCATTACAATAAACACCTGTTAATACTTGGCGAAGTCTTAGGTGATAAAGTGTCCTGGATTCTCATTCAAATAATATGTTACTAATGAGGATGAATGCAGAAAACCCACCTGACTGTATGTTCAGAACCAACACAAAGACTGGAGGCAAACACAGACAGCCGTCTGTAATCACATGACAGCTGTTCTCTGTGATGTTCCCCCTCCATCCCCCTGATCTCCACAGATCCAGAGTCTGGCTGTCAGGAGGGCTCCATGTCTTGTCCATTTCTGTCTGTTGATTTCGTCCCTGTTTTGTCAGCAGGTGTCACTAGTCATCCCGTTACCTTCCCTGTGCTCCTCTAGGTTTATTCATTTATCCCCACTCATAGAGCTCTATTCTCCACCAGTGCAAAGCGTGACAGAAAGTGGTTCTCAAACTTATTCTGTTGTGACCCCTGCCCCCCCTTTCAGAAGAAATTGACATTTCAATGCCTACCCCTGGGCAGGGGTGCACATGACATGGCATATTTTATTTGACCAGGCATATTTTAACCTTTATGTGAATAATTTGTACTTTTTTCACACTGTACTGTTCCTGTATTTCTTACCTGGTTTGTTTAGATCCCTCTCAGTTTGTTTTGTGCCAGAGTATTTTGAGTTCAGTTTTAAAAAAAAAGTTCCCTGAGCTTAAAAGCTGCATTGTGGATCATCATCCATGCCCAAATGTAACACTGGCATGAGCTGAGCTGAGTTAGAGTTGATCAGTTTTCATAGAAAAGGAGATGACTAGTTCTATTTCAGCACACAAGTCCTGATGCAGAAATGAATGTGATGCTAGGCAATGTTCAGGTCTAAGAGAAATGTCACTGCAGCCAATTAAGTACATAAATATAAGGTTAAGCTCACAAGCTCTTCTTTAATGTGCCATTGACCCATTTAAAAACCTTGCCTCCACGTATCTCAGCACGGAGCAGTAATTTATCTCATTTTTCATGTTATACACTGGAAATTCACATCATGGGAAAGGGATCTTATCTGATCAGTTCCTTTGTGTGTGGTTCTCACTCACTGCTGCAGAGTGCAAACCAGGCTTTCTCTACTAGCTGGTACCATTCATGCAGCAGGAACCGGAAGGTCTTCAGTCACAAAAATGAGGGCAATAAACCCGATATGAGTCTTAATTCAACGGAGGAAGAAGTGTCAACTTCTGTATAACACTGTTTTAGTAATGATATACATTCAGATATCCTGAGCACATCATTCTAAGTTAAACGTCTGACCACATCTGCACCATAGACACTGAAAGAGGTGTGTATGGTCTGACAGTACCAGCTCCCGCAGGCAGGGGGTGTACCAGTCAACACATCAGGCCAGGTAATGTGCAATTAGACAGAATGAATTAGTGCTGTACGTGTACCTGGCCATTTGAAAGGACAGTGTCCCAACCTGCAACGCTAAGTGATGATGTAACTCTTAACCTGATTGTCAATAATTTTTGTTTTGTTATGCAAATACATATCCAAAGATGAAATGTTCATACCTTCTTTGGTAACTACCTGCAATATATGGTTGGAATAGTTATTGATCAGATAATTCCAAGCTTCTACAAAGACTCCAGAGTGAAAAAGGAAAGATGGGTTTGTATTTCTATACAGTATACTACACTGCATGCCGTCCTTGACTTTGCATCTGAATGATCTGATTGTACATTTTCACAATTTAAATGATCACATGTATGGTCCCTCAGGGTCTTTGCTTATGATGATAGTACCAGTTAGGAGAACAAATAAAGTATAAGAACATAAGAAATATACAAACGAGAGGAGGCCATTCGGCCTATCAAGCTCGCTCGTGGAGAACTTAACTAATAGCTCAGAGTTGTTAAAATCTTATCTAGCTCTGATTTAAAGGAACCTAAGGATTCAGCT
>JAABNX020000021.1:8564684-8579672 GCA_015163995.2 Mormyrus lacerda
CAAATAAACCCTGATTCCCTGAAGTCCTGGCTCTACTCGCCTCCTTCACCGCTCGCCTACCGCCGCATCGTGACAGCCCCCCCCCCCCAAATTCTTTTTTTGTCTAATACTGGTCAGTGCATAATTCCATATGTTATTTAATAGTCTTCATACATAATTATTATTAAATATAGAAAATAGTACACAATGATATATATATAATATTGATACATATTATCTGTCTTATGGACAGAATTGTTTTGTATTGGATACAGTCGTTTAACTTGGTTGCACTGGCCTCTTGTGGTGTAAAGGGGTGTGGAAGTAATTTCAGTGTGAATCAGAAATAAAAGTAAGGAGTCTGTGTTCCTCATTACATTACTGCACCCACCACACCTCAGTGATGAGAACTAGGGTGGCCATATAACTGGGGGGGGGGGCATGGTTAACAAATCACTTGGCCACTCATTAAATGGCATGGTTAAAAAACTTCTTGTAAAGTCAGTGTCCACCTTGACACCCCCACCAGCTGTCATTTTTCCAAACTCACTAAGACCGCCATTGCCAGGCAAGCCTCTAATTGATTAATAAGAATATAATCATAGACTCTTCAACAGAATATCTGGAATACCCTGTGATGTTCCCACCCATCACATGATGCATTTTGATTGGTAGTTTTAAATGTCACTCAGCACTGTAGGTCTGCTTTACAATCATCAGGGAACCCTCCCACCACCTGACTGGCTAATTACCCTTCTAGGACAAATATTACCTGGACGCAGTGGACCTTGGCTTAGTGTTTTTGATGGAATCTGGCCCTGGAGGAAAAATAGTTGGGGAACCCACCTAGACAGCAAGGGCAGTCTGATGAGCTCAGATAGTCTGCAACTCATAGTACTACTACTACTACTAGTACTACTAATAATAATAATAATTGTTGTGACTTCGCCTAGCGGGCAGGAAGGCAGCCAAGCCGTGAAGTCGAGAATAGGGATTTATTAATGAAAACAAGGTAAACAGCGACGAACATCAAACCAACTTCAATGACAGCTCTACTAATACAGACTAGCCAGACACGGACTATATACACAGGGCAGGTGGAACTTAACAGGTAGCAGGTGAGTATGATTGGGAAGTAACAAGGGGGCATAGCATACAAGAGAATCAGATGAGCCGGGCGTGACAGAACCCTCCGGGCATGCCTCAGGGGAGGTGACTGTCGAGACGAGACCGGGGAAGCAGGACCTAGAAGATAGAACCCCAAAACCACTAACGGGGCACCGGAAACAGGACGGAAACGCAAAACAAACCCAGGGACAGGAACCAGGACAACACCCGACAAAGAATGGCAAACGCAGAGAGACAGATCAGAAAGGGAGACACATAGGGGGAACACCAACAGGTGGAACAAAAGGACCAGGGGAGAAGGAGGGAACCAGAGGGGGAAGAGGAGCAGACAAGGGAGGTCAAACAGGACAGGTCGGGGGACAAAGGGGAGCCCTGGGGTGCCAAGGTGAGCTAAGCGAGGTGGCCGGAGGGGCCACAGGCGACAGGGAGACAGGAGAAGGAGGAAACCACAAAAGGGGTAAGGAGACAGACGGAAGGACCAACAGAGGAGACGACGAGGGAGCAGGAGGGGACACTGGTGCTGGCAAACAGGAGGGGGAAGCTTTGGCAGGCGACGGCGCAGCTGGGGCCAGGGAAGGCGCCGTCCGACGCCAAGCCAAAGCAGGGGGACCCGGAGGTGGCTGATGAGGTGCCATCAGAAGTGCAGGCGGGCGACGAGGCACCAGAGGGGGACCCGGAGGCAACAGCCGAGCCAGAGCCGCAGGACCTGCAGGCAGCCACCGAACAACAGCCAGGGGACGCACGGGTGAGCCAGTGGGCAGGGTGGGTAGGACCCGACCCCTGTTGAGGTGTCCTCTGCCCTTTCGAGACACTGATAGGTGATGACTTGGCTGGGATCCTCTGTGCTGGGGTGAAGGAGTCATTAAGGAGGTCCCCAAGGGGTCCCACTCCAGCTCCTTCAAGGGAGAAGGAGCGGTGGTCTGATAGTCTGGGACCTCCTTGGAGACAGGGTCTGGTGCTTCGGGCACCAGGGCAGGAGTCATAGGTGGCACCAGGACCTCGAGCACTGCAGGGAGCGGAGCAGTAGCCAGAGGTAGGGCCTTGGGTGGAGCAGCTAGAGGCAGAGGCCTAGGAGCCTTGGGCAGAGCAGGAAGCAGTGCCAAGGCAGCGGGTGTAGCTGTAGGTGGCGCCGAGACCTCGGCCACATAAGCCAGAGCGTTAACCGCTGGGATAAGCAGGGCAGGCGTAGCCGGTGAGACAGGCTGGTTAGGCGGAATCTCAGCTGGAGCCACCACGGGGAAAGCAGGAGGTGGAACCGCAGCAGGGGTCACCTCGGCCAAAGCAAGAGCCTCAGAGGGCGGCACAGCTGCGGGCGTAGCTAGGAGATCGGGCTGTGCAGTAAAGAGCTCCAAAGCCGCAGCAACTGCCAACTCTGGGCCATCTGGGGGCATCACAGCCGGAGCCTCGCAGGGCGGTGTGACAAGTTCTGGGACCGGCAGGACAGGAACATTAGGTGCGGACAAGACAGGAACGTCGGGAGCTGGCGGGGCAGGCAGGATAGGAGCAGGCATCTCTGCAGCAGGCAGTGTCGCAGGCAGAGCAGTGGCAACAGCAGGCGGTGCCGAGGGCAGAGCGGCGACAGCTGGTGAGAGATCGGGCACCTCGGCCAGTGTATCCGGGGTCGGCGCTTCTCGGTGATGCATGGTCCCTTTAAGCACTCGCAGGACCCACGGGATAGCGTCCAGTACGGCCCAGATTCCCCCATATTCCGGGTGGCCACCTTGGAATATGTAGGTCGTTGGTGATGGCGGCTGCACGGCTGTGGTGATGCCCGCTGGTGGTTGTATTGGGAGGGGTTCCTCTTGACATTCATTGGAGAGAGAAGCTGCGGGGAGATAGCAAGCCCCCAGACCGATTGTCGGGGCGTCTAACTGTTCTCTCCTTTTGCGCCTCTTCTATCTCCTCTTTGTTAGCTGACTCGCAGTTGTTCTAGAGAGAAGGATTGGCGGATGCTGCTTCTCCATAATCCCTTCTCCCAGTTGTCGGAGACTGTAGCGCACGTCGGCTATGATGTGCGCGCTCATGAGCGGGGTCATCTCCTGAAGGAGGTTCCTGCTCTCACGGGTGACGTCCCACAGTCCGGGATCCTCACGGACCTCTGGCCAACTTTGCCAGAAAGTGACCTCCTCGATCAGATCGAGGCGTTGGTCCTCGAACTGTGGAGGTGCCTGGGGGGAGCTGTCATTCTGTTGTGACTTCACCAGCGGGTAGGAAGGCAGCTAAGCCGTGAAGTCGGGAATATGGATTTATTAGCGAAAACAAGGTAAACAGTGATGAACATCAAACCAACTTCAATGACAGCTCTATTGATACAGACTCAGAAGCGGACTATATGCACAGGACACGTGGAACTTAACAGGTAACAGGTGAGTACGATTGTAACACGAGGTAACAAGGGGGCGTGGCATACAAGGGGATCGGACGAGCCGAGTGTGACAATAATAATAATAATCATGCATTTTATTTGTGGGCGCCTTTCTAAAACCCAAGGTCACCTTACATAGCCCATAAAAGACAAACAATAAAAACAAATGAATAAAAAGAGTCATTTACATAATCAGACAACAGCTGGGTTAAACTTCACCATGTCAGCCATCAAAAGAATTCAGTTTAATTTTAATTTTTTAATTTTTTTTAATTTTTCTTCTCCAGTATACCAGAGTATCCAGGTAATTGCGTACAGTTGGATACAGTAGCAATGGGGCATAAAGTCCAAATACAAACCCAAAACTTTATAACCTTTATTGTCTTTTACAGTATTTTACTGGTATGTAGGTAAGCGGTAAATAAAAATAAGATAGTGCCTGTGGTGGGGGGCCTCCCTTTAAAATTACCATCTTACAAGATTCAGGTCCACCCCCTCCCATGTAGGTAATTTTTTTTCACTTCACACACAGGCTGCTGACCAGTGGGCTCCTTAAATTCGATCTTTGCTCTCTGTGTGTGGAGTTTCATGTTCTCCACATGTTTCACTTGTTTCCTCACAGTTCTTTTCTACAGTCCAAATTCATGCAGCCAGCCTGGTATCTCTTAACTGCCCATATTGTGTGCTAACCTAACATCCAGACCCAGGTGCCCTATCATGCCTGGGTTACAATTCATCCTCCCCCAACCCCCAATTGTCCCTCTACTGCATTAGCTGTTTGAAAAGCAAGTTTGCAAAATTGTTCTAAAAAAAAGGAGATAATGCTCGTTTTATTCAATTTATATACTCCATCTACATTGCACATGTTCAGGAAGAACTAAAAAATGTTGTGTCTAGAAATTTCATATGACTCATTTTCTAAAAACATTTTTGCAGCTTGTAATGCAGATGAACAAAATAATTAACTCTGTCTAGTTAATTTGTTAATCTAATTAAGTTGTTATTCGAAATGTAATGTGTAATGCGTTGAAGAACTTAGGATGATGTGCCTTTTTTGTTCAAAGCAATCAGAAGGTTGCCAGTTCAAATCCTTGGGTTGGCAGAGAGATTTCACCATTCAGCCCATCAGCAAGACCCTGAACATTTAATTGCTCCTGGGACAGTCTGACCCTACTATCTAAAGAAAAATGCAATAAAGTTCTTTTGTAATTGTGTGCAGTAATCTTTCCCCCTGCATATGCCCTTTCATTTTAAAACAAGAACATATCTGAATTTCAGCATAAATATCAGGGTGCTAGTCTCAGCGGTCAACTAAACTATGAATTGTTTACATTTCATTTCTATGATGGAGTATCTTTATTAACTGATACTGGCTGTGCTCAGTAAGGTCTGCGATCTGGTTATTCCTCTTATATCCACACAGGGGCAGCATTTACACAGTTACAGCAGCAGGAAAAACTTAAAAATATGTTCCTACCCTCCGAAAACATGCTCATTACATGAATTAGTGCCTCTAAATCATTCATTGTGTGTCCAGCGGTGGGTCTCCCCTGCCTTATTCTATATGCGTCATGGGGTGAATGCTCTGTGCTGCATGGATGTGTGTGTGTGCGTGTGTGTGTGTGGATTTTGCTGACTGTACAACAACTTTCCCCTTGGTAACATTAACAATATCCTTGATAATTGGGGATGTACAGTTCACTGGGTTACCAACAGCAAGTCCGTTGCCATAGCAAGGAATTAATCAGTAAAATTCTGTTTAGTGACCCAAGAAACCCAGGATGAACTGGATTTCTGCGATTCATCCTCTCCCCAGGTCAATGTGCTGCAAGCATTCACGCAATGATTCTAGTTCACTACAGTAACTAATGATTTAAGTTGTCCCTTAATTCAGTTAAAATTTCTGTGGAAACAGATTGAATGCCCACTTAATAATACATTCCAACGTCAAATGTTTGACAGAGCTGTAACAATGCAGGTAAATGATGTAGGGTAGCCTGCTAAGGCGATGCAAGCAAATTGTCATGGAACCCACCAGATGGACACTGATACAGGTCAGTAGATGGGAAACGGATTTCATTACAGGGAAAAGCCATTGAGGAACAGGATCCAAGGCAGCACAGAGCAATCCTAGTTATTGCATGCTTGCGAAGGTTGGAAGAAAGACAGGATGGTGGTGACTGTAATGAGGAGGCTGAGGCGGATAACAATGTCCAGCCGATGGTCGGGCGGTCAGCATCAGTAACCAGAGGGCAGAGCTGGAAGTCGCCGTCGGCAGTACAGACGAGCTTGCAGAAATAGAAACCTAATCAGAACCAGAAACAGCTGAGAGAGACGTGGTCCTGATCTAGACCCATTGGTGTAATTAGAGTATCAGAATGTTAGGGTTTCCCTGGGGGGGTGTGTCCTGTCTGCCGGAATCCCCGGGGAGGCGTAATTGTAAGGCTTCCCCAAAGTGGTCCCTGACACAAATTGTACTAACCCAATAGCGTAGCTGATACATGGTTATTGTCATAAACTGCTTACCCTTGTGTATATACCTTGCCTCATTAACTACCTGTTAAGTGATGCTACAGCTCTCCCGGTGTCAGAGGGAAGTCAAAAGACTAGTGGAATTCCTCATGCACTCGTGTATTGGTCGAGAACGTATGTAAAATTCTGTCATCACGTGACCGTCATAACGGTCTCCTTCTCATTCTCCTCTTGACTGAAGTTAGTTCTGAGTAGCATGTTTCCTGTTCTCCCAAGCTGTTTTCTCTCCTCTGAACTATCCTTGAGTGACTTTCTTCATGTCTGCCTGATGTTTTGCAGTTACTATTGCTTCAACATACACTACTCACTGAGACTGCACACTGAGGCCAAGGTACAGTTTCTTCTTTGTTAGAATATTTGACAAGTTGTTTTATTTCACCCCTCAATTATTATTTATTTATATTTTTTCACAAAGGTGTTTCTTCTCAGTGGATCCTGAGAAAGGCACCAAAGTCAAGTGGAAGAAAAACAAGAAAGTACTCTCTGTCAGTCCCAGAGTCCTCACTCTTATTGCACATCTTACACACTATGAATGAACAAAGATGTACCCTAGACATTAAATATGCCAAGTTTATACAGATTACTAACTTTTGGGTGTCACATCTTATTAATTTTTTAATAGTTCTTTAAAAAAATTACATACTACAGTCCTGATTGTGAGGTGCTACCGAGTGATATGTACATTCAAGACAAACTCACATACATCTAGATGGAAACTATGGTTGGGTTGTAATCCAGTTGAGTGTGAATGACCGACAAACAAACATATGGATGATTGCAACCTTCCTGTCATTTTTCACATTCATTTTTAAAGGGCCCACTTGCTCGATGTCTCTTCCAAGCAGTCACTGCACCCACTGAAGCAAATTTAACCAGTTTACTGTATGTATTGGTGTCAATATCGTTAATGTAAATTAAGAACAATAGTGGTCCTAAAATTGAACCCTGCACTACCCCACTATGAATGCAGGCCCACTGTGACATTATGCCTCTAATAACTACTCACTGCTTCCTGTCAGTTAACCAGTTTTCGAGCCAAGCTGCTACATTTCTTAAAATCCCTGCAGCTTTGCCCCTTAAGCAAGAGCCGTTTGTATTGGACAACATCAAAGGCCTTCTGGAAATCTAAGTAGATCACATCGTCGGCCTTTTTGTGATCAATTTCACTTGTAGCTTCCTCAAAGAACTCAAGTATATTCATTAAACAGAATCTACCTCTCCTAAATCCATGTTGGCTATCCCTCAGAATGTTATTTGCTTCTAGGTAATCTACAGTACCATTGGGCTTAAGACAGAGATGAAGCCGTGATCAGAGAACTATAGACCAAATCTCGAGAACTATAACTTCTGTGGAGATGTCGCATGAAGCAATATAAAAGATCGCTGCCCGTAAGGAGGAACTCTTCCAGCTTCCGCACAGTCACGTCGGCCAAGGGAAAATAAGACGAAGGGCCCACCTTTGAAAGATAATGCCAGGTCATACCAGTTGGTGCGGTCTACAGAACAGGGGAAGAACCAGTGGAATTTACCTTCCCAAAGGAGCAGCCCAGTCAGCAAGTGCTGCAACAAGAAATCCAGAGACCACTGAGCAAGAAGATCCAGGCCAACCCATGATTAGAAGTCAGCCAGGTGGACCATGGATGATGTCCCTAAAACTCTAAGAGGAAGTAGTGTGGGATATTACATGTAAATCTGACACATATACAAAGTACACTAAGATTAAGATAAGTTTAATGCCAAAACAAATATATAAGAAATAATTTATTTGCCATGAATTAAGTTTATGATAATGAATGAAATATGTGACCATACCCCAGTCAGTGAAAGTGTGTTCCGTACCCCTGGACCCCAGAGGGTTAAAAAGCTCCTCGGTGGCTGGGCCCCGAGGTGGATGAGATCTGCCCAGAGTTCTTCAAGGCTCTGGATGCTGCAGGACTGTCCTGGTTGACATGCATCTGCAGCATCGTGTAGACATCAGGGGTAGTGCCTCTGGATTGGCAGACTGGGGTGGTGGAGAGTGTGTTTCAACTATAGGGGGATCACACTCCTCAGCCTCACTGGTAAGGTCTATTCAGGGGTTCTGGAGAGGAGGGTCCGTCGGATTGTCAAACCTCGGATTCAGGAGGAGCAGTGTGGTTTTTACCCCGGCTGTGGAACAGTGGACCAGCTCTATACTCTCAGCAGGGTCCTGGAGAGTACATGAAAGCCCAACCAGTCTACATGTGCTTTGTGGACTTGGAAAAGGCATTGGACCGTGTCCCTCAGGGAGTCCTGTGGGGAGTGCTCCGGGAGTATGGGGTGCTGGGCTGCCTTATAAGGGCTATTCAGTCCCTGTATGACTGGTGTCAGAGCTTGATCTGCATTAGTAACTCGAACTCATTTCCAGTGCAGGTTGGACCCCGCCAGGGCTGCCATTTGTCACGAATTCTGTTTATAACTTTTATGGACAGAATTTCTAGGAGCAGCCAAGGTGTTGAGGGTGTCCAGTTGGGTAACCTCAGAATTAGGTCTCTGCTTTTTGCAGATGATGTGGTTCTATTAGCCTCATCAGACCCTCACTGGAGCCAAGAGGGTACGGCATCGTGTTCGACGAACTTTCTTCGATCAAGCCATCCGCCAGAAAACCCAGGCTGTCAAGCGGCGACGTCTCCCCCTGTGCCTTAGCGAGTGGGCCAATGCGTATGGCTTTGTACACAGAACCTCAACCTTCCATCGTGCGATAAGTATCTGCCCCGTTTATTGAACAAATATAAAGTTCACATCACTCAGTACTACATATAAGGGCAATATATACATCTACCACTTTGAAAGAAAATCTATTATGTAATTAATGTTTTGCTATATTATATGACATTCCTGTGTTGCATAATGGTATTGAATTGCTTTGAAGTAAAATGAATTCAATTCCTCCAATTCAACATCTTTTACAGTGTGGCCAGTTCAATTCAAATTCCACTTCATTAATGGAATGGGGCACAATTCATAAATTCTGAACAACCCTGGAAGGCTAAACAATGAGCTAACAAATCAACCTTGCTATGTGGTCACGTCCTCTTAATTTAGAAGGTGAATCTCCCCTTATGACCAGCAACCCGTAAGTCAATCATGCAAGTCAACAGAAAACAGTGTTTGAGACAGTGCCACCCAGCAAGCCAAGTTGCTTGTGTAAATGTTATTTTGTGGATGGCCATAAATCCCATGGACCATCTCAGTAATTTACAATTCATAGAGATATGCAGGCAGACTTGGGCTGAAATAATGAGCCTACTTGGTCTGGTGCAGGATAAATTGAAAAGAGGAACACACCGGATTTTTGCCCTCAGTGCACCATGCAGCTTCTTACAGCTCTCTGCTTCTACGCCACTAGTGAATTCCTGCAGACCTACAGATGCACATGGCCTCAGCAAGGTTGCTGTCCCTTGCATCTGTGTGTGCATTGATCACATTTCTGTTGCACCATGCACACAAGTATATACAATTTACAGGAGGAAGGGATGCCGGGCAAGGCACTAAAATTGGTTTTCATGCCATTCCAGGCATTCCTGGCATTATACGTGTGGTAGATGGAACACTGAGTTCTATTCATATTTCCAGCCCCTTGAATCCCAACTGCACCTGCTGAAAAGGGTTCTTGGCACCAGGCCTAAATGTCCAGGTGATATGCAACCATCAAGGACATTCTACAGACATTTTCGCCAAGTGGCCGGGGAACACATGATGGTTATATCTGGTCCAGCTTTGGAGTGTGTCAGATGGCAAAGGATGGTGTGTTTGCTGGTGGCTGGTTAATAAGAGACATCAGTCATCCTCTTAGCTAATACCTGCTGAATCGCCAAAATGTGGCTGAGGAGACGTATCACACCGCACACCAAACAACACACAATGCTGTAGAGGCTGCTTTGGCCACGTGGAAGATGATCCTGGTGCCTACACAAGTTCTTGGAAGCTCTAAGATTTCCAGCTGAACGCTGCTGTGCTGTTCTTGTTATGTGTATCATGCTGCACAACATTGAAGTAAATATTTCATTAAAATATATATTTTGACCACCTCCTCAATAAGCTGTTTTAAGGTTTCTCTTGAGAAGTATTGCTTCCTTTTCCTGTTGCTATTTGCCATTGCTGTACTATACAAACATTTTGAGCCCATTTCTATATTTTCAATTGTTATTTGGTTCATTTAATGTGAATCTATTGACTTTCTAATTAGTTTATAATACAGTTTTTTTACATTTTCATATAACAATCACATAACATATTTTACCATTGAAATATATGGATTCGATGTTCCTGTTATCGTCACTGTGCTTTTTTTACACTTGGGGCTGGGGAGGAACCAATAAAGTACTGCTTAAACCTTGTTCATTAATAAATTAATTAATAACAATTCTGGAATAATGGGAGGTTTTGGGAAACTCATGGATATCACTAATTCATTCATTATCTTGATTATTAATTGCCAAGATCAATTGCTTTCAGGAAAAGCATCCCGGACTGTCCTGGGAACTTGGGCTATCAATTTTGCTAGCCCTGATTACATGAGCATGAGTAGGGTTCAACATATCAACATTTTAGACTCTTTAAAATGGCCCCTTTTTGCTTTGATGACAGCATTGCTGACTAATGGAATTATTTCAACCAGCTTCCAGATATAACCACCTGAAATGCTTCTCTAACTCCATAAGGAGTTTCCACAAGTTCTGGTCACAAGTTGGATACCTTGCTCTTACTCTTCAATCCACCTCATCCCAAACCAGCTGTCTAGAGTTCATGTCAGGGGATTGTGGGGGCCAGGTCATCTGTCACAGCTCTCCACCTCTTTCTTTGTGTACAAGGTGATACTACGTAACCTAGACTTTTGCTTACCGTCATTATTTTGTTTAAAAACAATTTTTTCTCCTTAGGTGTATTCAGACATTTGACTGGTACGATACATATAGTGCAAAACAGACAAAGTACAAGTACAGTACAGATATTGCAAAGAATTATGAATCATGAAAAACAGCAGAGGTGGAAAATTTAGGTCCAGAAAGTAAAAATCCAGGCCAAGGTTTTGTTGCAACCAAACAGGTGAATGTCACTCTTTACGCTTAACTAAACTCACCTCTTAAAAACAGAATATTATTGAATTTTAAGGAACAAAAAGCAGAGTGAAAGAAAATAATAATAAAAAAAGAGTTCTTTTTTATTTTGGAGCAGTCTGGTTTTTTTTTGGTGGGGGGGGGGGTAGTTGGTGCCAGTTATAGTGGCACTAAATCTCCTACAGTACCATGGTCATTTTAAGGGGGACCCCCCAAGCACATACTTTCTCTCTTACGCGTGGCCCCTAACCTTTTATCCCCCTCAATTTGGATTTAACACTGATTTAAACTCTGTGCAGCACTGGTGCTTCCCACCAAGCCACAATGGGACCCTATGGAAAATCTGAATCACCCTTTTCACACTTATCCATGTTTTTAGGCCTATCTACCATAGAAGTTCCCAGTTTTTTTCCATTGCATTTGCATGTTCTACCACCAGAGGGTGCCAGTTCTCATTTGGCCAAATCCAGTTCAATGAATAGCTCCAGGCTGAAGGAGGGTCTGCGTGTATAAAGGATTCTGCCCCCACCTACAAGCTGGGTTGTATTTAAATGGTCTGTCCCGCCTCTCTACCTCACATAAGAGCCAGATCAGTAACAGGAGAGAATACCAGCTATAATCCAGAAAGAGACAGAGTGCGGGATTCGCTGTAAGCAATTACGGTAAGTTTGTTTTCCCACTTCCTTATGGATGGATATTTTAAATTCGGAATATTTTTTATTATTTTGTGAAACTTTTTTTCCTGTCTTTGTGGTCTTGAAAGTGCTTATCATTTATTTCTCGCTGATTTTACAGACCTCTAGAGTCTTGACCCAGTCCAGTTTCCATGTGGGTGTTTGAGAAGATCCGTGTATCTGTGGAACGAACAAACCTGTCGCTCTCCATAGCAGAGTACAGCTTCAAACTGGGTGACGGTATGCTTGGGGAGAGACCACCTCCCGAAAAGGGAAAGAAGACCTCCTTATGTCCGAATGTTATCACCCCAGACACCATTCCTGAGTTTTGCATACCTCCGAAGATCAGCCCCCAGCATGAAGAGCGGGGGGGGGAGACTGTCAAGCCAGGTTATGGTCTTAAGTGCAGGGCACCACGAGACGTGCCAATGAGGGATGCGTTCAGCTCACACATCATCCAGGTGGAGGCTGCTGATGAGGCTCCCCTGGACAATGGATACAGCGATGAGGACACCACCAATGCAGATCCCCAAAGCCAGGCTGCCCTCTCACTTCCTCATCTCCCAAAGGCACACACCTGTTACGGCTTTTGTACCTTACTAGAGAGCCCACACACCAGGAGGAAGGAGTCGCTGTTCCACAGTGATCCAGCTATCTACAGCCTCCAGTTCACACCCCCCACTGGCAGGTCCCAGGTCAAGCTGCTCACCACAGGCTCCATGGCCAGGCTCGGTGGTCTGACCTCCAAGCTCTCTCCCCAAGGACTGATGCTGGGCAGGCAGGGCACCCTGGACAGTGACACCACCTCTTCGGCGGAGTCGTCCCCCTTCAGCTCCCCACTCCTGGTGCGACCATTGCCCCGGGGATCCCTCTTCAAGGCCCTAAGCCATGAGAAGCTGGTGTGCAGGGGCCCCAGGAGGACCGCTGCCTTTCGCAATGACTCGTTGTCCACTGACGACGGTAGCTCCACAGATAACAGCCCCAACGTCCTGAGGAGAGCGTCAGAGGACCCAGTTGACCAGAGCTCCACCCTAGTTCCTCCTGTCATCTTCCCCACAGAGCTGGAGCTCTACAGGGACCGGGTGCTGAGAGAAAGCCGCGTCCCCCTGGGCCGAGATGGTGCCCTCCGGCTGTCCGCCGAATACTCTGCTGAGAACCGGCGGTTCCGCGTTCGCCTCATCAGCGCAGAGGGCCTGTACACCCACTTGGTGGACCCCCGAGGCATAAGCTGTACAGTCAGCCTCTCTCTTCTGCCTGGGAGGGTCCAAAAACAGCGCAGCACGGTCATCCGGAAGAGCCGGAACCCCATCTTCAATGAGGACTTCTTCTTTGATGGCGTCTCTGAAGATGACCTCTACAGCAGGTCCCTCCGCTTCAAGGTGATCAATAAAATGTCCACCATGAAAAGAGACTGCACCCTGGGACACTGTGAAATACCCCTGTCCAGCATCGTGACCCTGTAATCATATAGTCTGGAATGTTCTATTTAAAAACACACGCCCGAACCTATGAGAATTTATTTTTATACTGTTAAAATGTATTTTTCCAATAAACTATAAAATGCACTTTGATTCCCTCTCTTTGTGTTTAATGATGCTGTTTCTAATCTAAGGGATACATTCCTTGGCAGATCCTGCTGATAATGTTTTGTGTATGTTATGTTTCCTAAACACCATCTTATGACGGAACAAAAAAATTTAATATAACCTCAGCTATACAATAAGTGAAGTTTATGATGCACAGGAACACAGTAAGGTTTTTTTTTTACATGACAATTTACTGAGACAATACTGAGAAATTTTGATTGTAAATTTATAGCAATCGGTTATGTAGCAACATTTTCTATAGTAAAAAAGCTCACTGTCACATGATTGCATGTTATGGATCAATATTTAAGCATAAGAACACTTTTCAATTTAAGCAACCGATTGAGGGGCTTCATTTTCGACAATCCTGTTTTTGCAGGCTTGGATCATTGTGAGTTTAGTGCCCTTGTAGGTACACAACAGATAGGATGTAGCTGAACGCTCCTTCCTGAGGGTGAGCTCACTCAGGATTCCTGGTACTTACCCGCTGGCACTTTCCCTCACTGAATCACATATAATTGTATTCTGACAGGTGTGGGGTACAGGAAACCTATGAGTGTCCCTAACTCACCATCGTTTCCTCCTGACCTTTACCGAGATTAAAAATAACCGTGGCAACCTGAAACATGAGCTCGCGGTTTTAATCCCTAATTGTTTGGATTTCAAATCATGTCAGTGTACAGCAAACGTAATTATGCCGTTACCGTGTATCATTAACCAAACAGTGCAGTATGTTTAAAAACACGCTCATAATAAGGGTGATGGAACAACACAACCACAATAGCTGCTGTTCAGTATTTATTTATTTATTTTTATTAATGTTATTCAAAAGGTTTGTCATGAATGAGAAAATAACAGCCAATGGGGGAGCGGGTGAGGGGGGTCAATGACGTCTCCTTAGGACGTAATGTTGGTTCTCTTTTGTCAGTGACTAATACAGGTGCTCTTATGAAAAAGCAGCGTCGCTCACGTGGTTAAATTAGACAAGGTGCACAAACGTGGAGGACAGCAGTGCATCTGGGAGCTGCCATGACTCATATGTACAGTGTGGCAGCAGAAGCAAAAAGAAATACCCTGTATTTTGATAGATTCCTAGAAATGTGCTCAGTGGCAGGTACGGACGTCTGGTCTTAACCCTGGTGAGGTGATTGGCAGAGAACAGACCTATAGGTCATGGCTACTCAGGCAGCCGATGCGGATCATTTGTGGGAGCATCTCCAGCAGTGTTGGACGGCACTTGGAGTAAAATACATTGAGTACTTCATTAATAGACAGTACTGTTACCTCACACCTCTGGAACCCAGGTTTCATGTTTATGGAGTTTGCATGTTCTCCCCGTGTCACCCTGGGGTTTCCTCCAGGTGCTCCTATTTCCCCCCACAGTCCAAAGACATACTAAGAACACTTGGGGTTGCCCATAGGTGTGTGTGTGTGAGTGAATAGTGTGTGAGTGAATGGTGTGTTAGTGTGTGTGTGAGTGTGCCCTGCGATGGGTTGGTGCCCAATCCTGGGTTGTTCCCTGCCTGGTGCCTGTAGCCCAGTGGTTCTCAACCTTTTTTTGAAGTGGGTCACTATGTCCAAGTTCAAGTCTCACGGGCCGCATATTATTTACATATGACGTCATCAACGCTCAATAACCAGATATT
>JAABNX020000021.1:8592430-8609092 GCA_015163995.2 Mormyrus lacerda
TGGAGGGACTATGTCTCTCGGCTGGCCTGGGAACGCCTCGGGATCCCCCCAGAGGAGCTGGAGGAAGTGGCCGGGGAAAGGGAAGTCTGGGTTTCCCTTCTGAGACTGCTGCCCCCGTGACCCGACCTCGGATAAGCGGAAGTTAATGGATGGATGGATGGATGCTCACTGGTGAGTTGTGCTATTTTTAGAACAGGTCCATAGACTCATGTGGTCCTTGTGTGGTAAGAAACGCATCACCCTGACCAGGATAAGTGTTTGGGAGATGGGTGGATTTTAGGAGTTTTAGAAGTTTACCTATTTTAGGTATTCCCCTCCTTATTGTGTCCTTATACTGTAACTGCTAACAAAAGCCCACTATGGCAAACTGTCAATACATTTGGTCCCATGTGGCACATTTGCGCAAACAAAACACTTTACAGGATTTTTTTCGAGGGGGGGATTCAGCTGAAATCAGGAAAAATAATATTTTCCTTGATCACCATCAAAGGCCACCAGGTAATACCACAGGGAAATGGTGCTTGGAAATATACACAGAGCTGAACTTTGATATTCCCTTACTTTACTGGGATTGCAGTGATATTGCTATATAACCAAGGTAATTACTAGCATATTTTCTTAAACCTCATGTCTTTCTGGGCTTTCAGTTTCTCTGTTAGACTTTAACACTTTTTTGTGTTTTCTGTGACCTGAAATTTTCCATACACATTTATAGTTCACACCTTGAAATTACAGAAAAAAAAATCTCAAAGGAAGGAAAATCACACAGCATATTTGCTGCAGTTGTACTGTAAACTTCATGTCAGGAATAATCCTGGATTTTGTAAGCCTGTCCCCCATCACTGAAGCGAATTGTCAAAGCCTGAACACATGATTTTTATGACGTTTCTAGGAAACATTGAAGAGCTGCTTAGCTGTTTTACTGAAGATTAGTCAGCCAGCAGTGAAGCATAATTAAGCCAGAGCGGGAATAAGCAGGAAATGTCTGTGTGAATTAATTCGCAGAGTCTGTCTCGAGAACCATTTGATGCATGTCTGATTGGGAGGGAGGCGTGCTTTCTTATTTATTTTTAATAAATGTATTAATTTCTCTGATCCTGATGGTGCGGGATGAGAATAGTAGTATTCACAGCATCTCTATGGATCACTGTGAACATGATTAACAATGCTTTTTTGGTGTTTCCTTAATAGAACCTTCCCTGGCTGCAAAATTCAAATAATTCTAAACCACATTCGTATATCGAGTACCCAAACGCCTGGAACTCACAAGGCTGGAGTGTTATTTATGCTCTCAGTTTCATGGTGAACACCATAGTGTAGGAATGTCTGAATGACCTATGAGACTGACTTAACCTTTTTAGCCACCAAATGTAAATCAAATGTTCATGTCACATTTAAAGCCTTGTAAACCAATCAATTTAGTTGAAAACCAGCCTATATTTTGACAGTTGTGTCTGAACCTCTCTGTGCAAAGTGACATCGTCTCCGTTAGGGTCACTGCCTCGAACAGAATTCTTGTCTATATTTGAGGGTAACAAGCGTTGCGTCTGACAGAGCGGAAGCTTAAAACACGCATTTCACTTCGCCCCTTTAACCCGTATCATCTGAGATGTTTTTAATGCTTGTTCGATTGGTGCTGGACTTCACCGTGTTCTTCAAACTGCTGTTATGACCTTCTGTCATAGCTAGAAGTGCTTGACTTCCTGTTCATAAATCCCAAGGGTCAGCATGTTAGCCTGACATGATCGGGAACCCAAGGTGAAGCGAGAGACTTGAAGATTAGCACACTCCCCCAACACCAACTGGTTTCCTGTAAACTGATCAAGCATGGGGGGGGACCAGCCACAATCTCCATTCTCTTTAATGAGATTATCAAAATGTGCCTAATTAATTCTCCAGCTCTCTACTGTTGCATCATCTGTTGTGCCTTTCTTTGATTTACTTTTGAAAGTCGCGTGGTAAGTGTCCTTCAGTAAAATTAAATTTCAAATAGAATGCCATCGGAACGGTGAACTACGAGATGAAGTGACTCTCGTGTACCTGCTGCTATGGGCCAGTGAGGTGGTGGTAGAGCATGAGCCACGTCTCACACGCCCCCCAACCCTCGTAACATCCGGTTGGCCCTTATTGACTCATCCTGCCTTCATATGATGACCAGCTGTGTTAAACAAAAAAGACACTTGTGCTAAAACATGAACTGGAATCACTGTGTTTATACTGGTAATTCCTTCCAGGCCATGTCTAAAACTGCTCCCTAGAATAACTTAGTAAAGCTTTCATCCCTCTGTTGGATACACTGACGCACCAGCCGGGTACTTTCACCTTTCACTTGACCGCTCTTCCTTAGTGGTGCTGAAATAGGGATATAGATGACTGTGCATATTAGAACCATCTGTAATAACTCTGGTCATAGTCAGTCCGTTGGGGAGCTCCGTTTTGCATTCCTCCTGTGATGGACAGCTTTGTACAGATCTCTGTACAGTCAGGAAAGACGCTCTGGCTCCTTTCCACAGTGTGTGTAATACCTGCAGCATCACAGGGCAGGATGCCCAGAGTGCTACAGTACATTAATCACTCCTGGGCAGCTTGGTGCCAGGGCACTGCAGAGCGGGGATGCCTGGAGATGGAGGACCTGCAGCTACTCCAGTGGACTGCATGCACACCTGGTCTGGTGGACCCAACCCACACTGCGGCAGCTGACTTCCCGCCGAGAACCGAATCGCTATCCAAGGGAACCAATCGGAAGTTCTCCTTGATTCCGCAGGATGACTTCACTGTTGTAGCGGGCTGGTCCGTTTACAGCGAGGCTCTCTCTTTTTTTTCTGAGCAGTTGGCAAGTTTGGAAAGAGACTCTGGGGAGAAGACTCTGATTCTCAACCCACAGACCTGACTGTTAGTGTAGAGTCTTGTTAGCTTGCCCACCAGTTACTGTGCTGTCATCTTTAAGTATAAATTCTTAACTCTTAAGTGAGTAGAATATGGCTGGGCAACATGACCTAAAATCATTGTGATGTCTTTAACATTTACCTGTAACGATAAATTCACATTTTATTTTACCCTGAAAGACTTATACAATATCATCACAGTTCCCTGAAAATTAGAATTAGGTGATTAGTGGTCATTGTCAACACAGCACACGGTGCGCAACAACGAAATGTGTCCTCTGCATTTAACCTATGTGTGACTTTCGTGACATAGCAGGGGGCAGCTAATTCAGCGCCCGGGGAGCAGTGCTTGGGGATGGTACCTTGCTCAGGGTACCTCAGTGGTGACATGCTGGTGGGGGATTCGTACCTGCAAGCTTTCAATTACAAGTGCATTTCCCTAACCATCAAGCCACCACTGCCCAGTGGCCTTGTACCACGGCTTTGGTAAATACTATCTTCCATTTGGTCCAGAGATGTCACGTGGGGGTTGGCTATTTTTATTTAATTGCACAGGTAGCTCTGGCAGTGTAATAACAGTTCTATATTAATGCATTTTAATGTTTTATTAAACGTGCTAATATAAAAACTATGTGACTTTTTACTCCTCAATAAGCAGTCATTCAAAATACAAGCACCTGTCTGTTTACCGTTTCCATGATAACTTAACAGACTTGCCTCTTAAGTAGTCTGAGCAGATGTTCTATCCTTATAGGGGCTGTATTTTTACAAGCGCATTTGAGAATTATTAAATGCTTATTGAAATAATTTTCTTCTAAAAAAATTAATTGCGACTACTTTATTCTGTTATTTTTTTTGTTCGTTAGCCATGGTATGAAGTGGGACAAACCATCACCCCCTCACTGTGGTTTATCCCTTATGTATTATGCAACATGTGCATGTTGTTCACTGTGAAGTATTTAATGGTCTCTGTTATCTCGTCCCATCGGCATGAATGTGTTTCATACTGATTGGCATTACTAAATGCTTGCATCACAAACAGCTGCTTAGTGGAATTAATTTGGCTATGGGTACATTTATCAGTTTCTTTCACTTAGCGACATCGTTGTGTTTTAAGTGATGGAATAAGTTGCTTTTATGTTTGGTGTAGCTTTATATCTGGCACACACCCAGCATGCCGCTTTGGCTTTGAGGGCAAAGCGTAAAACCTGGATGATTTGGGAGCACATGGCTGAATATGGTATGTGGGTGTTGTAGTTCGTAAGGGGACAGTGAATGCCATGGAATGAGAGCATTCAAATGAATAGTAGGTGAAGTAATTACATAGAATACTGACACATCACAGCAAAGTTAGGTCAGTAAGCACCATTTCTCATCAGCACTGATAAATTCTCTCTATACCTTTCAGCCCTACTGTACAGTGTGGTTAGTAGTTAAGAGGCCAACCAGATATTATGACCATCAAAGATGTTTGATAGGGTTCCCTCAAAATCTGCCACATCTCAAAAGTCGTTTTCACCTGTGAGTGAGCTGGAAAATAGACAAAGAGCATCGATAGTGGGGAATTACCAGAAAGGAAAGGTATCACCGACACCTGTAATTCAGGCTTCCCCTGCTCATCTGATCAGAGTTACGCCTGAAAGTTATTCCTAACAAATAGTCCCAGGCAAGCTTTAACAGGGAACTACAGTTGTGATGAGTCCCCACCGAACACTATGAATTGGCAAGAGCGACGTCCTGTCATGCGAGTCAAGGTTGCCATTTAAAAAGCGCTGCTGTGAGCCATTCTCTGGGCTGCTGCCACCACCGTCTCTCAGATGTCCTCCGGTAGGTATTTCCCCTTCATCTCCAAGCCGGTTCCATTGGCTGGCGTCTGTCCGAATCCATGGTGCAGTGCATCTGTTTCCTGAAATGCTACAGCGTTACAATCAAAGCATCCTGTTGGCAAATATCTGTTCATTTAAAAATTGATGAATTGGGTGCAGAAGTGTCTGGTTAATGCCTCTCTCTCCCCCTTCGGCATTTACTGATGAGTAACTTACTAATGAGTAACGTATAACATGAATCAATTAATCTGTTATTTCCATGGTTGTCTATGGTCCCTTAACAAGGAGAGATTAACAGGCAGAGTTATCCATTACTGTGGTACTTACTTGAGGATTTATAATTTTTAATTAGCTGATTAGTCTAATTATTCTGGCTGTAATATACTTTCACGGTATTTATTATATAGGTTTCCTGCCAAAAAAGCACTTTGAATTTGCAGTTTGAGTGTGAACGCTGTTCTTGGGCTTTGGGAGAGTCTGAATCAGCAGTTGCATTAAGCTCTGCAGCAGAGTGCTGTATCCTAAAGGGAGCCACTGTCTGTCTCTCTAATGCTGTACTGTGCATAGGCCACATGCTCCTGGCCAGGCCTGGGCCCCAGGGTCACACGGGGTCTTTCAAGCTACTTTTAGATTATTTGTTTTTTATTGGTCACATGC
Source organism: Mormyrus lacerda (assembly GCA_015163995.2). Taxonomy (NCBI): domain Eukaryota; kingdom Metazoa; phylum Chordata; class Actinopteri; order Osteoglossiformes; family Mormyridae; genus Mormyrus; species Mormyrus lacerda. The sequence continues at coordinate 8,597,799 of JAABNX020000021.1, forward strand.
AGTCATGCCCTGTCAGGGATGGTGCCATCTGACCTCATTCCCTGTGTCTTTTCCCCGTTTGGGCAGCAGACATTGGCAGTCATCCCGCTTTTCCCCTTCCTGTCTTTTTCGCCCTAGCAGGCCTTCCCTGACATTGGCAGTCGTCCCACTTTTCCCCTTCCTGTCATTTTTCGCCCTAGCAGGCCTTCCCTGACATTGGCAGTCGTCCCGCTTTTCCCCTTCCTGTCATTTTTCACCCTAGCAGGCCTTCCCTGACATTGGCAGTCATTCCGCTTTTCCCCTTCCTGTCATTTTTCGCCCTAGCAGGCCTTCCCTGACATTGGCAGTCATTCCGCTTTTCCCCTTCCTGTCATTTTCGCCCTAGCAGGCCTTCCCTGACATTGGCAGTCATCCCGCTTTTCCCCTTCCTGTCATTTTTCGCTCTAGCAGGCCTTCTCTGCTGCCCAGGTTGCCGATTGGCTCAGTGGATTGACTGTGCGGCTTTGAGACTGCAACCCCTCCCCCTTCCCTCCCCCCAGTCATGCACTCAAGGCTGGCTAGAGACCAGCCTCATCTATTTCTTTAGTTTTTTTTTTTTTTTTTTCCCAGTCTGTTATTGACCCCTCGTGGTTCTTTTATTTTGCGGCGTGTTCTATTTTGTTATTTAACTCCTTTTGTCTCTATGCCACCCTGCGAATATCGATATGCCGCATCGCGACATACTCGTACTACAACGGTGAAATGCTTGTTCTGCAGACATTTTGTGGGGATCTTATGCACTCCACACTCCTGCAAGCCCTTTGTTTTGTTGCACATGCATGTTTAAGTTTTGCCATAAATTGTTTTGCTGTTTTAATGCATTTCTCTATCATGGCTACTTAGCACAGAATGTGTCATCTAGCAGTTGAAATCAGTTGAAAAAAATGGCCTGAAATCAACTGGTTTCAAACAAAAATCTTCAGGAATAGAAAATATTTGGAAATTTCAGAAGCTCCAGCATGGCCACCTCCAAAAAGCCAGTTCTCCAGCAAAATACAACCAGTCCCCCGCAACCTGGCACAACTCCCTTGGCAGGTCTGGTTCTGCCAGATTCTATGACTGCAATATAAAATATGGAATATATAAAAAGAAATATATAGAATGCAATAAAATATGCTAAATATAATATACCAAAACAAAAAAAGAACAATAAGATAAAAAATAACGCCACACTGTGTGATAGTAGTGCAAATGTACAAATATGTTGCAAGTGAATTTACATTTGGTTTTATGTGCAGGATGTTACGGAAATACATGCATGCTGACATGGTGGTTAAATGCAGATTTCCTATTTCCCGAGTTCACTGGTGTCACGTTATAGAACTGGTGATGTTAACTACTGTATGAAAGCAGATTAAAACTGGCGTTTACAAAAACGGCAAAAAAAAATACTAATTTAGTTTATACTGGCAAGAGATTTTAGTGAAAAGCTAAATCAGCCAACATTCTGAAACCTGAAAGAAGGCAAAACAAACTGCCTAGATATGGAAAGGTGAGCTCCGTGCCTAAGAAAAAGGCTATTAACCTTCTGTCTAATGTGCTACCTGTATAATCTAAAGTGTGTTTAATTATGGGAGGTGATAGAAGTTGTCGACCAGATGGATTGAAGGACTAACTTGGGATTGTGAAGCCACAGTCCACATTACACTATGGTAAAAATGTTGGCCTTTGTGAAGTTGTTGGCCTTTAGCATCTGGGTGTTACATAGGGTAGAGAGGTAGAGTGAAGATGAATCTCTCTCTCTCTCTCTCTCTCTCTCTCTTTTGTGTGCCTATGTCACCAAATTTGTATCTAGGGACAGTTACTGATGCAACGCTGTTACAGTAGGGACCCTAGACAATGTAGTACCAGGTACAGTGCAAACTGTGCTGCTTTAATACCGATAATTGTCTTTTTGTCACCTACTTGTTATTTAAGGCACAGCAGTATCTTGGCAGTTTAAAAAACAGCTCAGCACAGATCAGATCCTTTCTTGTCCTTGGATCGCAATGTGAGTCTCTGGGAATGTCTTAGAGAAGGGGTCTCCAACTCCCTTCCTGGAGAGCTACTATCCAGTAGGTTTTCTATCCTACCTGGCTTCTGATGAGCCCCACCTGTTCCTGGTATTTATCTGAGAACTAGTGTGGCTCATCAGAAACCAGGCAGAATAGAAAACCTACTGGATAGTAGCTCTCCAGGATGGGAGTTGGAGACCCCTGTCTTAGAGACTCTTTAGCCAGGTCGACCTGGGGTGAGAGATTCTTCAAGAGGTTCCCATTTCAATAGGAGCATGACAGACGTGGACTGCGAAACCCTTTGATGTTGTTCGTTCATACCTAAGACAGTGTGAACATTCCTTTGATCAAGGTCACATTTCCTGTGTATGTTTTTAAATTGGCTTTCAAGATTCTGTTGAATTATACTGAGTGACAAACTGAAACTTTTTGTCTGGGTTTTATCTGTTATGTCTGATTATTGCTTGCTGCAAATTTAATACATATGTGACCTTGCTTTCACCTGTGTCTGTGTCTGTGTGTCTCAGGGGGAGCAGGATGATGTAGGCGAAAAAAGACTTTCCCCATTAATGAAGTGTCGTCATCATCATGAAATCTGGAGTGGCCACACATTAGTGTGAATATATAATGACATTTGAAGTTGCTGATGAATGGAGTCCTTGATTCTCTCAGAATAGTACCTGCAGACCATTGTTTCCATGGCATTTAAAGATAGGGTCTTGGGACTATTTAATCACTTCAAATAAACACAAATAGTGTCCCATCTGTTGTTATCACCCCTAATTAGCCTTAAGCCATGTAATCACATATTTACATCTTCACATTTGACTGACATTTTGTGCAGGATGTACCCCAGCCTTGTGCCCTGAGCTGCCTGGGACACCCCCCCCCCCCCTTTCGCCACCAGCACTGACCAGGATTAACAGTGAGAAGCCACACATATGATCTCCATATTGAATTAATGAATACACATCTTTCACTGAAATACCTGCTGTTGTGAATCAAAGTGATGTTTGTGCCGTCTGGTGTCTCTGTGCAGAAGACGGGAAAACAAGCGGGAAGGGGGGGCGGTCCTGGGGGGGCATGGAGTAAATCAATCCAGAAACTCCTCTCTAGAAACAGTGATGGCTTCTTCAGCACAGTAATTGCAGGCAGACTCACAATCAGCATAGAGGTGATCTCTCAGGCGTTGAGTAAGTATTGGACGATGAAGCAAAGCTGACTTTTTAAATTGTCCCCGTTTTAATTGGGGAATAGCTCTTTGATTGCATTCCTTTTGTTTACCTCACCTGTCGATGAAAAGTAACTTTCTAGTGCAAATGAAGAAGGTGGTATTTCACATGTGATAGTTGTAGCTTTTTTTTAGGTTTATAGAAAAATGACATTCCCTTTATTGCTGTGGTTGCTTTTTACGGAAAATAATAATTACACTTTATTGATCTCTCATGGGGAAATTCTCTTTTTGCCTATCCATCTTGCATTCCATGTCACATATGTAGATGAGAGCAAGCTTGACAGCAAGCAGCCACCTGCAGCGGCACCCATAGAGCTGGGGGTTAAGGGCCTTACTCAAGGGCCCACCGACATGTGGCTGTTCTGCCAAGGCTGGGCTTGAACCAGCGACCTTCCAATCAGAGGCATAGAGGCTTAGCTCACTGTGCCACACGCCTTTTTTTCAGTGTTGCAGTAAAATGGAAAATATAAAATTACACTGGTATTTGGTCCCTTCCAGAACATTCAGCCAAAATGCACAAACCTGCAGACTATAGCGTGCAGGGGCCCAGTTTGCACCCGCAGCCATAGAGACAGGAGGGGACAGCGCTACGGAACATGACTTGTGTTTGTAAAAAATGTGCATACATGTATTACAGCGTGGAAGAGGAGCCATCAGGGAATGCCTGGAAGCACGTACTGCATGTAAGGTCACGTCCGTGCAGTAGTGACCGTGTGCCTCCTGCATTCCCATGAAGCCTCTGCATGCAGTGGAGTTTGAACAGTACCTTGCATTTAATTCCTGAGATCTGTTGGCATGCTCCACAAACATCCCGCTTTGTTACTGTCACAACATGTTTTATTGCAGCGTGTGTTTTATAAACTGTAATCTGTGCTTTATTAGGCATGATTCCCTTTGTTATTCAGCTTTTTTCTTCCGGATGTGCACTTCTGCAGATATTTGCTCATAATGAGGTTTATCTGAGTATTTCTCACTAAAACTACTGCTAAATGCTTGTTTGTTGGATTTAACTCTTTGTTTCCCGGATTGTTTGGTCCCTTCTGTAATATATAAGATGCATTTTGCTATAAAAATTTAACACGGGTCATTACAACCACAGGGGTAATGGTAGTTTCTTTCAAAAGAAGTTGAATTACCTCAGCCCTAATGATGGTCCATTAAAAAGCAAAATCCCTGACCCAATTAGATTCAAGTATTTATCCTCCACAGCTGTTGGCCCAGCTGTGGGGACTGGCCAGCCAATGAATCATTTACCAGTGCAGGTGAGTGACATAACTCTCCACTAGGAGGTGCTAAAATTCATTTATTTTATAGCTTTAGGACATTCTATTTATTCATACATGAGAAACATGAAAGAAACAGTGACTATTTCTTTTGAAAAGAAAAACGAAATGTTTCCTTTATTTGTTAATATAAGGGGCTAATATCCCAAACCCAAAGCATAATCCATTGAAAATTTCTCATCAGTGCTCTGAGTATCCTGAGGTACTGCTTTCATATTTGAAAGGAAACAAAATGTAGTTGCTTAATGTGTGTTTTTTTTCTGTAAGAACCTTTTTTGGGTTCTCTGCCGTCAGTCAGCCAGACACGGCCTTGCTCTGAGAAACCTGTGCTAGTTTCCCCCAACATAGTAATCAGCACAGTGTTGGGTAGTAACCTGTCAAGTTAGCACTAAAAATGCTTAATTTGAAGACAATGAATTAGTATTGTAATGCTGTATGTTTTGTGTATTTCCCTTTGTTTTAAGAGTGGAAACATGCATAGAAATTCTAGCCTGTGTTGCTCCATATTTGCTACTGAAGTTTACATTCAGTCCATAAATCATTTTGTGGGATTTTACATAAATAGAAGTCTGATGCATCTTTTGAGACATTTCACTCAAATGTTTAATGTTCTCTATTTTTGGGGGAAAACAAGGCAGTTATTTAGATAGAAACCTGAAATGTATGAATTTATGGTCTATATTTTTCGGAAAACCTATGGTGAGAAGCTTGGAACTGGTATCAGTCCAAACTGTTGTTGCCACGGAAACCTGTAGCGCTCAGCCTCTATAGGATGGTGTAGGAGCATCCTGAGGGTGGCGCGGTCTGCGGCCTGTAGCTCTCAGGACTTGATGGTGTAGGAGCATCCTGAGGGTGGCGCGGTCTGTGGCCTGTAGCTCTCAGGACTTGTGTGCTTGTATGTGAGAGAGAAACTGTGGAACTGTACCTTTGCAATAAATTCCAACTTAACGATCATTTCACTTTTTTAATGTGTGTTAAATGACATCGATTTTTGGAGCAATATCCTAAATGGTACTCAGTTTATCTGTTTTTAATGACATGTTTTTCCACATAAAATGAGCATTTTAATTTAAATACCTAACTGTTGGAAAGCCAAGTGCTGACATATCTGTGCTCCTAAAGCACATTATGGGAAATATTCCATAACAGTGATGATCAGAAACAATGTGTGTCAGGTTCATATAACCCTGTATGACTCTTTAACACACTGCCTGTCTCTTCACCGCTATACTAAAGTCTTTGATGCCCTTCCCATGGGATTCCCAATTCTCAGTTGAAAGCTAAACAAACAGCTTGCTACAGTCGTTTACTGATGCACATTTCTGAGCAACGCAAATGATTAAAACGATGACTTGGTGTCAAAACTGAGTTTGCTTTTCCTTATTTTTTAACTGATTGTATTGTGTGATGTGTGTTTTCTTTTCCTCTCCATGGCTATATCTCGAGAGGCTGGTCTCTCCCAAGTCCCTGTGAGATTCTCTGCCGTCTGCCTTAGACCAGTGGCTTGATGATGTTGAGTCCAGCTGTTCCAGCTCTTGCCCCTTAAATCCCCTTATATAGATGAGTTGGCTGAGGTCTCCGACTGACACACTCTGCCTCTTCTCAGGGGAATATATATTTTTTCCTCCATCTTTTCTCTACCTTGCTGTCTTTGTCCTCCATTACTGTTAAGCAAGGTTTTTAACCACTTAGAAAACAAACATGAAATGTACTTAAATATGCACTCAGCAAGGCAACAGCCCCATGAATGCCAAGCCGTAGATGTGAGGAAAGTAGAGCTTTCAGGTAAGGTCTATGCCTGTGATGTCACTGGGTATCATCTTACCTGGGCTGGAAACACATGTAAACGGTAGACACTAACCATAAGGATAAGATTTTCCTTCATGTCTTTTTTTCTAAGCAGTTCAATTATTATTTAGGAGCCCCTTTTAAGGCAGTCAGATGATGAAAATATGGATGCATTGGCTACCACCTTTTTGTCTGAAATATCTACACCCTAAAATGTAGGATAGGTGTGTAAACACTTTATAGAGAAAAGGATCTGCAGAGGTAGGGAGCAGATGAAAGGGCAAACAGGAAGTAATGAACCAGATGAACTGAATATAGGGTATCTGGTCCATTAAGAGAAAGGGTACATGGATTCAATGCCAGCAGACTTAATTTCCCCCCTAACTCACCTCCAGTTCACCACTCTAATTGTGTGGGTTTTAACCTGCCCCCCATATATGCACCTGTACTCCTAGCTGATATGAGCAGCCTCAGCAAGGTCAAAATAAAGTATCGACACCCTGCACAGGCAAACTCCTTGGTTCGCTCGATTCCAGCTGTGACTCTTTTTTCCCATCTTTATCAAGATGCCCTGGGCTGTGAAGTTGAGCCACGGAATCTGTTTGCCATGGTGCCCTCAGTGGACAGGAATCTCCTGACATGTTGCAGTGGTACTTTCATGTATGAAATGGTCAACCTGCTGCATCTGACATTGCAGACAATAGGCTATCAGACGGCAGGCTCTAATTGGGGCAAAGGCATACAGGCCAAGCACCAGTGCCATCAGAGGTGTTTAAGGCGTCGTCATCGTGCAAAGCGACAGGTTGAACTGAAAAAAATGAACCCGGCAAAATCAAACTGTGTTGTCTTTTGTGTTGGGGGGAGGGGTCAAGAAATGTTTATGGGCCCCACAATATTAATATCTTGTTGCATTTACGGACACTGAATCTTTATAATACATTGTACATTCATGTTAAAAGTTGTAATATCCACTATATCTATATCATACTGTACATTGGTTGTCATCATTTCAAGCCAAATTGCTTCCCTCCTAATACATGTGTTTTAGACTACTGTAGATAACCTCTGTTATTTCACCCCCTGCCCCCTTTTCTGCAACAGGCTCTGCTTTTTGTCAGGCTGCAATTGTAAATAAGAAATCGTTATTAATGACTTGCCTGATTAAATAAAGGTTAACAAAAAAAAACAAAATGATATTTGCATTCAGCAGTCTTTCAGTGATAGAACTGTAAACAAATTGCACGCAAATTGAATCAAGACCAATTCCAATGAAAATTTATAACATTTTAACTATATTTCAAATATAAATAGTTTGTAGTGAACCTCTGATGTAAGTGTTTCGATTACAGCCGCCAATAATGACTGGATTTTTTACCGATTGGTCGATTAATTTGCCTACAGAAAATCAAATCGAAAGTTTGACTGTTATTGCAGCGCTTCAGATAATGGACACTGAATTTTTGCCTCTATACAGACATTATTTTCACCCACAATTCAATAAGCATAGCAGTAGTATGTCTAAAATATTAATGAGATGCATATTGTGATGCCCAAAAGGTAGTAATCTGTATAAATTAGGCGTATCCATATGCTTATTAAATTTGGTTAGTGGAGCACACCAAAACCAATTGTTTTGGTAAATCATGGGAGGGATAAGAACTGAAATCATCCAGTAGCCACAACATCCTTTAAAAGGGGAGATATTGTGGAAAGGTGGCGGTATTCTTTGTATTATTATTAATATATTATTATATTTGTTAAAAATACAAGGACAAAAGATATTAAAATGCTGTCTGTTCCAATGGAAATTTACAAATATGAATAGACAGGTGATTTTGTCTACTCTGGCAGCCCATAATCCAGAATTTTGCCTGTATGCTTTCCCTTCAGGCGCTCGTACGTTACGGTGCAGCCGCTGTGACATGCTATCGAACTTTAGTGTTCAAACCATCGTTTTGTTTAGTGATAATTTGAACTGCTCCCATAATTATGTAGTGATGTTGAAGAAAAATATTTGTTATAATGAAGTGAAAAGATCATTTCATGCAATATTTTCAAAAATATTTTTTTAAAACCATGCGTGGATATAATTTGATGATGACGTATTTTCAGCATCGACATCATCTACTACGTTGACTCATCGCGGCAGCCCCAGTTTCGTCACTAAAAAGATAAACTCGAGATCAGCAGGGGCTCTAGACTTCGGGGCCCTGGCCTCTCCCCCAAATTCTACGCCAAACATGTAGCATGATGGGTAAAATAACAGGCGATCTACTGAAACCATTTAAAATTTTCTGTTCCATGTGTGTTTGGGGACAGTTTCTCCAACCATTTTTAGGTTTCAACAATTACTTATACAGTTCATCACACGATCTTTTCTGTTTTAAGTATTACACTAGTTTTATGTAGCCATAAAGACTTTTATTTGTGTTTTTAAAGTTTTGGCACCCTCGTTGAACAGATGGATTCTTAACAATATATTTTTTTTTTTCCAAGAACTGACTTTGGCCTTATGTAGAAGATGGACTAAATGCACAAAACTGTCAGAATAGTAATACATTAAATGATAGAAGTTCATAAATAATTTATGTGTTCAACAGTAATGATTAAACATGACAGCAAAGATTAAACTCTCTTTTCATCTTTCCACCGTTTCTCATGTTTGTCATGTTTTTGTATTTAATGTTAATTTTAAGGCTGTATGCAGCATTCTCGGCTTTCATTGTCAAGTTTCAAGGTTCAAGGTTGCTTTATTGTCATTTCAACAATATACATGGTACAGTACACAGTGAAATGAAAATAACGTTCCCCAGGACCATGGTGCTACATAAAAGGACTGGGACAGTACAAAAAGAAACAGATTGCACGTATGCCACATAGACAAACAACTATGTAAAGTGCACGTGTGTAGACAACGTAAATAAGATGCTCATTTTTTAAGTCAATCCTGGGAGGCGTAAAGCAAAAGAATGTGTGTTAAATATTAGCCCACAAGCTCCTTTTGCTGTAGGTTGTGTAAATGTTGCATAGATACTTGTGCAGAAAATAAAGACATATCCCTAGGATTATATTACTGTCTTTAGACAGTGTTGTTCTTATACCAATATTTTTTTCCATGATATATTATTTTGTGTTGTTTATCACAAAGGACTGACGTCTAGCTACTGCCCTGAGGTTTCACCACTATGCAGCCTAGAAAATTGATGGCCTTATCGTAGGGCACGTAGGACATGAGTGCACATGTACATTGCCTTACAAAACCTAGACAGAGGTGTTGCTGATCCAGCAATACTGACCTTCTTGTCTTGCAGTGATTTATGTGTAGTTTTTTATGTGAGTGTTTTTGGTGGGACATGAATATTCAGCTTGAAAGTAGACGTCTTTCTTCTCCTGTGTGGTGTTATTTTGGTGATGTGCTGTGTGTTTTATTTGTACTAAACCTAGCACTTTTACAGAAGTTATGTGACAGATCTCCAGGCCTGACAGAATTTTGTTTTCTGAGATCTTTCTCACTCTGCTGATAACTGTTCTTCTCAGCTGACGGTGCGATTTCATCAGACAGACTGGTCTTGTGTCTGTCATACCAAACTTTTTTTTCCATTTTGGACTTAGCTGTGGTCCCTGCAATATTTACAGTCTTACCAGTCTTTATATAATCTTTAGCTTTTTTGCCTTTATTCAGAGTTCGTTCCCCATATAGAACTTTGGTCTTCAGTTCTGCTACCCTGCTAATCAGCATTATCTGTTTATGCTGGTAATCAGAGCTGGATTCTAAATCTGTCCTGGTAGAGCTCATTTATGTCTTGTGGTGATCTGTCAGAAAAGTAGAACCTACCCAATACAGGTTTGAATGGATGTATATTTAAAAATAATTACATTCTATACTCACATGTCCTGTGCAAGATTGTGGGAGTCTAGAGCTTATCCCAGAAGCTACAGACACAAGTTACCCGGGACACAGTGCCACTCACACATAGGATTCACATACCATTCACACCTTGGACAATTTGACAACCCCAGTTCAACTTAGCATGTTTTGCACCATGAGGAGAACCCACGACAGCACTGGGAGAACCTGCAAACTCTACACTCGAACCCTGGTCCCTGAGGTGCTGACCAGTGCAGCGCTAGTTCCACCGTCAATACAGTTATGAAGGCAACTATATACTTTCATAAATTTTGAAATTACAGAGCTTCTTGTTTGTGAAAAATAATTCCATTAACACTTTAATTTAAGACTGCTGAATAACAGACAACCCGTGGGGGTGAATACTTTCTGACGCCATTGTACGTGAATGGTCTGGCATGGTGGTGTATGATTTTCACTTCCATTTCAGTCATGTTCTGTGCTGCCCTGTCAAACTTCATGATTATGTTCGTTCACTCTGATCGCCGATCAGCCTTCATGTACAAAATTATATTTAGTACAGTTGCTGCCTTTTTCTTAGTGTTTATTTTCCCTGAATGCTGAATAGATGCTGTGTGTTCAGTCAGGCTTGGAGAGGAGCTCTGCTTCTCATCTCACCAGAAACCAGCGAACCAGGGGCTATATTAGGAAACCCTATCTGAGCTGTAATGCTTAGAGAAGGAGGGATGAACATGTGCTGGCTTTTTTTCTGGAAAAAGTACAGTAGGAGCAAACATGATAATAAGGAGTATAATGGGGGGTAATTCATGCTAAGCCTCACTGCTACCTCACTCTATATTTCTTCCACCCTGCAGCCTGAGGATCTGTGTTGTTTCACAGCTGAGCCCTGCCAGCTCCGCCGTCCTCTGTCCAGGTCCCTCTCCCTACTGGCTCCGCCGTCCTCTGTCCAGGTCCCTCTCCCGACTGGCTCCGCCGTCCTCTGTCCAGGTCCCTCTCCCTACTGGCTCCGCCGTCCTCTGTCCAGGTCCCTCTCCCGACTGGCTCCGCCGTCCTCTGTCCAGGTCCCTCTCCCTACTGGCTCCGCCGTCCTCTGTCCAGGTCCCTCTCCC
>JAABNX020000021.1:8609192-8627555 GCA_015163995.2 Mormyrus lacerda
ACTGGCTCCGCCGTCCTCTGTCCAGGTCCCTCTCCCTACTGGCTCCGCCGTCCTCTGTCCAGGTCCCTCTCCCTACTGGCTCCGCCGTCCTCTATCCAGGTCCCTCTCCCTACTGGCTCCGCCGTCCTCTGTCCAGGTCCCTTTCCCTGCCGATACGCTAACTGGCTCCTTACCCCAGTCGTTCGTCATTAATTGAGAGGGAGATTGGGATACAGATGAATGTGTGCTTTAAAAATAATAACAAAAACGAATCTGATCTGCTCATGGCTGCCCCTCAGCACCTTGTCAGGTCTTGTGATCAAAGGTCACAGCATCACGGACCTCCTCCTACTGAAGGACATGTGGAGATCGTCAAGGGTTTCATCTCCCACTGGCAGCATTCAAGCTGGAAAGACACTACCTCCTGTCTGAAGAAATAATGATGTTTAAAAGTGCACTGTCTGTCTAATAATTTTATTATCCTGTTTTCTTCTTTGTTTCCATGGGTTACCACACATTATACGGTACATCACAAACTGTCCTTCCACTGATAAGTGTGCTTTTTATACCAGAAAACAAATCATTTAATTCATTGACTTGTTCTGCCAGAATCCTATATTCTAGCCTAGCTAACATAACTTAAGAAAGGGATATATGTTAAAATATTTTTGCCTGTTAAATTAGGACTCGTACTCGCTGATCCTGCTATCGTAACGTTCCCAGATCACACCTGCAGAAAGATAAAACAGGATCTGAAATATAGATGATCAAAGATGAGACACAGAATAAGATGAGGAAGTACAGAAGGATTCTGGCTGGGATGTGGGAAGACAACTGACAAGTGTGTAAGGAAACATCACCAAATGGCGAGCTTCAGTGTTTAAGTATCACTTTGAAGTGTATGTTTCAGATGTAAACGAAAGATTCTTGGAATGCAGTGGATGGCCAGCCACTTGTCCAGCAGCTGGTTAATACTGGGAGGAAGGGGGTGATATCATTTCCCTGTAACCAGTCTTAGATGTGAACATGACGAAAGGCTAGGAAATAATAACATCATAATATGATCATAAAAATGATCAGCAGTAAATTTATTATGATTATTCTCGCTATTGTTATTGTTCTTAATAACAACAACAATAATGATGATAATAATAATTCATGCATTCATTGTCTGACCTTTTTTTTTGTTCATTTCCATATTGTTAAATTGAAATAGGGAAAAGATGTTGGGACCCCTAGCAGTCAGCTTTTTTGGATCCCGTGTCCAGAAAATGACTGCAGGAATTATGGAGATGCTGACTCCACTTTCAATAGGAAAACGCAGCCTTCGGCAGCCGTGTGGGGAATCGACATTGGCGCTAACCCTGCTGGATTAGGTGTTGTATTACAGGCTTTTTGGACCCGCGTGGGGATCGTACCAAGGAGACGTGATTGTACAGAAATATTACCCGAATGTGCAAAAGATCCTTGCACTAAACTTGCTTACAGCAGCAGTGAGGTATACAAAACGTCATCCTCTCTCTGAGACACTCTGTAAAGTCTGTAGGAAATTTAGGTGTACTCTTGAGTTTGTATTTTAAAGAGAAATAATTTTCCTTACTGAAATTTTCTGGAAATTTCTGGAAGCTAAGCTCAGGCCGTTCTGATCTCAAAAAAAAATTTTAAAATTAAAACATTTTTTCAGTGATCTTTTTAAGCTCAAGTCATTGATACTGAGGGGTAATCTGCACTCAGATTTACATGTCATGTGTCTTGTCCAGCATCACTTAGAAAAGGCCAGTGCGGCTCCTTGGGATGACCTCTCAATCAGACCGTAATAAAGCTTTCAACTATATTGTTATTAGCTGACTGAGAAATGATCAGGTTCCCCACCTTGGCTAAGACGCCGAGGACACGCTCCTGCAGTACACATTTCACTGTGTATGTCCCAGTAACAGCATAGGGGTCCCTGGGGGGGCACCTTAAGCAATGAAGGAGAACATTCTAACTTGTGGAGCACTCCTAGAATCTGACCACCCCCATGCTGTCATATTTTCGTTTGGACACGCGGCCTATTTAATTTTGCTAGCTGAATCCAGAAATCCCGCTCTGTGGTGTTTTGCGGTAGTAATTAGCAGGACGCCGAGGAGACAAGGCACGGCAAATTGAGCGTGACAAGAAAGTGCTCTGGGTTGGTGCAGACACAGCCAAGGGCTGACCAGAGGCGAGCAGTCATGCCCAATTAAGCACTCGAACGGTATGTCTTGTTGCTGTCACCATCGCCTCCTGCTGGAGCACCATGTTACAGCTCCATTCAGCTAAGGCGATGTTTCCCAACACAGTCTTTGGGGACTCCCAGACAGTCCACATTTTTCCTCCTTCCCAGCTTCCAACCAATCAAGAACTCCTGGCATGGGTATGTTGAGAGCTGGGAGAAAACAAAATCAAGAACTGTCTGGGGTCCCTGAGGACTGGGTTGGGAAACACTGAGCTAAGGCATTCGTCACAGGACGTGTAACTGCTGCACCATGGTAAAGAAGTTATAGGTCGTGCAGGGAAGTTGACGAAATTCTTACCTATACAGCACATCTGCTAAAGGCAATGTGTCCATCTTTACCCAGCCTACAAGTACACAGTAAGGATACACTGCACACTAAGCATTTCACACAGAGAACTGGAAAGAAGTACAGCTCAGTATAATGGCAGAATAATTTTATGTATTTTTTGAATATATGTAAACACTTGGTATACAAACAGTATGATCGTTTCCGAGGGGAGCTGGATCTGGAGTTTATTTCTGGAGATGATCATTAATGGGGTGGTTGTTGGTCAAGTGCATTTCATGCCACTGCATGGGAGGTACAGCACAGGCAGGTGGTAGAACTGTGGGAAAAGTGGACAGAGCAGAGAGCTGCAAAGCCCACAAGAGAATAACATTAAGATGGGATGGTGAGTAATGGGGGCGTTTTGTGCATCACACACAGTGAGCTGGAGATGATGTGTTACAGACACACGTGGGTCAGACCACCTGGACCGGTAATGATGAAAGGCCTAGTTTTTATGGACATATGGGTTATGGGACATGCAGGGAAGGGCCAGTTTCTGGGGTTCTGACGTGATGGGAATGGGAGGTGGAAGCAGGCCTAAAACCTCAACTATACATGTGAGAGTTAGGAAATTTACCTGGCAACAACCAAGATAATCAGATGCCATTTGGCCAAACTGTCCATATACGATTGGCAGGATGAATGGCATCAAAGAAGATGACCGGTACCTGTAAGGAGTGGAAGTACGGGGTTAGCAGGAGAACACCGCCTGTAAGGACACGGGCAGACGCCCAGGTGGGACCTTTGTTGTTCCATATAAGTAGAGCCCTAGGAATAGGGCTGGCTGATATGGACCAAGAAAGTGTTGTCAGGTCAGGACAAGTCAGATTGAGGAGCTTGTAGTGGCACAGCACGTTGCTGTGGCCAACACACAACGAAACAGGATCCCAGTTGGCTTCTCCCCCCAGGCCGTCATGCGGTCCAGTCCCACACTCCGGAAAAGGCCATCTACCTGCCACAGCCAGATGCTACATTGCCGTCCCCATGGCCTGGTCCAACCGCTCAGGTCCAAGTTTAAGAACACTACGATTTGTAAAGGTGAAGCAGAATAATTCAGCAGGTATTGCTTATGGGGGGGTTGGGGTCTTAAGATCTGTCAAAGTGCCAGTTCTTTGAAATAACCAATATTACAGATCAATTGCTTTGTGTCTTATAAAGGGTGGGGGGTTGTTGGTGTCCAGAGCTGTGGAATGGAAGCAGTGGTAGGCAGCAAGGCGAGTGAAGACAAGAGAGATCCTGTGTGAGAAGAGAGTCCGCCCTCTGGCACGCGGCGTTCGTGTCGAGTAAGAAGCTACATGCAGACATGGGGGACAAGCCGATGAAACAGACCGTCAATACTAAAGGCGTGTAGATGGAGTGTCAAGTGAAGTCAACAATGCTTCTGCTTTCAGGGGAACGTCCGCGCTGACTCCGGGTGGGTAGGCGATGCTGACCAAGAGGAGGCTTTTGAGACCTGTTCTTTATATTGTTAGCCTCAGTGTGTAACTTTAGATTCCTCCAAACCAATTTTCCATATGTCTATCCAGGAATAACAAGCCTGCCTTACTTGCACTGCTATAATCTACACCACCCTTGGCACTTCTTGGATGCAGGCCATTCCCTAATTTAAGCTGTGAGAGTTCCCGTGACTGGATCGGGCAGACACACTCCTGTCTCCCAGTGCGTTTTGTTTGACAGCGTGATGTGCTCTAATAAGACAGCAATTTTTTGAATGCTTTCGTACAACCAGATTTTTTTTTTTTTTTATCCCACTATTGAACTCCAGATTCCTTACGGTTTGCAGAATCATTTTGAATTAACACTTCAAACAAATGAATACTGGCAAGATCTGTTACTATAGGATTATGGCTGGTGGTTTCCATAGAGAAGACCAAGAACAAGGCCTGATTTGCTGCCTGTCCAATAGGAGTATTTGATTAATTGCTTGTCTCTGCTATCTTAAGGTGGATCTTGTGCTCACTTTGTTAATAATGATGTCGCTCATGAGGATGTTTTAAGCAGAAAATTGTGGATTTAGCATATCTGATTTATTCAGCTACAGCGCAGTATTTGAAGGCAGTATTAAAATATTAGAATTTGTCCGCATTACAGAAATGTGCTGTATCATCACCTAGTCAGAGTGTTGAATCAATAAACTGAATTTAGAGTTTTTAAATGAATTTAGGGCAATGCCAGCGGTCCTTTCCTCATATGGCCCATTAAGGCTTCTGCGACATTTGCTCATGCTGTAGACAGAATTGCTTCTGCTGTTGTCTTTAGCAAGTAGCTTTATGACTGAGAATACGCCTGAGCCCGGCCGATGTTTTGTTTGACCACCTGGCCAAGCTGTCATGACTCTTTCAGGCCTCGCAGGTGGCCCTTCTCTTAACTGGCCATATTGCAGCATCAAAAACGTCTCTGTCTCTGCGGCGGATGACGGCACAATAAGGCATAACCCTAAAGACCTGACTGTCGAAGAAAAGCGGCAACAAAATCATCAGTCAGTGTAAAGCCAAGATTGTCTCCCAAGCTTCTCTTTGGCCTTATATTTAGAAGGACAGCATTCGACCCCCCCCAGGAATGTCTCGGACCGTCTCCTATGTGACTCATCCTAGGTCTACCACTTCTACCACAGCTGACAACTTTGGAAAGTTAAAACCTTATGCCGGCACTTTCTATAATTTCAGAAAGGTTCCGAATTATTATTATGTAGTCCTGGGTTGCTCTTTACCTCTGGGTTGCAATTATTAACACCATAAGATTATTAAAAGCATGTCAGTAGAACTTGCCTGAAGCTCAAACCATATGACCCCGGTATCCATCCTAAACTCTAACATGACTCGTAAAGTGCACTCTTCCTGTGGTGACTGCTTACAAAATATGGGCAGTTACAGTATGATTCTGGGAACATTGGTTATTCATAGGATAGCGGTTCATTTTGCAAAGAACGAATGCTTGATGTGCTATGAACTTTGGCCAGCAATAAGCCATTTTATACATCTTATTTGACTTAATAACGAGAAAAATCTGTGTTTCAAAATGTCATTGGATTGCAAGGAATAGGCACATCTCCTATGTAGTTCCTATGTTTTACATTAGGGATGTGCATTTGAGGTAGAATTGCTATTAGAATTGTGGCTGTCATTGTTAAAATAATATTTAATTAACCCCCCTCCACCCCCCCAACACAAACCTATATGAAGTAAGTATGAAAATATTTATTTACTTCCCGTCGACGGCAAAGCTCAAGCGCTGTAACATACAGCCTGTTAAACAGCCTACGCCTTTGCGCAGTTACGGCAAATAGTAGTTTCTGTATTTTTAACATTGCAATCCTAACAGCATAATCTGGATTATAAAATGCTCCATTAAATTATTTCCAAAAAAAATGAGACCTCTTGTTGCTACAAAAGGATAAGCCATCCATCCTTCTATCCATCCATTCATCCATTTTCTACACAGTCAATCCTGCTACAACACGACTAATGCATTCCTGAGAAACCTCAGGTTCACTAAAATCGTGTATTAAAATCAACAAATCCACTGGGAGAAATAGACTTCAGGGAATGTGACTCCAAAACTTAGTAACTTATGCTAAACAAAAAATGAATTCTATAATAAAGACAGCGATACAAGTGGCCAAGAATGTAATTATATGTGTTTTAAATGAGAAATGATATAAACGTCCTATGAGTTTCACTACAATTGGATAGTAACCACTTAAGCCTTGAAACTAGAACTAGATGATATTGATAAATGAATCACATTGCATTACTTGAAATCTTTGCAAAAATAGTATGATAGTTATAAAACAATTGAAACAATTTACCCAAAATTAATTATAAACAAGTAGAACTTGCTATTATCTACCAAAAGAGTCTTTATGGGGAAAGGCAAGTCAGTAGTTCACATTCTGTTTAGCACACCATAAAGTTCCTTCTGGTGCATTGAAAGCACACTCTTATTTAAAACTTTATTAAGAATGAATTTCACAGAACATGAATTACAGTACATAGAAAACTATAAGCTGTATAATCAGATTCTCTGACGTGTTGCTGCAAGTTGTGCCAACAGACACAAAATAAAAATCATGTCTATGGAATCCAAAATATGTGAGATGAGTCTGACTGCAGAATACTGGGGTTCTCCACTAGGGGGAGCTCCACTGTGGGGCCAGAAATCACATGACCTTCACTGTGTGACCGGAAATCACATGACCTCTACATCATGACGCTGCTGAGAGAACTAAGCAATTGCTGTTTGAATTTTGTTTCATTTACAGTTATGAAGATGGATATTTCTCATAATACCTTAAGCTACACGAAGGTGAGAATTTCACACCAAAATAGCAGATTTAAAATAGACTATTAATGTCTGTTTTTGTAAATTTAAATTAGATTATTAACACCCATTCCCAGTGTTGCAGTAATATCACCAAAAAAGCAAGTTATATATTTTAAAATGAACTATTAAAATCAGTTCTCAGTGTTGCACCAATGTCATATCCAGCACTGTGGAGATCATGTGATTTCTGAAGTTTGCATAACGTCATGCCTGGCCCAGGAGTGGAGTCATGTGATTTTTAATCCCCACAGTGGAGATAGCCCTAGTGGAGTTTGTTCAGTATTCTGCAACCAGACCCTCTTGCAATATTTCCATACAGCAGAAGACAGATGTCTTAAAGTGAGCAGTTCTTCAGTTTTCTCCTTCTTACTCATTATTTTACTCACAAACATGCCACACTGGCCTGAGTGAGCAAGGACATACAGTAAATGATTATAACTGGCTCAGAGAGCACAAGCAGACTTAGGCATAAACAGCAGTGGTAAACTACTGAATAAAACTCAAACTTATTATAGAATGGATAAATCACAGCTCATTCTTGCGGAAAAATATTTATTATTCGAATTTAACTTTTTTGTTTCTTTTCAATTTTATACACAGCTGAGGTAGGTTTCTACCAGCTTTGCATTCTGGGAGGGAGTAATGTTTGGCCACTCCTCTTGACAGGTTTGCTCAGACAGCAGTTGAGGACTATTGTTTCAGAGCATGCCACAGATTCTTGACGGGGTTGAGGTCAGAACGTTGATTGTACCACTACAGCGAATTCACCGTTTTCTGCAAACTGAATCAGGTTCCCTTGCAGTATGTTCTTGTATTCCCTTCAGTTCTGAGATGACCATCAGTCCCTGCTAAGAGGACATATCCCCACAGCTGGATTCTGCCATACTGACCACACTTCGGTGTAGGGGTGTGGGCCCTGTTACTTTTTCATGACACAGAGCTCTTTGATTAAAAAGTCCAGTCTTGGTCTCACCAGCTCACTGTACCTTCCCTGACGTCTCCTTAGCCTCTCCTCCTTCTTGAGGCTCTGAGTTTTGAGGGACTGACTGAGGGGTTGATGCTCTTCCATTTCTTTTGTTTTTCCAACAGCTTTTAAGTATTGCAGTAAAATCTCTTGTATCTGGCATTTATGAAGCAGTTCACTCAAGTGACTTGCACAATTCTAAATATAATTTTTAAAAATGTAAAATGTATAATAACACTGTTACAAAATAATGTTATTTGTTAAATGTTATTATTTGTTAAAATTTACACTGAACCGAAGTAGCAAAAAATACTGTATATGCTAGTTCCTACGTATACCTACAGTGACATGCTTTAGTATTCTGTCTGCTTGTTCCACTGATGTTTGCCTGCCATTTCTTGCATTATGTCAAATATCCTACTAGAAATAAGAGAACAACCATCATTTATAGGTGTGTAAAAAAGGATTGAGGTACGATTAAGAAATGCGTTACAATTCAGTTGTGTTCCAGAGTAACATTCAAGTATCTGGAATATTCAACTATGCGGCAGGCAGTATTTTGGTCCTGACGTTGCTGGATATGAGACCTTTTTCTGTAACTTTACCCAGCTTTGCTCTTGCCTGTATGTGTGTGTGTCTTAGAGAACAAGAGGGGATTTGCAAAAACGAAACAATTCCTATGTTCCTGTACACATAGTTGTACAAAATGGCAAATAAGGCATTTTTTCGTTTTGTTTCAGATAGTTAGTGAAGGGTGTGAAGGAGTCTTAGTAGGTGTAGCCACTATTGTCTAAAAAAGACCCTTCATTGACAACCTGTGGGGTTCAGAAGCAGTGTTAAGCAGTTGCTTTTTTCATTTTCAAGGGCATCTTTTTAGCTTTTAGTTTGGTGGTGTTTTTATTATGATTTTCTTTCAGATTCGCTTCCAGAAAAATAATCCTGAGGTTTATTCAGTAAACAGGGGGCAAAGTCCGGTTCTTAACCAGAATGGTAAGGTAGGTAGGTAGTTTACTCAATCGCAAGGGAAATGTTGGATATAAATAGGTTTCCATGTTAGGGAAACTTTATTTTCCTGTTATTTTTTTCTTTATTTCTGATATCTTCAGAACTCATTAATTTTCCCAATAAATATCTATTTGAGTATGTGACTATGCAATAAAATACACTGGAGAAAAGCTGTATGTGTAGCGTTTGTGAGCCAGCGACATTTGAAAGCTTCTTCAGGGTGCAAGTACTTTTGCCGTGTATGAAAACAGCAGTTCCAGGTCATGAGAGGGTTAGAGAAATGCATGTGCAGATTTGTTCATACTTAGAACTTTGGTCTGAGGTCACACCTGCCTTAAATTATTGTGTACAAGATCGTTCTGCTGAGTTTAGGATATCGGTGCTTTAGTGTGAAGTCGGCGAGGCCCGCGATTGTTTCTGTGCAAGCTGCACTAAATCCCCACAGCATGTGCTGTACAGAAGAAGCAGAGAGGGATGTCATGTTAGGGTTTAGGGTGGATTCAGAGTTGTGCCTTTTGAGATTCAGGCCAGTTCTACTGACATTATTACACTAAGAATCTAAGGCCCTGTTTACGCTTGGCTTTAAAATGCGCCATTGGCAATCAGCTCTCAAGTCGCATTCATTGTGATCCAATCTCGAACCACTTGCCCAGGTGGTTTGGAATGCATTTGACTACATATGTTTTGTTGTCTCAACGATAATATGTTCTGACATGTTATCGACAAGACATCACAATGTACAAGGGGCAATTTGACCTTCTAGTGAATGTGACATAGGCAGTAACCGAATCTGAACAGCTGGACACCTTGGAGACACGTGACAGAGATAGATGAAAACGGCGATGTGTGTCAGCTGCCCACTTGTAACCTGATTGCCCACGACACCTTTTAAAACCAATTTAAAGAAGGCCTAAATGCTCCAGGACTCGGGCTAAGGCAATGCTATGTATCAGAATTTTAGACAATAACTGCTGGACATTATAGTGTTTCATTATACAAAGGTGGTGAATTATTTAAAATAAACCAGAGGTTTCTCCAAGTCTCATTACTGTAACTGTATCCCTGTGATGTGTGTGCATACTGTGATGGGTTGTACATTAGGCAACACGAAGGGCTGTGTGTGTGTGTGTGTGTGTATTAAGTTTGTATTACTTTGTGGGGACCAAATATCCCTCACGATGTAATAAAAACCTGTTTTTTTGACGATGTGGCTTCTCTGCCTTTGCTCATTGACGGCAAATAATCAAATCGATGGCGATTGGGAGGCTCTGAATAGGGAGTGACAGGTGGCAGCCGCCCATGCACACTGGGGAAGCCGGGCAGCCGATATGAGGGTTGCCAGATGGGTCGGGACTCCCCCTTACATCCTTGCCATTGTAGAAGCTTAAGTCACACAAATCGCCTCCTGCAGGTTAACAGTGTAAAGTGTCATTTGAAGTCAGACATTATTTTTGTGCATTACAATTGAGTAAAAAATTTAACTATGTCGTACTGAAACTGTTAAAATTTCATGCATTTTTATATCATAATATCTGGACAGTTATTGATTTGACTTTCATTTAGTCTATAAATCTACTACACTGGGAGATGTATTATATCCATATAAAGTATGGTGTACTGTCCTGTCTGTGAATTAGTAATTATAACATTGGTTAATGTACATAGACTAAGTGATTGTGCATGCAGTCTATCTGTTGGGTGCCCTGAGAAGCATCCAGATAAGCCTTAATGTAATGTGTTTTGTTAATCATAATTTTATTAGACCTGATTTGCATAGAATGTATTAAAAATGGCTGCCCAGAGCTGGGAGCTTGTTCTGTAGTAGCACATTTAATCACAGGATGTTTACATGCAGATTCTGTCATGCTGACACTGTCCCTCTACTGGTCAGACACAGAATTACACACCTTTGCTGCTAAACTGGGTCTCCCATTTATGCCACAAGTTCATCATCAGATCAGTTTCTACACGTCTATAGGCAGAAGCGCAACACACTTCTCCGGGTGCAGCAAGCAGGGATGGATGTGCGCCAGGGCGGATATTTGCTGAGCGCTGGCCGTGAGTCTGGCAGAAGGAGCTGGGCAGGCGTCCCGCTGAGCGTGGCGAGCGTCCGTGGGAGGCACCTCGTGCTCTCCTGTGGCTGACCTTCAGCTGCTCTGCTGCTCACTTCCTGTCCCTGATAAATGGGGCAGCAGGATAGCCTGCGGAGTTTGTACAGCCGCTCCTGGGGGAGCAGGGTGACACACACACACACACACACACACATACATACATACCACCTTCAGCTCAGTCTTGGGGGGGCACACACCCCATGGAAAGAGGCGCGATATGTTCATGCAGACGGAGGCCTCAGTGCCCCCTGCTCCCATGTGACCGCCGGAAAAGACTGATGAGGACACATTGTGCCAAAAGCCTCACTACGCTTCACCTTTAAGTTCCCTCCCCCAGTCACACCTGTGCGTGCTTCACACCGTCCCCATTCCATCACTTATTTCTCCAAGTATCACCTGGACCCATCACCTGAAATGGACAGGTATTCCTAATATACACTCTCTTTTCATTTTCCCCCATGACTCTTCTCCGTTCTCCAAAAATCAATGTAAAGGTCAGCTCCTGGTTCATTCGGGGCCTGCATCCACTTCGCTATGGTCTTGGCTCCTCCTAGTCCCGCCTCCGTGCCCTGTGGCCTGAGCGCTCGGCCCCTGGTGGTGCAGCCATCTGTGCAGTTAGCTGAAGAGCGATGGTGCCAGCAGCAGGGCCTGCTTTCACTTCCTCTGGACCATTAAGCACAGCTGTCAGTAAAGGCGCCAGACGTCTGAATAGCTGAGGGAGGCTTTATTGTCATTTATGACTTGATTTTGTTACATCTTAAAAGACAGACTCTTTGTACTGTACCTGACATGAAATGTTTTGTCAGGCCTAAGACTATCCTTAGCCGGTGATAGGGTGCTTTCTAGGGACGAACCCGGACTTTAGCCTATGAAACTGTATTTTGTATGTAAAGTGCTTTGGTACACATAACTGTCTTTAGTCAACTGGACTGTGTTTAGCTAATGGCACAGTGTTTTATAAGGACTAACCTTTTCTTTAGCCAATGGCACAGTGTTTTGTTCAGACTAACCCTGTCTTTAACCAGTGGCATGGTGCTTTGCTACTACTAACACTGTCTTTAGCCAATACGTGACTTTGTTATTGAACATACTGGCAGCTGTTTGATATCTGTTGTGCCTCCTGTAAGGGTTATGGGCAAACCTGGGTTTGAATAGGGGGAAACTGCTCTTTGCTATGTAGCGGTATCCGTTACCACTAACAGGCTTTAAAAATATCTAATTTAAACTGCAACATGTGTTATATCTGAGAAGTCATTTGAAACCCATTCAGAAATAACAGTGGAAAAAATACCCAAAATGACTTATGTACTGGTTCTGTGGAGTTTAACGTCACCCTGATTGCATTATTTTTTTTAAATTAGTGTTTTGCTTCGTTGTCATCAATGAACAGTAAAAATGAGAGCTGATACTGTTTTGTCATAGTATCCATGATTCCATATGTGGAGTCTCTCTCAGCGTACATGGACAGAATTGAAGTGAAGTCATTGTCCAACACATTTGATAGACTGGACATCCAGTCAGTCAGTGTTTTTCGTATCTGATAGCTGAATTCATTTTATTATTAGGGCTGAAAAGGTTTCTGTGAATGAGAACATTATGGACCCATTTTCCATTTATCTTTGATACGATTATGCGGGGGGTGGGTGGGTTCAGGCTGATATCAGTCCCAAAACCCTGAATGTATACTAATATGTTTCGTGTTCAGCCTTGAAACATGGGCTCTCTGTTTGCATTGCTTTGTGGACACAGCCTCCTGAATTTTCTATTTATCTCTGTGTCACCCTCATAAACCTGCTTCTTGTTACCAAGGGCTCATTTCATGTGATTGTTCATCACCATGACACTTGAACTCATTGTTAGTCATTGAAGCAGCAAGAAACTGTTATTGGACTCTGAGGTACCTAGGCAGTTATGGAATGAACAACGATGAAAATGCAACAGATGCATGCAAACAGCTAACAGTCGACAAAATTGCTCCATTTTTTTCAAATAGGAACTTTTAGCTATTCATCATAATTGTCTAAGTGGATTGTAGTCTGTTTGTATTTTTCATATTATACACAATATCAGTCAAAAGTTCGGACATGCTAAGCTACCTACGAAGGAGACTAATGTTGTCGCATCACATGACCAGGCCACCTGAACTAAACAAAGTATAATTGATTTTGGAGGAATTTGACAAGAAGTGAAGGAAACGTGGCCAATGAGAGCTCAGCATATGTGGGACCTTCTTCGGAACAGCAGGAAAAGCATCCCAGGAGGCCTCCTCATGAAATTGGCATAGAGGAGACAGTAGGGTCAGACAGTCCCTGGAGCAGATGGAGTCCATTTCAGGAAATCCTCCCCTGTATCAACCAGCGGTGAGATAGTGGTGAGCACGCTATGGTTGTTAAGTTATCTGGCAGCAGGTGATGATACAGCTGTGATATGCCTGTCTAATGTGGCTATTGTGCAGTGGCATCAACAGGTTTAAATTATTTTAGTCAAAAGACTCATATTTATGATGACAAGAATATACATTTATTCATCTGATTCTGAAGTTTGATAATGTGTACCATTATACTGACATCTTTTCTTATTGAGAGGACAGAATATGAATATGAAAAATACTGATTGTGTAGAAGTTACTTCTCTTGTCCCAGCTGTGAGGAGGCTACTCCTCTTTCTCAGTGTCTCAAAGGTTTATCACTGACCTCCTCTTCATCTTCTCTCTTTAAAGGACTGCCTTTGTCCTTTAAAGCTGCCATTAACTGCACTTCACCAGTCCATCTGATACCCAGGGTAGTCTGGTACAGCTGCTTGGTCTCTCCTCATGGCATCTGGATGGTTTCCTGTGGTCTTGTTGTGCCAGGATGTCCTCTTAGCTCCTGCCGTGCTCTCACTTTCCAGGATGAATGTACTGACTTTGCAGTATCCGAACATTTAATTTATGCTTTTTAACCCTTTACTGCCACAGTACTTACATCACCCCCTCGCAGTCTATACTCTTCAGCATCTTCCTTTCATTTTTTATACTCCATTTCAATGTCTGTACTGTACCTTTATTTCAGTACTTCACCTTCACGCTGTCTGTACTGCGCCTCCTCCTCTTAACTGTACATACACTGCAATGGCTCCTTGTGTTCTCTGAATCTGTACGAAAATAGAACAGGAGCAGTACAGACCTCCACTGTCTGTTCTGTCCTACCACTGCATCGTCTGTGTCTCTGTCTCTGCACCCCAGAGTATCTTTTCTTTATGCAGAGGTGCTGCTGGAATCTCTCTTCTGAGACACATAACATTATTCTTTATTTCATTAATGCATATATATTTCTGTCTCCCGCATGATGTTTATCTGAGAGTGAGACAGTGATCCCTTACGCTGAACCAAGGCTCCCCTCCATTCTTCTTCTGTTTTCTGCCTTATTCCTTATTCTCCCAGCTGTCACGCTGGGATCCTGTCACTTTAGAAAGAGTCTGCTGTTAAATATTAATCAGGACAAGAGTATGTGCATTTGATTCACACTTGTCAAAAAGATGTATGTGATGCATGTGTAAATAATTTTGCTCCTGTACAAGATGCAGGCCAGCAGTTGTGACAAACTATGAAAGTGATCTTGTAATCCTGCAGTTTTTCCCAGAGGAACATGAAATATCATCATGGCAGTGTTTAAACACCACCACATTTGGAGCCTTATTGATTTTCAAAAATATTCTTACAGTGCTTAACTGCCTGTAACTAGAATATTGAATTTTTATATACTGTATGTATGGGAAAATTTTGTGTTCTCCAAAAGGCTGTTGTCATTCAGTGCATTGAGCCTGTTCTTCTACATCGTTACAGCAGATCAGGTCCCCAGTCACTTTTAACAAGGCCTGGTGACAGTTGATTGCTTTCTCATGAAGATGAACCTATTAAGTAGTTTACCAGACCACTTAGTAAGGTAATTTAAAGCTATACCTAGGAGAAGGACAATGAAAGAAGATGAATCATCAGATGAATCAGAGTGGCAGCTAATGATGCTTATAGGGTGGTTTTGCACTCAGTAAGCAACATTAAGGCCCTCAGTTCATTTTATAGGCTGTGTAGTGTTCTAGATTGTCAATGCATACTCTATTTTATTTAATCTTGACCCCCCCGAACCGATCAAATTCATTGGCATACAGACATACAGGAATACGGAATATTGGACATTTACTGGGTTTTGGAAACTTAGTGTGTCAAATGTGACATATTCCCTGGTCTCTAGCAATCTGACAGACTATAATAACATTAACATTAACCTGTAACTGAAATATCACCTGGTTTTGTCTGTAAAGAGGTTCCTTCAAGAAAGATATCGGTCAGACAGGGTCTGAAAAGATGATGTATAAGAGGTATAAACTGATATGTCTTAGATTCATCCTATCAAGTCTGCATCATTCTTAATTCACTTGCCTTCTAGATTGTGTTAGTATATGCATTGTAATTTCAAAAGAATTTTTTTTCCACAATTTACTTTGAATTAATAGGCATGATATGAGCCATCAAAGTATTTTACAGTCAATTACATTGTTCATTAATGCTCTGATGTTGTGCTTGATATCTAAAGCAAAGGCCTTTGTAAAATCAATCAATCTTTGTATAGCACGATTTGAACCACAGTGTTTCATAATGCTCTACACACATTTTAAAAGAATATGAAAACGCAAGAAATTTTAAATATACACAAAAGAAATAATAAATTATGTGCATAAAATAAACAAATAAAATGACATGTTATCATATGATGAAAAGATCAGTTTTCAGCCAAGTTTAGAATGTATTAAGTCATTCAGCAGCTCTCAGGTTTTCTGGGAGAGAGTTTCCAGAGCTCATAGTGATCATAGTGACTAAAACCTCCCTCCTTAGTCGGGTTTTAGGGATAATCAGTATTGTACTGCCGGATGATTCAAACAATGAAACAAAGGCAAAAATTCATTTTTTCACAGTCAATAGATGATATGGAGGTGATAGTGTGCTGTTTTGCAGTCATTGCTGATATATATACAGTTTTGATGTGCATAGTTTTATAACTGACTATCACAAACTTTGGGGAAATGACAGACCTCAAGACATAAGAACATAAGAAATTTACAAACGAGAGGAGGCCATTCGACCCATCAAGCTTGTTTGGGGAGAACTTAACTAATAGCTCAGAGTTAAAATCTTATCTAGCTCTGATATAAAGGAACCCAGGGTTTTAGCCTGCACTACATGAACAGGAAGACTATTCCATACTCTGACTACACACTGTGTAAAGAAGTGTTTTCTCAAATTCAGTATAAAATGTTCTCCTGCTAATTTCCACCTATGGCCACGGGTTCTAGTATTTAAACTAATATTGAAATAGCCATTTAGCTGAACAGCATCCAGACCTATTAGAATCTTATAGACCTGGATCATGTCCCCCCTTAGTCTCCTTTGCTCAAGGCTAAACAGATTCAGCTCAGCCAACCTCTCCTCATAAGACTTTCCTCTTAGACCAGGAATCATTCTCGTAGCCCTCCATTGTAGCATACCTTTTCCAGGTATAGTGACCAAACCTGCACGCAATATTCTAGGTGGGGTCTTACCAAGGAATTATATAACTGTAACATCACCTCCCTTGACTTAAACTCCACACACCTAGAGATATAACCCAACATTCTATTGCCCTTTTTTTATTGCTTCCTCACACTGGCGAGAGTGGGACATGGAAGCATTAACATACACGCTGAGATCTTTCTCGTAATCAGCTACCTTTATTTCAGTGGAACCCATAAAACATCTGTACTTTATATTTCTGCTCTCTGCATGGATTACCTTACATTTATCTAAATACAAACATCTGCTCCATCTTGGGTGGTGCGCGTTTCCTAAATCTTCCCAGGCTGCAACTGAAGCCTCCATCTTAGGTTCCCAGGTGTGGGCGGAATTTCAGCTGGGAAAGGCCAGTGATATTTATCCAGCTCTGAATTTTACCTGGATGCAGAAAATAAGGCCAGCTTAATGTCTCATAGATGTTCTGACTACGGTGGAAAGGTTGCAGATTTCAAAAAGGTTCATTTGTACCTGGGTCTTTTTCAGAGAATCATAGATTCAATCACTTGTTAACTAGTAAAAAGATGCAGAGGTAGCTGTGTAGCAGATGTCGCTGTGCCTTGTTGATATTTTCATAGAGCTCCAGGTTTTTCATCAGTCTGTTATACAAAACTGACCTCCATTTCTGTTGTTTTTGTGGCTTGTTTTTATATCTGTCATAAAACAACAGTGAATGACTATTATAAAACCCAGACCCTTAATTTGTGCAGGATCATCAGGACAGACATATCTGCAGTGGTAACTGATTTCAGGGGCAGGGCAGCTGGGAGACCTGGGCTGACAGAGGTCATGGAGCTCCCCCCTGTGTAAGTGCAGATGGTGCTGTGGCAGGACTGAGATCACCATTCCTGGAGTGCAATCTTTTCTCACAATGTAACAGCATACAGTTTGGGTGATTGTGGTCAGTGAGTGTGATTTGCCCTTAGAGCCGGTACACTTTATGAAGAAACATGTTTGGACACCTGACCATTACGCCTACCATACAGGAACTTTCATAACCTCCCATTCTAAATCCATAGGCACCAATATGGAGGTGGTCTCACCTCTGCAGCTATAACAGCTGCCACTCTTCTGGAAAGGCTTTCCACAGTGTGTCTGTAGGAGTTTTTGCTCATTCATTGTGAGGTTAGGCACTGATATTGGATGTGAAAGCCTGGCTCGCAATCTCCATTCTAGTTCACCCCAAAGTTGTTAGATGGGGCCCAGTCCAACCCCTGACAAACATCCGCATACCATCCCTCCAAAACTTTACACTTGGCACAATGCAGGCAAGTAATGTTCTCCTGGCATCTGCCAAACTCAGACTCATCCATCAGACTGCCAGACAGAGAAGCCTGTTCCGTCACTCCACAGAACACGTTTGCACTGCTCCATACTTCAGTGGCGGCATGCTTTACACCACTCCATCAGATGCTTGGAGTTGCACTTGGTGATGTGAGGCTTGCTTGCAGCTGCTCGGCTATGGAAGCCCCATTCCATGAAGCTCCCAACGCAGTTTTCCTCTCATTAATGCCAGAGCAGAGTGTTGGCCACTGTTACGCACTCGGCAACCTCCCTCTGTTACTTTACGTGGTCTGACACTTTGTGGCTGAGTTTCTGTTGTCCCTAAAAGGTTCCACTTTGCAATAACATCACTTAGAGTTGACCATTGAATATCTAGCAGGGAAGACATTTCATGAACTGACTTATTGCAAAGGTGGCATCCTATAAACATGAAAGGTGCACAGGCTCAAATTTAACATTGCGAAGTTGTCAATTTGAGCCAGTGCACCTTTCATGTTTAAAGTACTAAAGTGTTATTTTGTTTAAATTAAA
>JAABNX020000021.1:8636638-8649726 GCA_015163995.2 Mormyrus lacerda
TCGTTTTGCATCTTGTTAGTTTTGTTACTAGCTTGCTGCAGTTCTACAAAGTGTAACGTTACATGTCTATAGGGGGGCGGGGCGCGTTAATTGCGTCAAAAATATTGACGCATTATTTTTTTCTGTGATTAATTAATCTAATTAACGCGTTAAATTCCCAGCCCTAATAGATAATATAGTTTTCCGTGAAATGGCAGTATGAACGGATAGGGCAGGGCCAGTAAGTATAATGCAGTGTAGATGTGTGAGGTATAAATCAGGTAATTGCAACTTGGATCTATACTACATTCATAAACCAACTGAATGGCTGTGCTGATTGGCCAATTATATCACATGACTTTATCATACAGTCTCTTTCATATGTGACGTATTTCAAAAACAAACGTTATTACTGGCCATCGAAGTTTTATGTGATGTTTGGAAGAATTAGTAGGAGGACATAAAGATCATGATCTCTGTGATACAAATGAAAAGTAGACATGGATGTCTTCAAGATGGATCATAATATAAAATTGTCAGATCACCCACCCCTAACCAGAATCAGATTTAACCAGAAAGAAGAATGCAGGGGTGAAAACACCCCAATTCGGCGTAGCAGACCAAATGCAGAGACAGCAATCAGGACACCATTTCTCTCTCTGTAGTGACCTGATCAGTTATTTTGCGTTAGATGTTATCATTATATGAATGATTACAGTGATGAGGCCCAAAGGAAACGTCTTCTATCCATTGTTTGGCTAGGACACTATTCCACTCCCTGACATCACTCTTTGGTGACCCCTGTAGTCACTGCGGTGCCTACGGTGCTGTCAGTGTAATTGGGAAAACAGTGCTGTGCCTCACAGTCAGGAGATTGAAGAGAAGCAGGAGGCTGACAGAAAACGTGCTGAAGGAGCTGTATTGCAGACCTCAAACGTCCATACCTGGTATGGATGCTGCAGGGTATAGGGGACCTGGGGTAGTGTGATTCAGAAATCAGATTGGAATATTCTGGGGGACGAAGGGGGGGCATTTAGGCATGTTTATGGATATTCTGTGACTGAGCAGATGTTGCTGGTCTATGACAAATAAACCACATTGTTGCTACCCTCATCAACAGAACATGAGAAAATCAGCCTAGATCGTTTCCCTAGCAACTGCCATAAAGAATGTTGTTGTTCCTGAGCAGAAATAGGCCGCATATCAGCACCAGGCCTGGTACCATACAGTCTGACTGGTTTGAGCCCACAGCATTTGTCTGGAGTGATCTGCGCAACAGCCAGAGGTATATGGTTGTAAGGTATCGTGCAAAGTTTGTTTTACTCTCTGATTTCAGCTCTATTTTCTCATTCCCTGTTCAGTCCAACCACATCACACCGCCCTTCAAAATGCAATTTCCTCCTCATAGGATTAAAAATAATACTTCTCAATTGTTTCCAAATCCAGAGAAAATGGTAGCTTTTTAAATGCTACATAAGATACACTATATTGCCAAAAGTATTGGGACACCTGTCTTTACACACACATGAACTTTAACGACATGCCATTCTTAATACATAGGCTTTATTATGGAGGTGGCCAACCCTTTGCTGCTGTAACAGCTTCAACTCTTCTGGGAAGGCTGTCCACAAGGTTTAGGAATGTGTTTATGGGAATTTCTGACAATTCTTCCAGGAGAGTATTTGTGAGGTCAGGCACTGAGGTTGGACGAGAAGGCCTGGCTCTTAATCTCCACTCTAATTCATCCCAAATGTGTTCTATTGGGTTGGGGTCAAGGTTCTGTGCAGGCCAGTCAAGTTCTTTCATACCATACACACTCATCCATGTCCTTATGGACCTTGCTTTGTACCCCAGTGTTCAGTCATGTTGAAATAGGAAGGGGCTATTCCCAAGCTGTTCCCATAAAGTTGGAAGCATGAAATTGTCCAAAATGGCTTTGAATGCTGCAGCATTAAGAGTTCCTTTCACTGGAACTATGGGGCCAAGCCCAACTGATGAATTGTGATTTTTCACTCCAGAGAACACGTCTCCACTGCTCTAGAGTCCAGTGGCAGTGTGCTTTACACCCCTGCATCCAACACTTTGCATCACTGTTGGCGATGTAAGGCTTGGATGTAGCTGCTCAGCCATGGAAATCCATTCTATGAAGTTCTGTATGCACTGTTCTTGATCTAATCTGAAGGCCATATGAAGATTGGAGGTCTGTAGCTATTGACTTTGCAGACAGTTGGCGACTTCTGCACACTGTGCGCCTCAGCATGCGTTGTCCTCGATCTGTGTCATCACTTCATGGCTGAGTTGCTGTTGTTCACAATTGCTTCCACTTTCTTATAACACCCCTTACAGTTGATTGTGGACTACCCAGCAGAGAAGACATTTCACAAACTGACTTATTGCATTGGTAGAATCCTATCACAGTAACATGCTAAAATTCATTGAATTCTTCAGAACAGCCTATTCTTTCACAAATGTTTGTAAACCTGACTGCATGGCTAGGTGCTTGATTTTATACACCTGTGGCAATGGGTCTGAATGAAGCACCTGAATTCACTGAGCTCCTGAGAGCGCCCCATTCATTCACAAATGTTTGTAGAAGCAGTCTTGATTTTATACACCTCTGTCTATGCAATTGATTGGAACACCTGAATTCATTGATTTGGAGTGGTGTCCCAATACCTTTGACGATATAGTGTAATCCAACAATACTTTACTTGATGGGGCACAAATACTTAGTAATAACTCAGTTACTACTGAAGTATAAATCATGAACAAATATAGTCACTACTTGAGAAACCATGCATCATGATTTGTATGTGCAGCTTTGTCAGAATAAATGGTGATTGGAATTTAGGTAACTACAGTGGGAATTTACTGGTTCAGTATTTTAGCACTATAAAAAATCAGCCCCTAACTATAATTTGTCAGGTATTCGATCCCAGAATGCATCGGTTCTTGTTTTTGACCTTTTGAGTAAAACCTTCCTCAGCTCTTGCCATTGTTTTTTTTCCCATATTCACAACTCAAAGTTCATGTGTAAGTTTATTGTGTGCTGTAAGTGTACACCATCTGCTTCCACCCTCTCTCCATCTGCTGGTGTTACTCTCCTGCCAGTCATGTCTGTTGGGGTTAATGCAGATCGCTGTTCTTGTAGCAGTGATGTCAAATCAGAGCTCTCTAGTGGTTTCGCCATAAGTTTTGATAGTTGATAACATGTGAGTCCTGCTCTGAGTCTGCCCTGGGGTGGGGCACAGTCCTGCTCTGAGTCTGCCCTGGGGTGGGGCACATTGGAGTCCTGAACATTTAGCAATAGTGTTGGACACCTTTTCATGGGATACCTAAAAAACCTCCCAGAAACCTTGTATAGGTAATAATATGGGATGTATTTTGAGAGAATACACCAAAACTGGAGCTGTGTTGCATGGTGGCACATTAACGGACGGCCACAGGTGTAGATCTGGTGAAGTTGATTACAGTGAAACAGGTCGCACAAAGCTGGGCTGATAATAATGGCTTTTGGAAATGTGGGGAGAGTTTGTAGGGGTGGGCTAGACATTGTACTGATTGGGGCATGAGGGAGGAGTAGGCTTTAAATGGGGGGGGGGGGGGGGATGGAATACATTATTGCTAGTTTTCTTTATTTCCATGTGGCCTTAAGTGGCCCAGATGAATTCCTGTTATTTTTGAATGTTACTGAAAGGCATTTGTTGGAAGGGAAACTCTATGCAACATACAGATAGAAAGCAATCGGTCCCTGTGCCTTATTTTAGTGTCAAGGGCAATCTGCAGGTCATTCATGGTGTATTACTTCCTACAGGACAGATGTTGGTATTTCGTTTTAATTTCTTTCCTCTCCACAAAACACCCACCCACAGGGCTCAGGATGACTTTCACGTTTCTCTTTGAGAGGATAGCGGCCGCGTTCTTTAATTATTTCTGGTAGCATTTTTACCTCTGCAGTAGTTTGCAACCTTTATAGAGCAGGACCTGTGGGGTTTTAGGCTTGTGCCAAAAAGAGGCGAGTTTGCTGTCCACTGTGACTCTGCCAGTAGTCTGGTGGCCTGTCACAGGGTCACCATGCGTCATTGTTTCTCTGAATGCTTACCTGCCAGATGTCTGCAGTTGAGTCCAAATCCTCTATCTTTCCTCTGTTCTGCTGTAGTTCTCATTCTCCACTCTTATACTATTATTATCGCTGCTTGGCACTTTGCAGTTTTTAACACTAGGTAGTTTTGGCCACAGTGACCTCGTCAAATTATAATGTAATTTAAAAAGGGTAGCATCTCAGTTCTGGTGAATTACTGAGACCATTTATCTCAGTTTCTTAGCTGCGAAATCAAATTCCTGAATAAATGTGATAGTTTCCATGCTCTGTACAAACACCAGAACTCACCGTTGAAAGTTGACTGAGGAGCCAGATTGGGTTTAGAATGATGATATTTGCATTATCTTTTAACCTGTATGAGCACCACCACACATCTTAAGGAGAGCATTGCTTTTGTTATCCTTCTGTAAGATTTGCACTGATAAGCACACAGATGAGCCAACGCTGGTTTTTATTCAGAGTAGGGGGCTACAGAAATGGATATGAGCGAGATCGGCTCAACAGCGCTGGCTGACAAGAAGAAGGGGAAAAACTAAGGAACAGCATTTTGGCAAGTACTGAAAATACTCAGCTGGGACCTAGGATGAGGGAACAGGTCCAGTGGAAACCATTAAGTTTACTCATGCCAGCTACACAATCCTTGTGGTCTGTCAGAATCAGGTGGATCCGGCATGAAACTCATCCCACGATGCTCTGAGTCACAAGCTGCTTTGACCCATACATGCAGAATGCAGATACCTCGCAGGTTATGAAACACCTAGACACTTTTCAGTCATTTTTATATTGATTGCCTGTGGTCATAGGTAATGCCAGGCCCATTGTAATTCCCGGTACTATGTGCTCAAGGGGTGGAACAAGGAAGAGATCAGCACCATGACATAGCAAGGAGAAGTGATCAATCTGAGTGCCCTTACATTTTCCGAAAGACTCTTTGTTGGCAGGGAAGGTCTGTATGCACAATGACTGTGACAAATAGTGTTGAATCTAGTGACTGCATTTATGATTGCAGATTTTAGCCTTATCATTTTACTAGCAATGACTTTACTAATATTTAAAACTTTTGGATTTTTTTTCTTTTTACCTTAAAGGTGTTTCTTTAGACATTTGGTTTTGTGTGACCCTGTCAGATATTGCATTATTGATTCCATTCCTGTATCAAATTGCTGCTCAATGCAGTTCACAACAATACTCTATATCATAACAATACAGTAGAAAGAAGTCAAAAGTTTTAAAATGCACCAAACATCCAGAAGCTTTTGTCTGCATGCATTAACATTGACTGATTTAAAGGCTTTGTTGCCATAGCAACACCAAACCGCCAAAGGCCTTGGCATATAATAAAGTTTGTAATGAAGTGACACCCACCTAACAGGCTTAAAATCCAAATGGAACATATGAGAAACATTAGCGCCTCCTACAGGTAGTGAAACATGATGGCATCGGCTGCGTGGGTCACAAGTAGCCTTTGTGTACTAAGGCCCTGAGGCGGAGTCGGAGTATTGATGCTGTGATTAACAGCATAATGAAGAGAAGCCAGGGAATACCACCTCTGTGATTAACACTGGTGGAGGAGTTGGGGAATACCGGTACTGTGATTAACACGGGTGGAGGAGTTGAGGGGTGCAGACGTAGTGACTAACACGAGTAGAGGAGCTGGAGAGTAGCCACTGTGACTAACATGGGTGGAGTCGTTGGGGGATGCAGGGTCTGTGATTAACATGGGTGGAGGAGTTGGGGAATACCGGTACTGTGATTAACACAGGTGGAAGAGTTGGAGGGTGCAGACGTAGTGACTAACACGAGTAGAGGAGCTGGAGAGTAGCCACTGTGATTAACATGGGTGGAGGAGTTGGGGAACACAGACACTGTGATTAACACATGAAGAGGAGGAGGAGCATTCAGATACTAACATTAAGAACAGAAGGAGCATTTCAAAAAAGTTCTCACCTACCTAACAACTTTATCGTTAATGTATTTTCTCTTTTTCACTGTAAACCTGTACTTCCGTTTCAGCTGGGGTTAAGTTGTAAGAGTTTGTTTTTGTGTGTAATAATAATAGCACCACAGAAACTACTGGACTGAAGTGGACTGAAGTGGAGGCATGATGACTCTGGGTTAGTGTGGGGAAAATGTCTTCCATAGCAGGATGATCATTTATTGTGTTGGTGATCATTGCAGCAGGAGATTTTATAACACACTGGTCCGCTCTTTCATTTTTTTGTTTACATGTGTGCCTGATAACAGACAGAACAAAATGCTCCATTTCTGACAAATCCACATTTCAACAGCCCAATTTTTAATTATTACTGTATAATTTTTTAATAAACCCAGTTTATGAAGCCTGCTTTTTTCCGTAAATCTTTTCTACACACAACAGGTGCTCTGGCTAACCTGGATTAACTAACCATTTACTAACCTGCGTAAGGTCTGTGTTGGTTAACTGATTAACATGAACCATGTGTTGAGAAAGTGGGTGAGAGACAGGGGCAAGCTAAGATTATATAAGAGCCAGGCTCACAGTGACTCATTGTGGAGGTTCCTTGTGAGAATCTTTTGAAAATGTTTCTGGGATAATGTAATCACACACACACACATATACAGTATACTGTATATATATATATATATATATTGTGCACTTGTCGTTTGCCTTTATCATTTAACTCTGGTGTTTCTAAATTTTATCTTGTCACTGATTTCGTGATTCTTACTTTGTTTGAATGTAAATCAGCGCCTTAATTTTATGGGTCGTGTTGGACATCAGTACATTATGGATGCTAAGCTTTGAATGGGAATCATGTGTAGCTGCTGTTTGCATTTCGCTTTGTTATGTAGTGAGGCAGATGGTGAACTTTTGCTTTCAATGTCAGTTACACTGTGGTCACCTGCCCACGGCCGCTGAACCACTGTTGCTATCATCTTTGCTCAAGACTTTTTATATGTTGTCTACTCTTCTGATTTATAAAGTAAGAAGCGGTTTTCTAGGCATACTACTTGACTCCTTTCTTCAAACAACTCAGGGAATTATTTTGCTTTCCTAGTATTGTCAGTTTCACTACACTAATTAAATATGATTGATTATTCAATCCCACAATGCTGACCAGGATAATTGAATGAATGGATGGATGGATGGATGATTTAGTGTACCTTTAGGTCATAACATCACTGCAATTGATGATCTGATCTAATCCAGAGTCTGCCTGGACTAGCACCAGTGATCTTCCTTTATAGACTGTGTCCACTGTGTGCAGCAGGACTCACTGTAATGGCAGGACTCTCATGGGACCTGCAAGATATCTTCATCCCCACATCTCACTCTTCAAATAATAATGTTGTCTAGAGTAAAAGAGGTCTCTTTTCTTACAGGTCTGGTGTTGAAGTGACCCCTTTGCAGGATGTGGTTTCATTGAGCAACAGCCTCTCTCCCTCTTATCTTTTATGCTGTGACTTTAATAATCTTGCTGTCTTTCATCTTTTATCTGTAAAAAATCTTTACTGCGATCTACAAACAGTAACATCCAATTTGACATCTGCAGGAGGCACCACAATGCAAAGTGCCTTTGCTTATGAAATTATAGCAAAAGATACTGTACTTGTTATCAATTAAATTAATTTTAATTTATCTAGTAGGTGCTTTTATCCAAAATGACATACAGTACATGTGAGGCAGGTAATACATCACTAGCATAATACTGTCAAGGAGCCAGCTTGTATACACGTGCAGCTAGGCTTATCTTCCAGCAAATGTCCAGTAGTAAGTGCTATGCAAAACATCATTAGAATGTTTTAGTGGGTAGCGGTATTACCACATACCTCTGGAGTTGAGCTTCAAACTATGCCCTGTGTGTGTTGCATTTGCATGTTCCTCCAAAAACATGCCCTTAACTGATTTCGCATCTCTGAATTCCCCACAGGCTGTGAATAAGGACTTTGAGATCACCTACTGTAGCATTAACATGGTTTGTGTTCACAGGCAATAGTTAAGTCTATATTTGCTTTTTGCTTACATTTGGGGCAGAAGTGACTGACATGAACGAAAAGGGAGAAAGTGGTTATTGGTTATTCAAAACAAGACAGAAGAAGCTCTCTGCTAGGTGCTCTACCATGCCGGCATCTCCACAGCTTAACAGGACCCCTGCTGAACACTAAATTCACCCTTAGCCTCCTCATCACTTTCTGGCCCTTAGAGTCCAAGGACACCCCACTGCTAAAGTAAGCCTCCCCCTCATGCTAGTGACACTGGAGATGGTGGCTGAAGTCACCTCTCTACCAAGCACTCCAGAGGTACTGGAGGATTACATCACCCTTCGGGTGCAGGTCTTGGAGGTCATCGTAGAGTGAGTTTTTACTGTATGGGGGTGATCAGGACATGGTCATCTCCACAATTGGGGGGATGTTGTGTCTGTTCACATAAATCCTGTTAGACTGTTGGAGAGTAGCTTCTACACTCCCCGCCCCCCACTGCTCCTCTTATCAGGAATGGTGACACATAAACCTTAATTGCTTGGTTCATTACTTTGTTTTTCTTGCAGTTTCCAGCGAGTCCTTATCAGCATCCTCTCCGGGCCAAGCTCCACCACAGGAACAATAACCAGCGCTAAACCCAATTCCAACTGGGCCGTGCACAATTAAAACGGCCCTGATAGCCAGAGTGACATCTCAGGCATGTGGGCTTCAGCAGAGGAGCTCTTCCGTTTGTCGTGGGGTGTTCCCATGGTGATGCTCGTAAGCATCGCAATAGCCAGCTCTGTGGGGCATTGGCTTCAGTGGCACCTCAGCCATAAATCGACCTGCAAGGTATGGATTTCTTTGCCTCTCTCTTCCCCCTCATGCACTGACGTTTGCAGAGCTTCTTCTTATTGGTTCGTCTGCTTCCTGACTGTCAGTTCCCCCCATGGTGTTACACCACTTCCTTACTCTGGGTTGCTACATTATAAGCCCTATGCTGAGTATATCGACCAGATCAGCTGCTTGTTCTCTTTACTCCCGCCCTATATTCCTCGCACGCCATTGGTCCTCCACTAGGTGTGTCATAACCCCTTGTCTGCACCCTCCAACTCTTCCACCTGTGTCAACAAAGGCAGTGTTTCCAAACCTGGTCCTCAGGGATCCACAGACGGTCCACGTTTTTGTTTTCTCCTAGATCCCTGCCAGACAGTTCACCTGTAGGAAGCTGGGAGGGAGCAAAAACGTGGACTGTCTGCAAGTCCCCAGGGACTGGATTAGGAAACACTCAACCAGGGTCTAAGCATAGGAAATTTCTTTTGTTAAGCGCTACACAAACTGTCCCCAACTTACAATCAATGCAGTTTACAATGGCTCACACGTATGACCAAAGAAAAAAATTAAGTAAATGTATGTGAATTTCAGGCAGCCGTACATCTGGCAGTGCTACACTACCTATGTGTGGAAAACGCTGTACGATAGCTGTCATGGGAAAGTACTGGACTGATTAATATTGTAGACAGTGATTTAAATTGCAAATTCATTTTTACACAGTATAAATGATTGGTTCTCTCATCAGCCATTTTACACAACATCCAGTGACTGCTATCTAAACATCATGTACATTTTCTCAGCAAAACCAGCCAACTGACTGAGTGTTGCACACATGACTGGAGAAATCAACAATATTTTTAATGTATTTTACACTTCACCAAATATCACTGCATAATCACTTCTTACTTTACAGAATTAAGTTAATGATATATTACCATTTTAACTTTTTGGGTCACCACTTATGAAGGGCAATTGTAGGATTTTTTAAAAAGAGAGGCCAACCTTATTAGCCAATGGTATGTTTTGAATCTGTGATTAATGGGAGGGGCCGCCACGGGGGCCAATCAACATGTGGCCCTGTGACGCCGCCCCTGTATACGCCTCTGCCAACTGCTGCCATTTACTTTTGGATAATGTGGTTTTCTATACCTATCCTGCTTCTTTCTCTACTGTAACCCCCTGCATCTCCCTTCCTGCCGCTCACTCTAATATAGCAGCACGTTTGAGCACACTGGCTCATTCATGCAGATCATGTCTCAAGCAGAGAGGGGGGGTAGGGGAGGAAAGTTCTAGGGCGATACAGACCTCCCCAGGGTTTGATAAAATCTACTGAGCATCATCTCATCCCTTTTTCGGCTATCCTGGTTTACGGGCATTTTAAGGTCTATGTAGACTGAAATTATCCAGGAAGTTGGATGTCTTGTATCATCTCTATCCTAAAACAAACTGATAAAAGCATAACCAGAGATTTACGGTATTTTTATCAGATAGGACCCCCCCGAGATGAACTGTATGAACCCTTTGGATTAGGTCTGCATGCAAACACCTGTTCCTAGCTCACAGTGTGCTTTGTGTGTGAGGGGGTGGTCATCTGCCTGGTTAAAAGGCTCCTTGTATGTGCCTGAGGTGTGTGTGGTAAGGGGTGTCCAGTGGATTCATGGGTGTGTCTCTAACAGGAAGGCTTACACAGTGTACTCTCCCCCATTTAAAGAGTTCAACAGGAACACAGGTAGAGCTCTGGCCCAAAGTGTACCCCGCCTCCCATCAAATTAGCATCATATCATCCATTCATTCATATTTAAGTCACCCAGTGAGAAGCAGGTCAGACCAGACCTCTCTCTCTACAGCTGTGGACACTTTGATTTGCAAGTAGTCCCACTTCAGCTAAGAGTCATATTCTGCATTTCCTGGGTCTGTCCCAGAGCTACCATCCACTGGGCTGTGCCCAGTACAGCCCCCACTGGAACCTGACCAGATGGCTTCCACAAGATGCCTGAACCACCTCGACTGATGCTTCTCAATCCGAAGGAGCAGCTGCTGTATTTTGAGGTCCCTCCAGATCTTCAAACTACTCACCCTGTCATAGAGCATCTGGCATCCCTGCAGAGACACTTAATTTTTACCTGCTTGTAATCACACCCTTGTCCCTTCAAGACCAGGATAAGGGTGTAGACTGACCAGTAGTCCCTAAACCTCATCGAATGGTTGTACGTTCTCACTCTGGACCAGCTCACTGCCCATTAAACCAATTCAGCCTGTCAATCTCATATTCCATCTTACTGTCAATCATGTGCAAGATCTCAAGCTCTACTGTAAAATAAAATTCGGCACTACACGTAGACTTTTCCCCCTCACCCAAAAAGAGAAGGTCATTGTTTTCCACTCTCAGACATTCAGACATGTGTTGGAGGTCCCAGACAGATGAAGTCAAAAGAAGCCAAGCATCATCCTTAATTAGCAGGGACATCACCTCCAGCCCCCCATAACGGACACCCTTTTAGGCTGCACCTATCCTGTTGAAAATTACAAACAGAAGTGGAGACCAGATGCACCCTTGCTGGAGACAAACACCTACTCAAAACCACGTTGTCTATGTGCCAAGGATATGGACACCGGCTTTATTACATTCACACGGGGATTGAACAGCGACCCGTGGCAGCTGTGTTCCTGCAGTACAGTCTTCTAAAGCATCCAGAATATGCCAAATTCAACACCAAGAAGCACATATAGGCATATTCCCTTCAACCGTCACATTACTGTACAAGGAAGAATTTAGTAAACCTATTTCCCCCGAAAACAGCACAATTTGACTTCAGAATACATAGAGATGAAGAGTAACAATAAAAAATAAGAACAATTTCTTTTGAACTCCAAAACATTACTGATATCTCATTGGATGGCTGGAAGGACACCGCTTCAGACACCAAGCCTCTCCTCTGGGGCAAATTAACCATTTTATATACTTGTTAAATGTAACCAATAGCACCACTTAATTATATAATTGAATTAGTCTTAAAAAGTCAATGAGGTATCAATGAGCTATATGAGGTGTGTAAGTACTTGATTCAGCAAAGACATGGGTGTATTGAATGGGTGCTGCAAATACTGGGGTGACTATAGGAGGCTTTGAAATGGCTAAGCTGACACACTTTGACAGATATAGTTTTGTAGAGTTGTAAACATTTATTCTACTAACTATATAGCTCTATTGATGATTTATAAATAAAGTGATATAATTAGAGAGGTAAGGAGCATGCGCTGATTACAGCGCGTTGCCGCTCCCACCACAAGACAAGCCTCCTCAGGGATGAGAACCTGAGTGCAGCCGTGCAGCAGGTGATACCTCAGCACCACACTAGTCTGAATGGACCATTGTGAAATTTTTTCCAGTGGCTGTAGTTCCAATCCTGCCACCAACTACCCAAATCTTCCCTGTAAACTGGAGGACCTCCTTTCATTGATAGATGTAGATTAGTGTCAAACCCGATTATTAATTTTATTAATTTGTTTAATGCAATACTTGAATGTTTTAGCTGAAATTTAGGTTTCCTCTGTACTTGGTTCAAGATGAGATACATTATCCTGGGCAGTCTGTCTCATATGGAGAGTGACACACACACAGACAGCACATACGTACAATCGACCCTCCATACACTCGCTTGGCCATCTTTGTCATATCTCACATTTCATCCTGGATGCCTCATGTTTTTATCTGAAGGAGTTATGTGTGATTTGTCACTGTGTGGGGAAGGTCTGGGCAGGTTACAGATGCATGTGTCACAGGACAGATCAGATTTACAGAAGCTTGTCGTTTCAGGACTATATGAGATACTGGGAAAATGGGGGTGGGAGATTCCTGAACAAGAAGACTTGTGAATCGAACTGAATTGTGAATTGGGTGCATCGTTTCAAACCTAATCTCCGACAGGTTCTGACAGTTTCTTCTCCCTCCTGTCCTCCCCTACACCTCATCTCCTCACACCTGTTCTCCCCTACACCTCATCTCCTCACACCTATCCTCCCCTACACCTCATCTCTTCACACCTGTTCTCCCCTACACCTCATCTCCTCACACCTGTTCTCCCCTCATCTCCTCACACCTATCCTCCCCTACACCTTATCTCCTCTCACTTGTCCTCCCCTACACCTCATCTCCTCACACCTGTTCTCCCCTACACCTCATCTCCTCACACCTGTTCTCCGCTACACCTCATCTCCTCATACCTGTTCT
>JAABNX020000021.1:8689495-8709179 GCA_015163995.2 Mormyrus lacerda
AGAGAGAGAGAGAGAGAGAGAGAGAGAGCACCGTGCAGCAGCATTGAACCCAAAAATCACTTCTGAACAGTGTCAGACACTGGTAGTCCCTCAGATAATACTCAGCTATTATTACAACAAAACATGGCTTCACCAAATACTAATGTGTGGGGGTTTCAGTTTTTGATTTTATTTTAATAATTTTTGTAAGGCACTGCATAATTTTTTTGCCATGTAAGTCATTTTAGGTAATATATGTTTTATCTCCTTAACTAAATCAAAGTCCTACTAGTTTTCTGTGTAATAAGATGAATTATAAAATTAGCACTATAACAGGGGCAAAGCAGAAAAAAATACTTGACGTGTATTAACATTCATCAAGATTACCATGATACCCATTGGGTTACAGGATTCAGTACAGTGAATATGTACAATGAGTATGTTTGGGAATTACTCTATATTTATGGATCCCTTATTCAGTTTTCTGGAATTGGATGATCAAAAAGTTTCACCACTTGATCACAAACCCATTGACTTGTAATAATTTCATTATACTGTCACAGCTTTTTTGAGGTAACCAGCGGCACTATTATGCGTATCCTGTTATAAACCCTCACATTCGCCTACCGTAGGGCTTTGTTACACAGCGCTCATCTGAGGAGTGGTCCTGTGGTCCCTGCTCTGCCTTAGGGTTAGGGGAGCATTCTCGTATTGCTGCAATACTGACCCCTGGAGGCTGTGCCGCGAACCGCCTCATGGCGACTGAGTGAGATTTTTTTTTCAGTTAAAAAAAAAAAAAAAAAACATCCGGGGCAGTGAAAAGGTAACGTAAGTGTTGGCCTTATGCAATGTATCTAATTTACATTCTAAAATAATATCAGCTCACCATCAAATAAATCTTACATGACGAAACAAGAAAAACATCGATCCATAAAAGGATCCAATATTTTTTTTATCTCCGTGACTATAGCTTGCATTTTATTTTGTAAAGTAATTTAATATACATAGAATAACGTCACGGGTTATTGTGGCACAGCAGTTTTAGCCATTCGCTGAAACGTCTTAGTTACGCAATAAAGCAAGACTACAAATCGAAGGCCATAAAACACATCTGCAGGTTATGGACGTTTCTGTAATTCTAATTAAACAGCTGTGGGCAGAGTGCCCTAACATCGGCGGCAGATTAGCAGAGGGTGATGGCGCCCCGACTGCGCGCATGTCCGCCTCTGATACGGGCAGCTCGCGTGCGATATCGCTCGTTACGTGACAGCCACCGGGGTACAGCGGCCTCCAGCCGGTAACAGGCCATCC
Organism: Mormyrus lacerda; assembly: GCA_015163995.2. Lineage (NCBI taxonomy): Eukaryota > Metazoa > Chordata > Actinopteri > Osteoglossiformes > Mormyridae > Mormyrus > Mormyrus lacerda. Next base: position 8,690,786 of record JAABNX020000021.1, read on the forward strand.
TCGAATCCGGAGTCGATTACTTAAGCCTTTGATATGCACACACTGAAAGACAGCCCCTTCAATGCCCCTCTCTTGTTTTGCTGCTATTGATTCGCACTGCTAGATTTCGCACAGTTTTTAATGTTTTTTTTTTTTTTTTTAATTTTTAAAGCCATGTCTAGGTTTTTTTCCTCTGCGATTAATGATTTAATCGTGAAATGTAAGTTCGCCCGTCCGCAGAAAGTGCGTCTTTATTCTTTACGCACCAGCCGATTTCAGCGAAGGAACCTTCCGGGAAATTGTCCGCATGTTTACCAACAAAGCCGGGGCGTCCGTACAACCGCGCGTAGTCTGTTTGCGCTATTTAAGTTTGCACGGTTACGGTTTTGGATTCTGGGGGTCGGTGCCGGTTCCGTTTTAGCTTTAGGAATAAAAGATCATGTGTACGTGGATAGTGAATGCGAAGAGGAAACGGCAGAGGAGCGCACCGGGAACGGAGGCTATGACGGTGCCGTCAAAGTCAGCCGGGACTTGCTGCAAAGGATAAAGGTACAGGTATTTGGGGGTCATATTTCATAATGTTTATACGTGTTTTATTTCAAATGCCTGATGCAGTATCGATACACAAAACTCGTGGTTTGTAGGTTATCGCGATTTATTAAGCCACTATGTTTTATTATAGTTTTAAATTTTTAGTTAATTTTTAAAATAAACTAAGTGTGTCCATAGCTTATGTTTCAAGAAGTTTAAATAAAATGTATTTATTATTATTATTATTATTATTATTATTATTTGTTAAGGCACCTAGTGGAGTTCTACCTGTAGTATAAACATCAGTCATGTCCTGGTCTTGGAATGATGGAACCTCTTCTTCTTTTTCATGAAATAACATTTCTTCAAATGATATTTTGGACTCATCGTTTCCAGGATGAAGTGGGGGCACCAGGGATTGTGGTTGGAGTATCTGTAGATGGAGTTCCTGTCTGGTCAGAAGGTGAGTTTGTGTGCATGACTCCTTTGCCTTTGCAGAAAATATCCATCCATCCATCCATCTTCTGACTGCTTATGCTACTTAGGGAGGGGTCGGGGGTTCTGGGGGCTATTCTAGGCAGCACAGGGCACAAGGCATGGGAACACCCAAGATGCAGTACAGGGTACATATAAAATAAAGGTGGTTTATTACCATGTGGTCAAAAGTGACATGTGAGTTCCTAATCTGATCCTGTGCCTCTTATAGGGCTGGGATACGCGGACTTGGAGAACAGAGTTCCCTGCAGAGCGGAGAGTGTGATGCGGATCGCCAGCATCAGCAAGTCCCTCACTACAACGGCTGCAGCACGTCTGTGGGAGCAAGGCCTTCTGGACCTTGACGTGCCCGTGCAGAAATATGTGCCAGAGTTCCCTGAGAAGGAGTTTGAGGGAAAACCTGTGAGTGCCAGAGCCTAGGGGACGTTTTAGGGTTTAGATATGACGCTTCTCCTCGCATCTGAGTGGAATGTTCTGGTTTCTCTATTCTGTGTTGTCGGGCTGTCAGAAATCAGAAATTATGACCCTCCTGCCCCCAACACACTTTCCCAGGTAACCATAACCACAAGGATGCTGCTGTCCCATCTGAGTGGGATACGCCACTATGAGAAAGATTTGAAGAAGGTGAGAGAGGAGAAAGAGAAAACAAAACGCCCCCCCTGGTCTCCAGGAAGGCTGCGCAAAGAGGACAAGGGTGTCGACAACAAAGAAAAAAATAATGATGACAAGAAGAAGGAGAACGGGCCGGGGAAGAAGAAGAGGGAGTTTGGGCAGGAGGAGTACTACCTTAAGCAGAGCTTTGATAGCGTGGTTCAGGCTCTCGACCTGTTTAAAAATGACCCACTTGTTTTTAAGCCAGGTATGGTTTTTCGGCTCAGTGATTGGTTGTCTATCATAATAACATCTTTGATGCTGCCAGAGGAAGTAATAGACATCCCTACCCTCCTGGGATATCATAATGGCGCTGCCTAGGCACCTCGCCACTGCCTTCCACCTACAGCTTTTTTCCGGGTTCTTCCGTAGGCACCACTTTCCTGTACTCCACACACGCCTTCACCCTACTGAGTGCCGTGGTGGAGAGGGCCGCGGGCCAGCGCTTCTTGGATCACATGACGCAGATGTTCCGGGACCTGGGCATGCTGAACACCGTGGCCGAAGAGAACGACCCCATTATATACCACCGCTCCAGGTGACGGGGGGTCACACTCCTTTCAGCTCTGGGGGTGGGTTTGTGACATGAGTTGCATTTGTTAGGTGCTGGTTAAAGAAATATAAAATTAAAAAATATTTTTCAAAATATAAAAACCAGGCAGATTGATTATATTTTAATTACTTTTTATATTTCTCTTTGTGGCAGGTTTTACCACTTCAATAAGAAAGGCCGGATTGTAAACTGCCCCTATGTGGATAATTCCTACAAGTGGGCAGGGGGTGGATTCCTCTCTACCGTGGGTGACCTGCTGCTGTTTGGTAATGCCATGCTGTACAGTTACCAGATGGCCCACAGGAAAGACAAAGAGGAGCTGCTGCCCGGGTTCATAAAGCCCCAAACTGCTGCCATGGTATGGGCCCGGGTAGACAAGACCGAGGGCTCCTGGGATAAGGACGGCAGATACGGGATGGGCTGGCTGGTCGTAGAAAAACATGAGGAATACGGGCAGTGCAGGAAACGCCGGCACTACATCTCTCACACAGGGGGTGCCGTGGGGGCCAGCAGCGTGCTCCTGGTGCTGCCGGAGGAAGCACAGGAGACACTGAACAAGGTGTTGACCCCCCCAAGGGGAGTGGTCGTTGCTGTCTTGATAAACATGCAGTCCGTGGGACTGAACGGCACAGCCTTGAAGATCGCCAAGGAGTTTGACAAAGCCAGGTGTGGCTGACGGCGGACAGAGTGCGCCCCGGCAACTCAAATCGGTGCCAATCAAGCCATGTCACCAGCTGGTTCTCAAAGATGAACAACGGTTACTTTCAAAGTAGCTTTTTTATGTCAGTTATTTTTGTACATTTGATGTGTAAATTAAAATTGAAATTGATAAGCACTTCTGTTTTGGGTTTGCTTGTGCTACACTTCAGAAGTCATGAAACAGTAAGCATGTGGGTTTCATTCAGATGCTGTATAATAAGAGTACAAAGTAAACTATGTTCCATCTGAAGGAGGAATTTGTAGGTATACACACATTTCTCTCAGGCCTATTATGTATATGTATACTTTGTACAATTGTAAAACTTGTACAATAAGACTAACACTTCGGAAACACTTCTCTGGGATGCTTCAATGAATGCCATTCTCCAACTCTCCTCCAGTGATGGATAGCTTAGGTCCAGAAAGTAAAAATCCAGACCAAGACTTAGTTTCAACCAACCAGTTGAGTACTCTTAGTCTGTGACTATGGGTGTGTTCGACTTGGGCTAAGGTCTGTCTGTAGCTGACGTGACGTGGAGCGAGATCTATCGGCGTCTGCAGGTGTGGAGTATAAACTGACTTCACCCAAGTCGGACAACTTCTACTCCTCGCAGTGTGAGACTTGACTGCAATGGCAGAACTGCCAGAAGGATGTAGATAAATCTATACAAATATCACCTGCATGCACATTACTTCTTTTACTATAACCAACTCCTGATCCAAACTGTTAGCAGTGGAAAAAAATAAACTACTGTATATAGTGGCCCTGTGTAAAAAGATCCAGGAAAAAGATCAAATACATTTACTTCAAGGATTCAAAGTTTTTATTGTCATGTCACATGATACAAAAACCTCATGAGAGCAAGATGATTTAAGACGGATCATGCAGCACATTTCAGCCCAAGTTGAACGCACCCTATAATGAACTGGTTGGTTGAAACAAAATCTTGGTCTGGATTTGTACTTTCTGGACCTGAACTATTCACCTCTGGTATCCTCAGGTAAATCAGCAATGTTATATATTGCAGTGTTTCTCAAACCTGTCCTTGGTGATCCCCAGACAGTCCACATTTTTACTCCTTCCCAACTCCAAACGAATTGGGAGAGAGCAAAAACATGGACCTTCTGGGGTTCCCGGGGACTGGTTTGAGAAACAGTGATATATTGGTGCTCCCTTAACAAAAAAACATGAATGTTCCTTGATACCTGATATATGGCGCCCTTTTGGCGATGTTAGGTTAGATATCATATGTTTAAATGTGGAGAATCCTTCATACAAGTATGAAATTTTAAGGAAATGACAGAACAATAAACACAAAAGCAATGATATTAGCAATACTGGAAAAAATATGGTCTCGATGAAGCCCACGACGGGGGAACAATCATTGCTCGGCGTAGCCCACCGGGAACATATATCAGTCTGTGAGTAGCAGGACTATAAATCAGTCAGTGACTGACACACAGTTCGTTATTCCCATGTCCGGAATGTCTATTAGAGCGGGATTTCGCTAGGTGGCAGCAGTGGGACGTCAGGAAAAGACAGTGGCTTCCTCTTCCGGGGTCAGGAGGTCGAATGACAAGCTGTCGGATGTCCTGGGTTGCTTTCGGGGAAATATGGATGTAAACACTGATTGTCTAAACGCGGAGTATGGAAGCAAAGCGGGTTACATCCTTAGCAATGTGGCCGAAGTAGTGGAGAGGATATTGACGTTCGTGCCGACCAAGTCACTTCTCCGTAGCGCTTGGTATGAAGCACTTTACCTGGTTAGCTAGCGGCGTCCTCGTTTCCCGAAAATAACCCAGTGCTTATGTGTGTGTCCGATATGGTGACTGAGAAAAAGAGTTTCGTGAAGTTATTTTAACGGTGTTTTTTCACTAATAAGCAAGAGGGACTGGCTGTGCCTGAAAGTATCTATTAATAGTTGGCGGAGCTCCTGCGATTCGCTGCGACTTTGGTCTGCAAAGGTCATCATCGTGGGCTTAGCTTTCAGTGCAATCATTATGATTTTAAAAATAAATGGTTTATGAAAGTGGGATTCTATTAGTATCTAATACTAAATAATAACTCTATCTACCGATGTGGTTTTGTAGTCAGTAGAAGCAATAGTCTGATTTTTTCCCACTCTCAGTTAAACTTGCGACTTGCACAGTCTTACCTCATTTGCTTGCTGTTATAAAAGTAAATTAATTAGTTACGTCAGGATCAAGGTGCCCTGACGTTTCGAGTTGTGTTGAATATTTTAACGTCGTATCTTTTGAGCCCTAGTTCCAGATCGGCTTTCTTCCCAAAGAAGCGGGGCTGTTGCCTTTAACACCGATGGCATTTAACGATGTGCGGTAGTTAACATTTTGCGTGTTACCTGCAGCGTGTGTCGCCTATGGAGGAACTGCGCTCGTCGGGTACTGAGGACCCAGCAGCAGCTGGGCTGGGTGTCAGCCACCGGCTCCTCCAGCTCAGAAGGACACGTTCTCTACAGGACTTTGGCTGAAGAAGTCGAGGTGCTGCTTGCCATTGCATCCTGGGGCATTTGGTCACTTTGCCCATGTTCTGGTGACAGAAAAGTTAATACACTGTACCTGTCATTCTGATATTTACAGAACATTTACCTGCTGCCACAGACGGTTCTTTTAATGGCCGACAGCGAGACCATTAATGGACGTTCCTACTGGCCGAAAAAAGGTAGGATGCATTGGTTGAAGTATCGGTCATATATGTGCCTGAGAAATAGTACAGTTCAGAGAAAAGGGAAAGAGCAAACAGGAGTAGGGAGGGGGGCTGCCACACCTGAACCAATGAATGCAGCCCTCTGATGTACAAACGCCCTTTTCCGATAACCGACAATCTCATAGAGTGTCCTGAGGGAGCACGTCCCCCTGGTCACGCACCTTCCCCGGAAAATCTGTGCATGTCACAGGCAAAGAAGCTTTCCTACAGACTTCTTTTTTTTTTTTTTTTTTTTTAGAAATGTCTGCCCCCCCATATTATATATTTTTTTTCTTGCAGCAAAGACCTTGTGCAGTTCTCACGTGGCTGAGGACCTGAAAAGACTGTTTCCCAAAGGCTGTGACATCCTTGGGATCGCCACCCCGGGCATCGTGTGTAAGGGAGCACTGCTTCATGTTTTCAGTTCTGTCGGTCCTGATGAGGAAACCTCAGTGTTCATTTATGCTGATTTCAGGTGCCACTTTATCATTGGGCTGTTTAGTCAATTTACAAAATAAGGTGAAATGTCTGTTTTCACTACATTGCACCCCTTACGTGTAAGAGAACCAGTTTTTTCTGTTCCAGTTATGGAGTGTTAAGTGGTTCATTTGCTTAGGGTTGTGTAAGGGTGGGTGTGTTTCAGTGGCTAAGTCGGTCAAGCAGAGATGAGACCAGACGCATTTCCATGTGGATCTCTCCTTCCCCTGCAGTGACCCCTAGTGGGCAGCCCTCCAGCCAGCCGCAAGAGCACCAGGATGGGGAGGCTGGCTTCGCCCTCATGATCCCCAGCATGGATGGGGTGACTGTCAGGCCCTTCCACTTCTGCAAGCAGACACTCTCTAAGACAGCCCTGGAGGAAGCAGGTAGATGCCCAGGGGTCTGCCTGCCTGTCTCCCCCCTACAGGAACCTGTGTTCCCCCCAACTTCCCAAACTAGGGCTATGATAAAAACGCTGTCAAGCACTTTCTCACGTGTATGTAACTTTGGCCAAAAAAGCATCTGCTGAATAAGTAGATAGTGTGTTTTTGATTGGTTAATGTCCCCAACACATCACCAAATGTTTGGCCTACATTACAAAGAGGATCCTGTTCTTGTACCTCTAGTAATCTCTGGGTGTGTAGGAAATGTGTTTGGGTGTCACTGAAGGTGATGGTGCTGCAGAAGGATGCCTGGCACATGTTTGGCTTCTTGCTACATCGCAGGTCTCGTGGGTGACCCCGAATTGCGTGTAGTGCTCCTGTTTGGCTACCAGGCTTTCAAGGCGGGCGGGCCACGCTTTCTGCACCATATTCTGCAGCCTCTGGCACAGAGCAGTGTCCTCGTTGCTGGGGGCCATGTGGAGAGTGTCTTTTCCCACTCCAGGATATGGTGAGAGCATTATATGATTCTCAAACTCGTCATCTCAAATCTTATTGGCTATTTAGTGATGGATTTGTACTCTTTGGCTGGTTGGTGGTGAGCTTCACTCTCATTGGCTTTGTGGTGTGGGTGTGTATGTAAATTACCACAATTTAAACCAGTAAATTCCATATGAAATACCAGTAGGGAAACAGTAGATAGTTAAAATGACCTGTTGCTGGTGTGCAGACACAGTTGCTGTTGCTCGTGACAGTGCTGGTTGCCCTCTGCAGCTGCGGGCGGGGCTCGTACGGCGTGGTAGGCCTGACGCTGAGCGGGCCTCGGGTCCAGGGGGCCTCGGTGCTTCTGGACCAAGACGTGACCACAGAGAAGGCGGCCGAGGCGGCGGTGCAGCGGCTGAAGGCGGCCAGCATCCCCGAGCACAACACGCTGGGCTTCATGTTCGCCTGCGTCGGCCGCGGCCAGAACTACTACAACCAGCGCGATGTGGAGGCGCACGCCTTCCGCAAGGTCTTTCCCAGCATCCCGCTCTTCGGTTTCTTCGGCAACGGTGAGATTGGCTGTGACCGCATTGTCACGGGCAACTACATGCTGACCAACTCAGACGCCGACGGCCTCCAGCACGGCTTCACCACCGTCATGACGCTGGTGCACCTGGGATAGCAGCCTGCGGGAGAGGGGCAGCTGGCTGGGGAGGCGGGTGATCCTCAGTGCTGTCCCACGCCTGCTCTCTCAGCCTTCCGGTTCCGCCTCTTTTGACGGCTTGTGGCTTGGTGTAACACAAACCGGCGTCTTGTAGGATAGAGTAACTGTGTCTTTAGTCCCAGCAGACGTTACTCCGGATCATCCCCAGCATTAACTAGATCTTTCTTCGGCCATTTAGATCCAGCTTTTGTCAAAGCGCCATATTTACCCCATACTGAAACCCTTGCTATCAGCATTTTTGCTTTGGTCTCACGCTTTGGATTGCTGTTGAGGTAGAGGCGCATGCCGGGGATGCCCGACTGATTCCCTCAGTGCGGGGCAGGTCAGTCACCCAGAAACTAAATCAATAGGGGCACCCCATGCAGAGGGTTCTTCCCCTTCTCATCCTTTTTATTGTGCAATAAAGCATCATTATGTGTGTTAGTCTGAACCATGCCTGATTGGTGTGGCCATGGCGATGGGCTGAGGCCCGCCCTCTGATGGCCCACCCTCTGCTTGGGTTGTGTGGACCTTGCTGCCCAGCCCATCATACCGCACTGTGAGCCTTGCTTCCGTGTGTCATGTGACTGGATTTTCTTGTTGACATTAAGTGATTACTTATTGACCACCTCTGGTTGTTTAATTTTAGTGTTTTTCTGTGGCCTTTGATGAATCCTCTGCTGCTCCAAATGGCTTTTTTCCAACCCCCCCTCCCCCCCCCCATGCAGTATTAAAGGACAGTAATGCTGTCACTTTGAAGGTCCATTTCAGTTCGTGCAGTGTGATTTCGCACATTAATGCGAGGGAAGAGACGCCCAGTCTCACAGACTTGATGGCAGGAGCTGACCTGATTGTCTCAGTAAATTGTGGACTTTTGCGTTTTGAGTTTCCTCCACCGTGAATCGAACCTGCAGACAGCGGCACTGCCCTCGGCGACGTGCTGTGACGTGCCCCGGGTTCGAAGCCCCTTGGCTGTTTCGCTGCTGGCCTGCAGCGGCTCCCCTCCTCTTTGGTGTCTGTCCTTTTTCATTTTGGGAAAATTGAATTTTCCTCAAGCGGAACGTTTTTGGGGCCATTTGTGAAGATTAGCTCTCGCTGCGTCTTATTACAGGGTATTTGGACACATTTCACGCTGTTCGGCCTTAAAGTGAGAGGGAGTTCCCTACGTTGCATGCACCTGTGTGTCCACCTCCTCTGTCATAAACATTCCCAATAAACAAGTCAGTCTGTCCTTAACTTTGATTCCTCTGGGTTTCTGAGGGACTTTCTGCAGCATGCTGGGTGGAAGCTTAACGGTGGTGTGGGTGCTCAGGCGTGGCTGTGTGCCTCACCTGTGGAATTCTGGGAAATGCTGTTGGTTTATCAGAGTGTGACAGTAATAGGCTATCAACCGTCAGTCCAACTAACAATATGCCTCCATGACAATTTCCATGCTTCTTCACTAGTTTCCATGAATTTTTATAGCAAATTCTTTATCACTCTCCCATTGCTCTTTGAGACCTCATTAATTAGATTATTTTCCCAATTATATTTTAAACAAAAGTAAAAATATATAAAAATTTCAAAATTAAACTATTGGTGGTAAAAACCTGTACTGTAGAAAAACTTTTGACTGGTAATGTACTTAGTTGCATAGTCACTCAGCTTTCATCAGTCAGGATGGGAGTTTGGCTTAAGGTAGCTATAAACAAAGCTAACATGAGCATTAGAATTACCAGCCTACAGAGTACAGAAATCAAATCCTTCAGTTTTTCAAGCATAATATAAAGTCAAATAAAACTTAAAAAAAATTGATTCTGTGTTATAAGACACATTCTTCTAACTGGAAGGGTGACTGTGGCAGACAGTTCATTGATAACGATCAAACGTTAAAGAGGCTCCGGCGTGTGAATCAAAAGTCACACGAACTGCGTGGGAGGAACGTCTTGTTACTGTAGCTGAGTAATGTGAATGCTTTTAAGAATAAATGATTCACGTTAATCCGTGATACCATAGGAAAGAAGCTGGTGTCACTATTCACATGATTAACAGTCCAGTACACCAGAGGATTACAAAATAGGTGTGTTTGTAATGACAAACTGCCTTTTTATTGACTAACAGGAAACAGGGAATACCATAAAGGAAAATATACGAATGATTAAAAAGTGACTGATGAAGGGCAGCCCTGTGCATTCAGTTGGCTGTACCTTGCACTCCGTCACACAGCTCTGAAGTGGCGTCACATATCAAAAATAAGGTTCTGGTTTTTGCATAGGATTCAATTGCAGCAAGTTATCAGTGTTAGCCAGCATCGTGTTCTGGCAATGGAAATAAATATACAGACGCTTCTCTACTTACAAACTTTCAGGCATATGAACGAAGAGGACTGTAAGTATAACAATTGTGTTCCTTGGGCTCCCGTTTCCTGTCCACAACATTCAATTCCACCTAGTACGACTTCTGGCCGCTACTCCCGCCGCGCAGCAGCGTAGCGCGCTTACTCCCAGCATCCTAGTTCTTTGTACTCGCATATACCCTTAAAATGATGTTGAACAAAAACTTACGAACATTTCAAGTTACATACGGCCGTTCGGAATGTATCTCATTCGTAAGTAGAGGAGCGTCTGTACATGCTTGGTTTCATCAGAAAGGATCCACTGAGATGTCCTGCCTTTTGTCTCTGGGGGTCCGTCTGGCCTGCTGAGAAGACGCCCACGGCAGGGATCGATGCAGAGCAGCAACGAGACAGGCGGGAGAAGCTGCATGCTTAATGGTTAACTGCAGGCACCTTTCTTTCCTTCCACTGTGGGTCCTTCATGGTTTTATCCTCACAGGCCGCTCAGTTCATCAACGCCTGAAGAGGATGTTGTGATGTCCCCCTGGTCGCTGGTCTCACACCCTGCGTGGTACCTGCCGGTACGGTCTGTTTCTCTGTTGCTTCTGGGCCTCCTTTTTCTGGGCCCACAGCCTGTGAGGTGTGACAGAGTGGACCACACATGAGTGTGCCGCCTGGTCTCTACAGCCCCCTGCTGATCATCCTTGACTTATGAACATATTCAGGGCTCTGAGAATAATCAACAGACCCAAAAATTTGCTTTTGTGTATATAGCATGGGGGAGTGTTATTCTCAGAAATTACACACCAAAGTTTAAGGAGTGGTATGTACAAATTTGATGTCACCCACTCTATCTGAAATGGTAAGTAAAAGACAGAGCATGGAAATCTTCCACAGGCGAAACCTTAGAATCGTGAGTAAATATTGTTTGCTACTTAGCTAATGTGCTGCTTATGAGTCTCTTTTGTTGTTAACGGTACCCTTTTTGGCTAATTCCATAGTTTTCTATTAAAGGCAAGTCACAGGCCTGAAGCACTTAAAGATGCTTGTTTTTTTGTTGAAAATTCCTTAACTAACAAGGAATAACATTAACAGCCTACTCAGTAACTAGTATATAATAACTAGTAAATAGTATGTAGTACAGCAGATGTCTGTCAAGTTCGTTGCATGACTGTTGCGCTCTTTTTTTTTTTTGCTCAACAATTAGCCCATGAAGGACCACATTTTACTCACTTGAAGATGAGGTAGATGACAACCATTAGCGCCATTAGGATGAGGATGATCAAGACGACCACGGCTGCGATCAGGCCGGCGTTATCACTGCTCTCCGACACACTGAAGAGCTGAAACTCCTCACATCTGCTGCCCTTATAGTTATTTCTACATCTGCAAACAGTCATGGTGTTTGCCAGCAGGTTAGCGAGTTGGCTAAAAAAAAGAGTTAACCCTAGAAACTATATTAATAACATTCCGGATGTCTGAGGGAAACATTCACCACTATTGAATTATGCTGCAGATTGTAGTTCATGTCTACATGTCGCTTCAGAGTTCCGAGCATCACCTTCAGTTAGAGTACAGGTAACTTACATGCAGGTGATTGTAGGCATGGCAGGAATCCGGTAACATGTCCCCCCGTTGGTACAGTATGAGGCCTCTGAAGCGTTACAGAGGTTGCCATGTTCTACCAAAAAAATACAGGTCCATCATTAACCCAAATGGCACAATGCAGGTGACTCTACAAAAGGCTGTTTGCACCTCATAGGGTCAGTAGGCAGCCTGCTGTGTCAATCTGGGCAAAGCACTGTGGTACCTTCCTAATGGAATTTCTGCCTCTTCATTCTGCCAGGTGCTAAAGAGCCCCCACTATGGTGCTGGTAATTATGGACTCCACGTTTAAATTTTCAAATAATTACCCTATTTTCCTTTACCTTGGATATTTTTATCTGCCATCATTTGAGAATCTTTTTCTTTCTGGATATAGAAATTCCTAGAAAGGATTAGAAAACACAGCATAAAATCACATAAACAAAAAACGCAGGAGTTGATTAATACTTATTTAGTAATAAATATGTTTGACCAACAAGAGGCACATTCAGGCAGCTGGAAAGGTGGTCACATGTGACATGAATTATATGAGAATAATACAATGGCAGATACATGCATCAACATGTACTAAAATCTAGGCTATAAACCCCCGCACTACTTACTGTGTCATCGAGAAAGTCGTTTTCTTGTCTTAAAAAACTACACGGCGTGCTGAAATTGGCTCATGCCGTGACATCATACTCATGGAGCAATATGTATGCCCAGCTAGTATGCATTTGCTGATGACATCTTTTGTTTACCTGTTCTTATCATCTGCCTTCCTATAGAATTTATGAATTATGATTCACTTAATGAAGAAAACTACAAGTCTTATCCATGTTATTCATTGGGCTGTTTTCTCACTTTATTTTGTAGCCTAAATGTAATGTAACAAATCTCTCGTCTTTGTTTAAAATTCAGGGAAAAGGCATGCAGGACCGTGATTGGGCTGTATGCACCTGTACTGACACGAGTGTAGTATAGATTCAAATGTTTATAAGCAAAAGAGTAATTAAGTCCTATCAGTGGCTGGTCTTATACACAGAACTATTAAGTTAATTAACATAGAGAGATTAATCACAGAATATTTGTGAGTATAAGTATATAGATAAAACGTAGAGCTTACCTTCAAGAAGTGAATTGTATCACAGACGCTCTGGTTTCTGTGGCAGTGAGTCAGTCTCTAGCTAGAATGACATTACGTTCCGAAACTTAATCGTCAGTAAAACGGGCGTGGGTATATTCTCTATAGGTGAGAAATGTCGTGATTGCAGTTTGTCCACATTGCTAGTGACACAACTATTAATGCACTTTCTCGTAGGGTCACAGACGGCATGATAGATTGATACAGAAACCTACATACCAGTTTTCGTACAACTTGAGCTTTATCTTCCCATTCATAACAAGACAGGTGTGGAAGAACACTGAAACGTTAGTTTCCCTTACATTTTGTAAGTTTATCTACTGTAAGATTTTTATGAATTGGTTAATTTGTTTATTAGTTAAATGTATCAAACAAATTTTCTGGCAGCATCGTGGTTCTAGCCTACCTTCTGTATTTGACTTACGATGCTGAGTGACCTATGTTTGTAACTAGATATTATTCTTTAATACTATTATTAAAGAATAGTATAATGTTTGGAGTGAATTGCAGTAGTAGTACTATATGGTCAAAGCGAAAATTACCATCAGGGGCAGCTATATCTTTTTAAGCCGAAAAACAAACACAGATACTGTTCATGACACATCCCCAGACGGCGAATGGCAGAGAGTAACAGCTATGTGTCTTTTTGGATATACGGCGTTTACTCTGTCCTGTTCAGTTAAAATACTTTTGTGAAGCGAAGAGGTATACTGTATATCAGAGAAGGAATGTTCACAATGCAGATGGGGAAGTGAAATGAAGCCCGCGGTATGAAGATCATTGTGAGGAAGCTCGCGTTTGTGTGATCTGTTTACATAGTTTCTTCTGCGGTCGCGAAGTTGCCATTATAGGGAAATTGCGAAGACGATTAATCTCGCTGCGAGGCTGGGCTGCACAAAACCTGCCAGCCAGAGGACCGCCATGCTGCTGGCGCTCGCCTTTAAACGCCACGTTGCGTCTCCCTTTGAATTACTGCACTCTGATTTCATAAACGCCCCATGATGTAAAGAATATGAGACGTAATGATTGTAAAATGGAGAGCGGCGGTGTGCCTTATTGGGAAACTTCATGAGGAACTGTTTTGGGGATCTTTACCTTGCATCATTCATAAAGCGACGCTTCCGTTGCAAAGAAACTGACGCTTTTTCTACAATGAGATGCCTAATTAACTAAAACGTGTTACAACATAGACCTGCATGAACTTCACAACTGCCCATATCCAATTTGACAGTAAACACTTAGGCTATTACACTAATAATCCAGAATAATCCAGATAATAAAATAAAACCGAATTTGTGTGCTAATCCATCGTGATTTGTTCTAAGAAATGTTAGTAGCCTATTCATATTCGGCTGCTTAACAAACACTCTTTAAGAAAAACCTGTGTATACGTAAGAAGCCTATGTTTTTGTTTTAATAACAAATGCGAGCGTGTGAATCATCCGTGTTGCCAAAAAATAAACGTTTTCATAATTTACACCGATCATTATTAATAATCCTGAAATTAAAAAAATAAGATGACTAAATGAACGTGTCTCCAGGTGTTTGCTTAAGCCGTGAATTACAGTAGTGTCATGTTTCTCTTGCTCAGGGATGGTGTAAATGGTTTTTGTTTCGGTAATCTGCATTTTGCATGTTGGGACACGCTCCATTCAGGAAGACTATCGTGTGTCAGATGTTTTGTAACATTTGTAAGGCAATTCCTTGCGCGTTTTCATCCCCCTAAACAAATTTCAGCGAAATTCTCATATAAATGCTGCTCTAGTTGATCAGATTTATTGTGAAAAGTTTGTGTTTGTATAAGTGATACAGTTTTCCGATAAAATGTGACTCTGGTCAAACCAGTGCAGGTTAGCCGCTGGCACGGCGTGACCTCCGAGCTCACAATGACACAATAAGCACATCCATTTTACACACATACACACACACTCACACACACACAAAACCTACTGAACTGCATCGTGCAATGAATACATTTTTAATACTTGGTCCAAAAAATATGATTGCTAGCCCATGAAGAACTATATTTCAGAAGTCAAGAATTCGGTATTTTAATCAAGAGGTGTCACCAAATGTAGGCTACTGATAGAACATGTTGAAAATTGAAGGCCCCAATTGAAATACCTATAAGTGCACTTGTATATAAAACCTTTCATAGATCTAACTTAGTGAGGCAACTGGACCTGTTTCATATCTGCGCGGCCCATTAGGTCAATGACCTTTTAATTCAATTCAAATAAACACGTACAGTAGGCCTACACTGATTAACCTTCACATACCATACATGTTAGTCCATCTTCCGGCTGCATATTCAGTAACAGATTGCGGGAATATTAACAATGAAACGTTTGAAGCGAACGGTAAAAAGAACGAGTTTTTCCCCATTCGTTTATTTAAAACGTTTTAATAATAAGTGACAATTCACGCGTAATCCCTTAATTACGTTTAGTCTACATTCTGAAGTATGTTTCTTAAGCTTTCTTTTAACGTTTGGAATTTTCGAGGCGATGCTCACCTCTGAGCACAGCGTCGTGAAATGATTTCATCGCAATTTACCTTTATAAGTCATAAAGTGTCTCATTCTTTTATTAATTACCACCCAACCCAAAGCAACATAATCCTCGCTTACACTATAATTTCATAATAAACGTTTACATATATTCCATAAAAAATGTTGGAGTTACCTATAATGTCTTCATTAGTGTAGCACAACGGCAAGAGCGCATCCCATTCAGTTCGGTTTGTGAAAATGATGGGGGGATTGAGCGGTGTGCGCTGTAATTAACCATCCAATGTCTACTGTAGCTGAATGACAAACGCTTAAGACGATTGTCATGAACTCCAAATGCATTCTCGCATTAAATATATATTTTAGGAAAAATATATCAAGACAAGCAATTTTTTCAAGATGAAGCTACAATTATATCTCTGATCATTCCTGCTATGTTTCTAATACTAAACAATAATATATCTCCGGACGTGTCCAGTCTTACCCACGTTTCATCAGCGCACTATTTTGCTTGTTATACTTCACCGCGGGTCTATCACGCTTCAGCACCTGGACAGCTCCCCCTTTCTATAGGACCTATATTTGGCATCCGGAGTCCCAGATTTAACTCGGAATGGGGGGAGGACCCTCCGTTACCAGCAAAGAGTGGCTGATGCCTTCGTCCACATCCAGCGATGTACTTATATAGTTTCGTGACGTGTCAGAGACTCAGGATCGCGCCTCGGTGAATGATGATGATGATGCCTTCGCTACGGACCGAGCTGTTTCGTCGTGCCCCGTACTCCCAGCAGCGGATGGGCTGCCTGCCCAGTACCAAAGTACCAAGGATAGCAAGCCACACATTGCAATCGCGGAGCTTCCAGTACTGTAGTCATCGGCAGAGGCGTTATCGTCGTTACCGGGAGGACAGAATAAGACTGTCAATAATGTAATTCGAGAGAGGTAGGTTTTCTGCTCGAAAATATTACGGATAATGAGTATGTATTTTAATTCCACTGTCCTTATTCTGACCTCTTTTGTTAATGATAATCTTAGATGAAATACTGAGACATCGTGCTAGAATGCCTATATTAGGTAATTAATATTTTCTTCTATATTTTATGTGAATTGACCAACTTGGCTTTTTTTGTAATCAGTATAATTGCATGCTGTGGCAAGTTAAGATTCCGAAAGCAGTACTTTTACAAACATTAGTGTAAGGTTCTGTTAAGAGGTCAATATAGACGTGAATTGAGAATAAAATATAACAACCAGAATTTCCCATTTTCATGAAAAAATGTCTGCGCTGTGATTGAGCACCACAGTTTAAAGTCGAAATTTTATATAAAAATTAATTTTTGTGAAGATTTAGAAGTAATTACAGTAAACTAACTCCTCTCTGCTTTAAAGCTAACTGAGACACAGGGGTAATTTTGCTCTATTGAACTCAACAGAGAAAGTAGGCTATGTGAAGACTGAATATGCTCTGCCTGAACTCTGTGTGGTCTCTCTCAGGGTTGAGGGTGCTGTGTCTGAACTGCCCGCGGTCCTGTCTGCTTGAGTGATAGGGGTTACGATTGTTTGTGGATTGTCTGAACATCGAGCAATCTTTGTGTATGTTGAGTCTGAACTCTGAATGGTGACTGTGATGATTGCGTGTTCAGTCCTTATAGTGTGTGTTGAGTGTGGTTTGTGTGAATTCTGAATGGTCTGTATTTTTTGAGTGTGGTCAGTCTGAATTATGTTTCTGCTCTGTGTGTGTGTTGAGTGTGTTTTGCCTTAACTCCAATCTCTGAGTATGTTGAGAGTGCTCTGTCTGAAATCTGAGTGGTCTCTTGAGAGTTGAATCTTCTCCAAATAAAATTTTAATATTATTTGTGCAGGTTATGGAGACTGAGAGGTCTCAGAGTAGATTAAATTTCACTTTTCTCATCTCTGTGGGAATTTTTTGTGTTTTGGGTTGTTTAGTCGAGGTCTTTGGTTGCATAGCAGTGACCATGGAGATGAAATTTAAAGCTTTGTAGCAATCATTCTAGTATCGAACATACTATTGTTTGATATCACCTTATGGTTTATCCTATTATTTGTTTCAAAGTAACTTTGCCGCCTTTAATGAAGCCAGCAGCTTACATTGTTTGCCTGGCCTATTTATATCACCTAGACACCATATGCACCACCATAACACCTCACCTTCATCCATCCATCCATCCATCCATCCATCCATCCATCTGCCAACTGCTTAGCCTGGTCTGCATTATGGGAGACCTGAGCCTTAGCGACCTAAAATAAGATATGCAGCAAGAAATTGCAAAGGTAATCCAAAAAATAATATGATCATTTCTTTCTTATTGTAAACCTGTCAATTATCTATTTCGATTCCCTCAGAGTAGATAACCTCTGTACTAATGCTGTATCACAGGTTGATGTGCCTCTGTGAGTATGTCTCAGGATAGGTGCCAATAGTCTTATCCATTGTACTACAAGACTAAAGTATTTGACCCTAATATATGGTGGTGCAATGGTTAACACTGTTGCCTCACGACTCTGGGACCTGGGTTCGATTCTCCGCCTTGGTTACGTGTGTGGAGTTTGCATGTTCCCCCTGTGTTGTCGTGGGGTATCCAGGGTTGTTTCCTGCCTCGTGCCCATTGCTTCTGGGATTGGCTTCAGACCCAATAAGATAAAGCAGGTTGGAAAATGAATGAATGATGTTTTATTCCAGCTAAAACATCTGGCTAGGTAAACCAGTGTCTCTGCCTAAGAACTGGCTCCAGGCTGGATTGATGGATGGATGTAACACACCTGTGACTGCTCATCTATACAGTTCCCTGTGTAAAAGAGGTTGTTTACTCACATAACTGCTTGTCTAAATATTCATTTGACTTCCCAGAAAACGATGATAAATGAACTTTCAAACTCACGGCAAAGTGATGTGAGTGAAGGGTAATTGATCAGAATGGCTCATGTAGTTTATGGATGTGTGTTTATAGTGATGTGAGTGAAGGGTAATTGATCAGAATGGCTCATGTAGTTTATGGATGTGTGTTTATAGTGATGTGAGTGAAGGGTAATTGATCAGAATGGCTCATGTAGTTTATGGATGTGTGTTTATAGTGATGTGAGTGAAGGGTAATTGATCAGAATGGCTCATGTAGTTTATGGATGTGTGTTTATAGTGATGTGAGTGAAGGGTAATTGATCAGAATGGC
>JAABNX020000021.1:8710509-8729059 GCA_015163995.2 Mormyrus lacerda
TCACATACCCATCACTCACACACCACACACCATTCACTCACACACCACTACCATTCACTCACACACACCATACACCCGCACACCATTCACCCGCACACCATACACTCGCACACCATTCACCCGCATACCATTCACTCGCACACCATACACTCGCACACCATTCACTCACACACCATTCACCCGCACACCATTCACTCGCACACCATACACCCGCACACCATTCACTCGCACATCACTCACTCGCACATCACTCACTCGCACACCATTCACTCGCACACCATTCACCCGCACACCATTCACTTACACCTACAGGCAATTTGATAAATTCAATTAGCCACAGAATGTTTTTTTGGACTGTGGGTGAAACCAGCATGCCCAGGAGGAACCAACATGCCCAGGAGGAACCAACATGCCCAGGAGGAACCCCCTGACGATACAGAGAGAGCATAGAAACTCCACACACATGGGCCCCTGGCAGAGACTTGAACGCAGGTCCCAGAGAGTAGTTCTCACCACTGCACCACCATAACTGAATATAATGAATTAGCTAACTAGTAAAGAACAATTTGGGCTTTATCAATAAATGTATTAATGTTGTACTACTGGTGTATATCACTTCAAATATAGCAGCAACATAAGTTTATTTCATACAAATTTGCATTGATAACACCCATTCTAACACCTTCTGCACAATGACTTGTCAGAGGTATGTCCTAGCAGATAAGAATGTGTTTTTACAGTTGCTACAGCCTGGTTCTGATGCATAAAGAGAATTTGTCCTTTTTGATCTTTTCCAGGATTATGACAATCATATAGTTATATTGTATTGTTGTTGAATTTATTAAAATAGTTTGGGTTGGCTAAATAAAAGGAGACATTTTCCAACCTCAAATACAGTACTAAATATCAGTTACTGCCACATCTATTCTATGCAAAGGCAAATAGTCAAATGAAAATCTAAAAAAGAAAAAGAGAAGCTCAAAATCACCAGACTTTGAATACTGGAACATTTATTTTATTCTGATTTGCTATTCCATGGAGAGACACATCAGTAAAGCGGTGTGGCTGAATATTCCGAACAGGGTGCCGCACCAGCCCAGATTTCCACTTAGGGCTCCAGAAGCAAGTCACTGGAGCAACTGCTTCAGGGCCCACTGATGGGATCCCTCAGACAAATACAGGATTTGAGCCATGGCACTGCCAATCACAGGCATTGCAGCCTAACCTGCAGAGCCACGCCCTACCCCAGGGCAGCCCCTTGGTCCTGCCCATCCTCAGCTGGCCCCACTCTGTGGCCAGCCGTGCGACCCTAGCGTCCACAAAGTGGTACTGAGCTGCCGACGGCCTGCGGCTGTCTGTAACACTGAGGGGTGAACGCCACTGGCTGTCAGCTGGCTGTTACGGTGTGAGCATGAGGCAGTGGGAGTAAAGTATTAGGACACCTGGCCATTACACCTGCAGGAACCTTTATGATGTCCCATTATAAATCCATAGGCATAGAATTGATCCCCCCTTTGCGGCTGCCACTCTTCTGGGAAGACTTTCCACAAGATTTCTGTGGGATTTTTTGCCCATTCATCCAGAAGAGCATTTGTTAGGTCAGGCACTGATGTTGGACGTGAAGGCCTGGCTTGTAATCTCCATTCTAGTTTATCCCAGGTGTATGATAGGGTTGAGGTCAGGGCTCTATGTGGGTCAGTCAAATTCTTCCACACCAAATTCCCCCAACCATGTCTTTATGGGCCTTGCTTTGTGCACTGGGGCACAGTCATGCTGAAAGAGAGAAAGGCCTTCCCCAAACATTTCCCACTAATTTGGAAGCACAAAATATCATTATGCAATTATCCATACCAGGTGTCCTAGTAGTAAAGTCAACACATACATGATTGTATTGGGTGGTTGCTGCTGACGCACACTGACAGGCATAATATCATAGAGTCACACCATCATGAAGATCATTTAAGCATCATTTTTATTGGCGACCTTAGACTTTTCCACATTACTTTACTTACGGAAAGCAGTCAAGTTCAACTTCCCAACAACAGCTCACAGCTGTACCTCCTCTCCTTCTCTGATTTATGCACACTGTCTAGGCACAATGTACATGCATATACACTGTCGTCACAGATTACTGTAAAAATTTACATAATTTTAAAATGTATTCATTTCATAACAAAAGTCATATGACAAGGAATGCTTAGCATATCTGTAGATATCTTCAGCGCAGACATTCTTTTTTTTAAGTGCCATAAATTTTTTTGACTGATTTATTCAGTTCTGTTCTTGCCATTTTGCTATTAGTTGCAATTGCAGTCTCTAGCTCCCAAAGAGATACTAAACATACGTTTGTTGGTTTTTGTTATTGCAAAGATGTTATAATTAAAAGGCACCCAATTGAGATTGCTTGTTGATGAAGTTTTTAACACAGAACAGTTCTATTAGAACTATAATTTGGGATTTTACTTGAATGTTTTACTTGAAACTGCAGGTTGATTGTAATATGATTTTTTTTGTAAACAAATAAATAAAGGAATGATTTTGACTACTACTACTACTACTATATTTTTAAACAAATCTTTTAAAATCTTAGTTTAATCATGGTTTTGCTGGCAGAAGGCGACGCTGAATGGCAGGTTGCTTCCATGTTCGAAATTTCTAAGACAGCAGTATACAAGAATAAGGTGAAGCAGGAGACACTGGGAAGGACCAGATACCTGCCAGGTAAAAGGAGGAAGCGACTCTCAAATACTAGGGGTGACCATTAACTTATCTGACAGTTTCTCATGAATTGCAAGATGACATCAAATGACTTTCAAAAGGAATGGGAAACATTAAGGGCAGGTGGGAAGTGCACTGATAGAACAGTTCGAATCAGGTTCCTACAAGCAGGACTGAAGTCCCATAAAGCAAGGAAGAAGCCCTTCATTAATGAGAAACAAGGAAAGAACCAGACTGCAACTTGCAAACAAAAAATAAATAACTGAAAAATTATCAGAGAAACGACATTTCACAGTAGCCATTTGGGGTCATGCAGGCTACACTAATGTCTGTGCACATGTCCTGCATGGTCAGGTGACAGTAAAGAGTGCTGAACCTCATGCATTTCTCTTGCCAACACCTAGCAGCATCTTGCTGGATTATTCATCTGGTTGTGAGATCCCTGTGATACGGTATCTTCTGTGCTCGACATTAGAAATATAGAATATCTCACACTTTGCATGCTAAGAAATTAAGGAGTCCATTCAGTGGGTTCATTATGTGCTTTTTGGCATTTTTCTGAACAGGTTCATTATGAGAGGAGCATAATTACTTTTGGCAAAGCTGGAGAAATTGAAGTCAAGTGGAACTGCTCCCTGTACCCTCAACATGGCCGACCCTGGGTGAGTACGGAGCCTGACCTGTTATTCCCAGCTTGGATCCACTTCACTCTACGCATCACTACTTCCTTGGCTACCAATCAGGTGTTCTGAGCAGAAGTGTTCCGGAACTGGAACGGGGGGTCATGCGGGGGCCACCAGGGAGTGAGATAGCTGCTTTGGAATGCAGGGCATCTCACCTGTCACTTCTTACCTCTTCGCTTCTTCGTCAAAGCTAATCTATAGGAGATTGAGGAATTGATCAAGTCGATACTGGGAATAAGAGCTTTGGCACTGATGGGGGGCGGGGGGGGGCAGCAGAGGACACAGTAATAAGGTTGCTATAAAGCTGTTTTTAAAACATTTTGTGATCTTGGTCTTCAGTAAGTTGTTGTCAGTCTAGTCCTGTTTGACACAGTAAAAGCCCTTTATTACGTAAACCTATGTGACCTTATGGCTGGTCATGCATCATAATGGCTGCACTGGGCAAGGTCTGTACCATTAAAAATTGTGTGAAGATACAAACTGGAAATTGTATGTTCATATAAATAAAGAGGTTATATGGGATGACTCAGGTGTTTTACTGGTGTTTAAAAGTCAAAGATACATAATTATAATAATCACTGTTTGTAGCAACAGAAACTAAAAGCGAGGTATATGCAGTACTATGCTAAATTCTCAGAAAGTCAACGAAAATGTTCATCTAGTTATCTAGCTATCTGTGCAGTACATGTATATTCTCCAAGATAGTTATCTGTGCAGTATATTATCTATGCTAGCTATCTGTGCAGTACATGTATATTATCTAAGCTAGTTATCTGTGCAGTACATTATTTATGCTAGATATCTGTGCAGTACATGTATATTATCTAAGCTAGTTATCTGTGCAGTATATTATCTATGCTAGATATCTGTGCAGTACATGTATATTATCTAAGCTAGTTATCTGTGCAGTATATTATCTATGCTAGTTATCTGAGCAGTACATGTATATTTGCTCAGAAATGTTATGCAATTTAATATTAGAATATATTTCTGCTTTTCCTGTTATCCAGAAAGTTACTTATATTTTGTCTGATGTCTAGAAGGACATCTCCTTGGTTCTCTAACTTTCAGTAGCAACCATTCCATGTATTTGTTAAATGCAACCTGCAACTCATTTAATTAATTACGTTAATTAGTTAAAGAACATGATGAAGTATTGATTAGTCAAACATGGTGTGCTAGTGGTTGAGGTAACAAAAATGTAGATATATTGGCTTGTTACTGGAATTACTGGGGTGACTTTCAGAGAGAGCTTTTCAAATGGCTAAACTAATGTGTTTTGACAGACATCAGTATAAAGATGATTTAAGCATCATTTTCTTTGCCAGCCTAAGACTTTTAAGCACAGTACAATAGGTGTAGACATTAAATCGCTAAATGTGAAATTAACAGCTGACACATAAGAAGCGTCTGACAAATGTAATTTAATATTTTGGACTTGTTCCAAATTACAGGTAGAACCATCCCATCAGGAAATCAGCAGCAACCATCTATTGTAAAGAGAGCTGCTCTCTGAGGATATCTGTCACAGATGTTAGCCTCATTTAGCCTTTTAATACAGATCAGATTTCAGAGGGAAAACAAATGATCATTTTGTATGTTTGTGGGGTCCTTTTATTATTATATGCAGTGATTCTTGGTGCAAGCACTGGCCCCTAATAGCCATAAAGAATGCTATATTTCATTATAAGTCAGCTCTTAATTAATTAGTCTTGAGCAAGTGGTTGATTAAATGTGTTGCATAGTCAGGCTAAACTGAAGGAGATGAAACTTGGCTGTAGGCTGTTTCTATATATTGCAACATGTTGATAAAACTAATTTAAAAAACGAAAGAAAAACAAGCCAAACAGCAAAAATTAATTTTAGAGGTGCTCAGATGGATACTTTGTTAAATATCTGCCTCAATGATAAAGAAGAATCTATTACAGTACATTCTGCTGTTTTTAAAGGGGTATATATATTTGCAGATTTTACACATATATGTTTCATTCAGTTAGTTACAGTTGTGTCTTTTATGGCAAAAGATTTTTTAAAGATCCATTGGCATCTATTAATTTAGCTTGTTACACATTATTTTTATGGCAAGAACAGGATACCTTGAAGGATGTCTTGTTTGCAATTTCTCACTTTTTCCAGAAAAAAATTACACAATAATGCTTACACACATTTCAGTAATGCAGTAACAACAAATATTCTGATAGTTATGTATCACAACTTGTATATATACATATTTAAATGGATACAGACAAAACTTCTAAATTATATGTAAAAATGCTGTAAATCTGCATGGTTACGAATCTTATTGTAGTTAATTTTCTACAATTCTAGGAAATTTGAGGGGTGGGGAAGAGAGAGGTAAAGTGTAAGGATTAATCACAGATTAATAATTCTTATATCTTTGACATGTTCACTACCACAATGATGCACTGCCTTGCAGGAATCACAGGTTAAAGCATGTGTATATCTAATGTGAGCCTTTATACTAAATGCATCATCCCAGGATTACAGAAAGGTTAAATCCCACTAATGAGCTGGTTATAATGACCTAATTTACAGAGTCTGCATGAAGTGTTTGTTATATGATATTTATATATTATATGGGGCTTAGTGTGTCAAATATAGTATTTGTATGGTATCGAGTTGTGGTATTTCTGGTTATTGCATTTATGGTATTTGTGCATCTGATGGTGATCTGAGGCTCCTGGAGACATTTGAAGATTCCAGATTTAAGTAATAAATTAATGAATTAGGTAACAAATGACCATTTGTGACTGGTTGTGTTTTGCATGAACCATGTAGTTGACCAAAGGCTGTATGCGGTGCTCATTTCCTCACCTTTGCAATACAAATATAAACCTCTGAAGGGTCTTCAAGATGGCAGTAAACTTGGCAGTTACAATAACGGGAAACACCAGCAGAATAGTCACTGTGGGTATTTATAACTCACAAAGGCCACTGTGGGTATTTATAACTCACAAAGACCACTGTGGGAGATATTTCTGACTCTTAAGTGTTTTTTTCCCCTTTGTTCAGTGTGTTTGTTGTTGCTACACCTGCCTATAGCTTGACCTGTGCTTCACCAGCAGGTGGCACAAAGCTAAGCACCTCAAAATGTCCTCCATGCTCTCAGCTGCTCCTGCCTTCTTTGTCGTTGGTGTATGTATAAGACATACGCCCATTGCTGCTTAGCATGTATGCTGTTTGCTTTGACTGTCTCCCTTATGGGCTTTTCAGCGTAGACTAGCTCACTTGTTATGAAATTGAATTCCAATCCTATGATGCCCACATATGTGTCTGCTTAGCCTGATTCCACTAAGCACAAAACGTGGCTAACCAGAAGTTGAGGAGCACTTCTTACTGAAGCGGGGAAAGGCTACAGAGCATAGCTCAAGGCTCACTAAGGGCTACTAAAGCAGACTGTGTGATCTCCGAATAGCCCCAAAAAGGCAGAAAAATGATTTGTGTGTGGTGAGGAGGAAAAACATATGTCAAGCACATTGTTTTAGGAAGTTGTATATATTTACTGTTGCAAAAATATTGGTAAAGGCATGAGCAATCAACTGCTTTCTCTATAAAAAATCTTCACAGACATTTCTTCCCAGATTTAAGGGTATCACAAGAGGATAAAAAAAACAACAGTAACATGCTTGGTAAAGCCTAAAATAAGGAAGAAGTAGTTTGACCTTCAGGCCCAGACTACATTAACATTTCAGAGTAAGAGGCACACAGGTCTCCACAGTCAGCCCCACAGAGCAATATAACATACTGGGTCACAGCAGCGTTTAACCCTCTTCTCTCATTGGCTGATTCTGTAATCCACAGGCTTACCTCTGTGGCCAGCTTGGTCCTTCAGTCAATACTTCTAGCTTCTGCTTTATTAATAATTTCTTATTTTGGGGAGCTGCATTGTTAGTTTGATCTCAGGGGAATCGTTGTAGCCTCTTTGTAGGACCAGGACAAAATATCACTTGAGCTGCCATGAGGTTATTCTGGTGTCACAGTAGAGTTATTGTGAAATAGTGATCGAGTCATTGTGCCAGGAGTCTTCTGTTAATTTGGAGTCACTGCAGAGTCAATGTGAGGTCCTGCTCAACTGTGTCGACTGTCTCCACCACTGGAGACTCTGTGAAACACCTCCACCTATTACTGAGAAGATATGTACAGCATTTGCTCATTAAACACCAGCATTTAGGATGGTTTGTGGAAATTCACATATGCTGCTAGACCCATGACAGTAACTAGGATAAATAGTTAAAAGATGGATAGATAGATATCTACTAGGCCTATCAGTGTCTTAAGAATATCTACTATTTCTAATGTGATTCCTACCTGGCTGTTGGATTTGCCTTTTTTCCTGCATGATGGCACGACTGGCAACCATCATTGAGGCTGCCTTTAATGTTTCTAGCAGTGCTGTGCTCATAATAAGAGAGGGCAACGCTCTCTGACCTTCTGATTTCAAGCTTGAGGTCATAATGTTTCTCTTTCCTATTTACGCCCGTTAATATGTCCTCCTGTGCAAGCCCCCCCTCCCCCACACCCCCCCGAGTGAGACAGCGCTGGGGCATGTTCTCCTCAGGAGACCTGCTTTACCATTTTACCAGCTCTGGCCAAGTCTTTCACATGTGCAAATGTGACAAAGGCTGAGTGCAAAGCCATCATGTGCCCAAAAGCGTCTCACCAGCAAGCAGGCCGCCATCTTGATGCAAAGACACTTTTATCAAATAAGGCTACTAAATTATCAAATTTACTGTAACTGAGCTATAATACAGGCTTTTATAATAAAGTATCGTGTTTTATTGTCTTAATTTATTTAATTGGTTTATGCTATTTTATTTATTTTTTCTTAATTTTATTTATTTATATTTATTTTTGAATATTATCGGTCTATTTTTTAGTTAATTTCCTTTATGAGCACAATACAGGGAGCATTTTATTATACATATACAGTCCATGTTTGTTACGTTTTGCCGCGGACGTGCAGACGAGCCGGCGAGCAAGGAAAGAGGTGAACAGGCAGGAGAGCGGGTGACCAGGGTTTTTACTGGGAGAGGGTAACAAAGATGCAACAATACAACAATGACCGACGAAAGACTGAGGAGGACATGGACTAATATACACTAAACAAGCCGAATTAACAGGGAACAGCTGGGCACAATCGGGGAAGCACACGTGGATAATGAGGGGGCGTGGCACACACGAGGACTGGACGCGCAGGTCATGACAATGTTTGTGTATGTGACCAAAAAAATACATAACAAAAATTCCAGCGAATTGTTATTTAATTGTGATTGTTAATCATAATAACAGTCATACATCTATTTGAATATTATGCTACTTAACAGAGTTTCAGTAGCCTAACCCTTTCATGGGAGAGGCTGTCCTTTGTGAAGGACATTACGTCATTTGGGATCTTCTTCACAAGTGATGCGAGGTAGGGTGAGACTGGCAGGTGGGTCAGTTTGGTGGCTGTGGTTTTTGTGGCCACCGATCAGGTTTGTGGTAGTTAAGCAGGAGATATACTGTATCATAAGATGACAGTAATGGTTAACTGGGCAGCTCACATTCCTGTCCTCGTCTAAGGTTATACGCTTCGGGTGATGACCAGATGAAAAAGATTAGGAGCCGAAATACAGCTTCTGTGCAGAGTTTCTGAACTGTGCCAGGGTGATTTCAGAGATTCGGAGAGGCTTCAAATTGACTTGCTACTCCTTGACATCAAGAGGAGTCAGCTGAGGTGGTTCAGGCATCTTGTAAGGATGCCACCTGGACGGCTCCCAAGTGAGGCCACCCCACTGGGAGGAGACTTCGGGGCAGACCCAGGACACGCTGGAGGGATTATGTCTCCCAGCTGGTCTGGGAACGTCTGGGGATCCCCAGAACGAGCTACAGGCTGTGGCCTTGGAGACAGTCTTCTGGGCCAACCTGCTGAGCACCAGGATCAGCAGAGAGAGATGTATGATGAATGGCTGATTGTCACGTCCAGATATTTGGCACAAGTGGTGTAGTAGGTGTAAGTAATTTTAACTTTTCGTTGATCATCCTAGTTTCACCTGCTGATGAGGGTGTAAGTTTTCAGACACTCAGATTTTCAGATAAAATCTGAACTACTGTAAACTGAAATAAACCAACCATTTTCCATACCTGCTTGTTCTATGCTGGATCATATGGATCCAGAGCTTAGCCAGGAAGCTACAAGCATAACCCTGGGCAGGGTGCACACATTCACAATCTGGCAGTTCCAGTTCACCTTAGCATGTTTTTGGACTATAGGGGAAACCAGAGAACATGCAAACTTCACACACATAGACCCAAGGGCATAAGTTTGGTTTCAGCATTGTTAAGACCAAATCAGTCACAACCCTCTTCCCCCATAAACATACACAGAACTCCCACAATATTGGTAGGAACATGTCCCTACCGTCCACACCTAGACCTACGTCTTGTGTAGACCGAGGGCAGAGACTCAGATTCTGGTCCCAAAGGTGTGAGAATGCTAACGAATTTATCACTGTGCCATCCTTGAATTAAACCGCCAGAGTAAATTTAGTATTTAATTTAAATTTGCTTTAGTTTTGGCCAGCATGGTGGCCCTGTTGCCTCACACCTCCCAGGCTGGGGACTTAAATCTCACCTACACTTTTTGCATGTCCTCATCTTGTCATGTGACTTTCTTCTCTAAATGCCTGTAGTGTGTGTACCTGGGGGATTGACATCACTTCCTGGGCGTAACCTTATGGCCATTGCTGCCTGCGATAGGCCCAAGGTTTGTTTGTCAAAAGATGGATGCATTATTGTTGGTGTGCGCATAATTTGCTTACACTGTTAGTACTGGGACGTACTAATTAATCATAGATTCATTTACTTATCAAAAGAAAAGCCAAAATGGATGTGTCGTCCTTAATCCTTACATGGAGCCAGGCTTTAATTTGATCTCATTACTGTTATCTGCCAAATCACTTTAACAGTGTGTCCGAGCACGAAACACAGCAGTCTCAGTGACAGCTTGAATCCAGGAACATGCTTGGTGTATTTTCTGCAATTGTCCAGTGTAATGGAAGGTCACTGTGTTTCAGGTGAAATTTTGTTTTCCTCTCAAATGATGTACATTTCAACAGGAGATTTCGAAAACACTCAGTCACTTAGAATTCTCTGCTTTTTTTTTCAGAAGCACTTTCCATATCAGGATTTCTGAAATCCACTTACTCCATAACAGTATGCTTGTAAAATTGGTTTAGACCTGTTCTTGTTGTGTGTAACCTCCCTACCGGGCAGCCCTGCCTAAGGTGACACATTACAAACCCATGAATGGATCATCCATAACCTGTCTTTATGCAGTTAATATGTAACCTGAATCAGCCTTTCCGCTCCTCGCCATGGTAGTATGGTGCACTGGGCTTCTCCAGTATGTGTCTCATTGTCCCAGTAACCAGATCAGTAATGATCGAAGATATTAAATGGTTATTTTTACATACAGTAGGTATGTAAAAGGCAGTTCAATATTACATACACCAGTAAAGATTGTTAAATGGATTCCCAATGATAGACTCCAGTAAAGACTGCTGATTGATGTTCAATTATTTCCAGTGACAAAACTGTATAATTGTGTGACTAGACCATAACATGATGAGTGACCTTAAAAATGTCTTTCTCCCTGTAGGGTGGTGCAGCAGGCTGGTTATGCAGACCTAGAAAGCATCTCCCAGCAGATGGAGGAGGACAACCAGCACATCACCCCAGTCCAGCTTGTTAGCTTTGGCTACAGGGACTTCCCACTGGCAACACTGGACCTCTCTATGGCTGGATCACAGCTGCTCCCCAACCTGGATGAGGAGGACACCAGGGAGGGGTAGGAGATCATGGTCCTTCTCACATGCTAGGCTGCTCTCTGCACTGCCTTCTGCCTTTAGCCCACTTTGACTGCCTTGTCTTCGGAAATTGGGCTCTGTGATGGATTCATTCCCAAGGATTTGCTGGGCTTAAATAGCAGTAACAGACTAAGAGGATTTAAAGTTCACAGTTTGTAGAAATCTGTTGTAATTCTTTACATAGTGACACTAAATTATTTTAGTTTTAGGATTGTACTGGTAATAAATGCGAGTTTAGTGAGAAGCGTAGTTGTAAAAGTCAGTCTGGGCAGGGAAGTGATGTGTATATGGGATTCAATGGTAAACAAAATGGCAGAAATGAAGGAAAGGAAAAGGCAGCCATTTTGATATGTGCGCAAGGGAATCACACAAGAAAACAAAAGAGATTCTGGGCCCCCTAGGCGAGCTTCACCTCCCAATTTCAGTTGGTCTCGGACACATACATATCAGCCTAGTTACAGTGAGCACAGTGAGAGTGATTTTTTAAAAAAAGAGAAAACCTGCAACGGGGGTGGAGTGCTTGTCGACCAGGGATTTGCCAAGTCAGCACCTTCTCAGAAGATGGATGATTGCCCGTCTTAGCCTTGCCAGGATCTGCTCCTGAATTTAGGCAAAGTCAAAGTATGAAATTGCAGCACGGCTATTTCCCCACTTACCTTATGTTTCTTTATGAGCCTGGCAGTTGCTCTGGTGTGATAATTGACTCAGCACAAGACACGATCCTTAATCTCTCCTGACAAAGAATCTTATCTCAGCCTTCACTGTCTAAATTCTGTCCATAGGATGTAATTATACATGGCACGATATTAAATTATATATATTCACTTCTCATTTTCCAGCAGCAGTAGGTCAATTTCTGGATAATTGGCAGGAGATGGTTTCGTCACATAAGACATATGGCCTGTAAGAGGATTGGATCAGATTCTTTGGCTGTTTTGTTCCTTGATGATGAAAGTACCTCCTGACATATGGTTTTTGCAGGAACTATTTCTGCTGCAGTCGTATTCTCTCAAAAAATTAAAGAAGATGTGTACGCCCTCCACAAGCCTCGGGAACAGAAACTTTGGGTTCCTAAGGCACAGAGTACCCGTCCATCATGGACAAACATGATCTATGCTCACTGGCTTCCCCAATGCTAGGCCTGTGAAGATGCCCCCCCCCACCCCCGCCCATTTCCCAAGCTTCGCCAAACTCTGTGTGCTGTTGTGTCGCCACTTGGGAACAGATGGCTTTCAGGCACGCAAGGCAGGTGGCTGTCACCAGGGGAACTCAGAAACAGGATGAGGGTAGCAAAAATAAATAGGAAAACCCATGATATTTTGTACAAATAGGCCTCACCTAGATGTTTCAGGTCAACACCCTCAACAAAGGAACTGAAAAAATAGGACGTTTTTTTACGGTCCTCTGCATGACACATTAGTTGAGGAACTCAGCTCTGGTGATGCTGGTTGCTGTTTCTTTGCTACGTGAATTTACTGCAGTGTTTCTCAACCCATTACTCAAGGATCCCCCAGACAGTTCATGGTTTTGGAGGGACTGTCTGGCAGGGAGCTGAGAGGGAGCAAAAACGTGACTCGTCTGGGGGTCCCCAGGGACCGGGTTGAGAAACACCGGTTTGCTGTAACCCTATCCATCCCACGGCTTTCGTGGAATGTTCACCTTGCAAGAATTTATCTCACTCTGCTTAGTTGGCAGCGAAAGTGAAGCGGAGAGAAATACCTGAGTGTAGGTTGGAATTTCTGTCTGCGTTTCGGTCTGAATTTCCGATCTGAATCTGAGGAATTTGAAGCATGTGACTGTCATCTTTAGTACAAATGCAGCACAAGCAGAGATCCTCTGGCAAAAAACAAACTCCCAAAATGTCTGTTTTTGTTTGGTTTGTGAGTCACACCTCAAGGATGGGAGGACAACTTCAGCAAGCCGTTGTTTACTGTGATTTATGGCTTAGATCAATAAAGTCACTGATTTTTATTTGGCAGATTTAATGAAAAAGTTCAGCAATGTAGATTTGCTTTGAGCTTAAGCTCTTAATCTGGTACTTAATTTCAAAATCATATGAATCTGGATTCAGTTTATGTCCCAGCACCAGAATACGTATCAGCCTGCAATGTCTGAGCCTGTATGCCATTGTGGCTCCACCCACTTCCTGTTCCGCTTTTGCTGATCTAATTTTGTCATTGCTGTCCACTGTTTTATCGAACAGGTCACTGCTCCCTCGCCGAAATTAAGTCCCTTGTGTTACCTCCTAACCCTAAAGTCTTACCACGGTTTGTATGTCTACATTTAGTATCTCTTGATGCAATTACACTTTATATTTTGGGTGTGCTGAAATTGCACACTTCGCAATGCACAGGGCCAGCCCACCCTATAGGAGACATAGGCAATCACCTAGGGCACCATTTGATTAGAGGATGCAGAAGAATGAGTAGAAAAAGTCAAAAGAAATACCTCTGTTTGCATCCCATGAATTTATGGCTATTAACACTAGTTTTAATATTTCACTACTGTTCTTGCGAAACTGACACAACCTACCTAGTTAGCAGCCAGACAGCCTGTGCTACAGAAATGTTCTTAATATACATAAATAGATAAATGTTGTTTTCTGCTGCTCTGGGGGTCGGGGTGGGGCGGGCGGGGCACTCAACCAAAAGGCCGTCAGAACATCCAGGGCCAGCCTTGGCTATGCAGTGACTATACAGTGACTATGCACTGAAATGTCTGAGTTCCAGGTATGCTGTGACACAATTATATCCCAGGTGAGACCAACCATATCGCAGTTGCATTCATCAGGCAGAGATCCCCGGCCTACACAGTGACCACATGAGATGAGAGGGAGGAGAGGAGGGACAAAGGAAGGATACTCAACTGTGTAACAAACTGCAGCAAACATCACAACCAACTTACTTCCCTAAATGGGATCTATGAATGAGTGCAGCATAACTTCCAATACTAACAGCCTTGAGCAAACCTTAACATGATTGGAGTGAAATACAGTTGCCCTAGAACTGGCATTCTCATGGGAAAGTTTGATTCATAGGTATGGTACTGCTGAAAAGTCACCCCTAGCTTGCCCAATCGGATTTAAAGCGTGGAACAATCAGATTTAAAGCCTGGTCCAATCAGGTTTATAGCTTGACCAATCAGGAAGATGATGGTAGAACATAGTTTGTGAGAAGGAGATGCGGGTTGACAGTCTGAAGTCTGTGGGCTGAAATGTGGCCAAGATGCCATAGCTGTACTGGTTTTGGGAGCCCGCATCGGCCAAGCACTTAATCAGTACTGTTCATCTTTCATTCATATTGGCTGTTTGTGACATGGAAATGTTTTATGTCTGAATGATAACCTTCTGTTTTGGCAACTGTGTGACTGACCGGTTTCTGCCGTTTAGTATCATATCCCCTAAGCTATAATATCAGGTTAATTGTTCAAGTACAGCACATACACAAGCAGGCCAGCAGGGGCACCATAGAGCACAGAATTCTTCAGCACGCTCCTTATTTTCATTACATTTGAGCTGTCAATTTATTTTCCCTGTTTGAATTGCTGAATTAATGGCTCTCAGGGTTTGAATCACATTAAACCAAGTCAGGATTGTAGAGTTTTCCAGTAATTCACAGCTTACACTTCTACCTGGGTCAATGGAATGGTCCTACAAGTTTAATGGAAACTTGACCTAGCAAGTCGACTTCTTGACAGCTGAATGCTCGAAATATGCTACTTTCCCCATTAATATGTTGCTTTAGGCAAACGCAATGCGGATGAAATTTCCCAGATGTTCTGCAGAATTTGTGTTAAAGAAGGAGGAAACATCCTGTAATGGTGACGACAACAGTGAGTGCTGATTAACTGAGTTATGTTTATATTTATATGTATAATGTAGTTATGTTTATATATATATCTATATGTACGGAATAAAGACACATTAATATCCAACATATAACTGTTTTGTTAACCTTTCACTCTTGTTTAAGTGGCATAGATTTGGTGCGATGCAGAAAACAATACACCAGTAAACACACTGTGCCTTGAAAAAATATTGAACTGCCCTTAAAATGACCAAATTTGCCTGGATTACAAATGATACATACACATATTCTTCCAATATATGCTAATTGCAAAATCATGGTCTTTCATAGTGAATTTTCAAACTCAAAATCAATTATCTGTGAGCAAATCTTTTAAAGGAAACCAAGAACTGAAAAATGCTTCTTGCATAAGTATCCAACAGCTTTGCTCTGGAACCTCCAGATGTAGGAGGAAAAGCCTTTTGCCTTCCTTAGGACACAGCTGTCCTACAGATGGCCTCCACATGGGATAACCCCCATGTCCCCCCTTCAGTTTTATTATCTTTGGAAAGATTGTCATTCAGAAGGTAAGGAGTGAAAATTTAATTAATTTTAATTTAGTGATTAATTGTCATTGTTGACATGCCACAGCACACAGTGCACAACAACAAAATGTGTTCTCTGCATTTAACCCATATGTGACATAGCAGGGGGCAGCTAATTCAGCACCCGGGGAGCAGTGCTTGGGGGCAGTACCTTGCTCAGGGTACCTCAGTGATGCCTTGCTCGTCGAGGATTTGAACCTGCAATCTTGCAATTACAAGTGTGCACATCCGTAACCATCAAGCCACCACTGCCCGCACATCACGGCTAAATAGTATGTAAGACACTTAGAGATAAATAACTAAGTATCATTTGTTGAGAATAGTGTACATAAAATCCAAGAGTTTTAACATCCCAGTAAGCACTGATAGATCAAGAAAAGAAGACATTACTCGAGAAGAGCTGTATGAAAGCAAGTCTACAGATTGCCAGAAGGTAGGAGAGTGACCCAGCTAACATATGGGGCAAGGTTTTGTGGTGTGATGAGGCAAAGATAGAGATTTTTGGCCAAAATTCACAGTACTATATGTGGCGCAGACGTAAGTCGACCCATGCTTCAATTAGCACCATCCCTACAGTGACATGTGGTGGCAGCATCAGGCCATGATGATGCTTGTCAGGTTCAGGAATTAGGCATCTTGTCAAAACTGAAGGGAGAACGGATGAACTAAAAAATGTGGAAAAACATGCTTCAGTATGGAAAAAAAACAAAAGCTTGGGGAAAAAAGTTAAACTTTCAGCAGGTCAATGACAAGATCAAATTGATACAGGAGAGACTAAAAAATAAGAAGGTTAATGTTTTACAGTTTAAAGTCCAGGTCTAAATCCCATACGAACCCTGTGGCTTCTTTGAAAAGCAACATGCAACCAATCAGAAAGACCTGGTAATCACTCCTGAATTCACTGATGAACAGTATAAAAAGCTGGTGGCTACTTACCCCAAAATAGCTGGCTTTGTCAAATACTATTGTGTAGAGGTTGGATACAGTATTTTTAGTTTCTGACTAAAAGATTTTGCTGACAAATAACTGATAATGACTTTGAAAATATACTGTGCGAGACTATGAGTTTGCAATTAATATACTGAGATGAAAAATATGTGTACATATCATTTGTAATTCAGGCGAGGTTTGATACTTTTGCAAGGCACTGCACTTGGTTTGCCCTGTGAGTGATGCATCGCTCTTCAATAGCGGTCAAAAGGTCACTAGTAAGAAATGCATCTGCTGCCTCGACCTGGCACCCCTCCCCCACATCAGTGAGAATGCTCTCAGACAGTGACCAGTGATATAAGTGTCATCAGGTCTGCTCGCTAGGATGGAGAGATCCATCCCATATACAGATGGAGGATAGCCACTTGGTAGAAGCTCTCAGTCAATGGCAGAAGCTTCAGTCAATGGCACCTCCAAAGCAGAACATTATTACTGTAGCTGACAGATGAGAGATGAGACAGAGGGAGAAACACGTGTAACTGTTTCTGTCACTAAGAAATATTTGCTAAAGCACCAAAGCCTGAATCAGACCTGTTGCCTGGCTCTTATGTACATGGATAAATGGCCAATAGGTGCGGTTATGACTGTGAAAGTGCTTTATTTTGCCTCAAAGCTTCGTGGAAAAACTCGAAATTAAGATTAAAAGATTGTGAAGACTTGTTAACCCATTTCACTGATAAAATAAATTCTTGATATTCAGAATGAAATCTTGACTGGTTATGCTCTGCGTGTCATGGCTGAAGCTATGTGACTTACTGTCCTTGACAACTAGCATCTTTGTCTTCAGATCAGCTACAGACTACAGATTATTTTCTGTACTTACACTCTCTTTGGGAGTTTTTCATTAGTGTCTGAATGGAGCAAACAAAAGCTTCAAATGAAATGTCGGGACAACTGTAGTTTTATAGTTTTTAAATAAATTAATTAGACTATTTTTAGGATAACGAGTAGAGGATTGATCAGCAGAGGAAGTCATCTTTTCTTCTCTTTTATGCTCACCATGGCACTTGTGGTAGCCTCCAACTAAGAATAAGTCCCTCAGAAACATCAAAGCTCACAGCACAGAAGATGCTGCCCACAATCATATGGCTACAAACAGAGGGTCACATGTGTTTAGGGATTCATGTTTATACATATATATATATATATATATATATATATATACATATAAGCATATTAATGAAGCCTGACTTTGATCTAGAAGCCTGTTCTACATCCACATATCCTAAATATTCACAGGAAAATGGCCATTTAATATTAACCAATTAATTAATTGTTACTTAACAATATACTGCAGTCTGGTGAGTCACAGGCTTGTCCCCAGACCACAGCCTATCCCAGGACACTCCCCTGCCCTCCACAGGGTTTTCACTTCTAATAAGTATGACTGAATCAGTGTGAATTATTCCTTTGCTACTAATGTAATGTACCCTGAGGATTCTGGGTAGGGTGTTTCACCTTGAAGTGTTGCTGCTTAAAGTCAAGACAAATGACTTCATGGGCGACAGTCAACTTAATGTTTCCCCTGTATGAATGCGAGGGGGAGGGCTGCAGATGGGGGGGTGCTCCATGCTCCGCCCTCCCGATCCCGCCTCCCTCTCCCAGGCAGGGTGCCTGCTGTAACGCCACTGCTCCGCCCTCCCGATCCCGCCTCCCTCTCCCAGGCAGGGTGCCTGCTGTAACGCCACTGCTCCGCCCTCCCGATCCCGCCTCCCTCTCCCAGGCAGGGTGCCTGCTGTAACGCCACTGCTCCGCCCTCCTGATCCCGCCTCCCTCTCCCGGGCAGGGTGCCTGCTGTAACGCCACTGCTCCCCGCTCCGCCCTCCTGATCCCGCCTCCCTCTCCCAGGCAGGGTGCCTGCTGTAACGCCACTGCTCCCCGCTCCGCCCTCCAGATCCCGC
>JAABNX020000021.1:8729159-8739967 GCA_015163995.2 Mormyrus lacerda
CCTGATCCCGCCTCCCTCTCCCAGGCAGGGTGCCTGCTGTAACGCCACTGCTCCCCGCTCCGCCCTCCAGATCCCGCCTCCCTCTCCCTGGCAGGGTGCCTGCTGTAACACCGCTGTTCCACGGTTCGCCCTCCTGATCCCGCCTCCCTCTCCCAGGCAGGGTGCCTGCTGTAACACCGCTGTTCCGCGCTCTGCCCTCCCGATCCCGCCTCCCTCTCCCGGGCAGGGTGCCTGCTGTAACACCACTGCTCTGCGCTCCGCCCTCCCGATCCCGCCTCCCTTTCCTGGGCAGGGAGCCCCTCTGGGGCTGATGCCTGCTAAACAGGGGTTAGCAGATTGTATGCTAAATGCCCAGGTAAGAGTGTGTTACGAATGGTGTGTGAGTGTACCCTGCAATGGGTTGGCACCCCGTCCTGGGTTGTTCCCTGCCTTGTGTCCATAGCTTCTGGGA
The DNA here is from genome assembly GCA_015163995.2 of Mormyrus lacerda. Classification (NCBI taxonomy): domain Eukaryota; kingdom Metazoa; phylum Chordata; class Actinopteri; order Osteoglossiformes; family Mormyridae; genus Mormyrus; species Mormyrus lacerda. The sequence goes on from JAABNX020000021.1 coordinate 8,729,611, forward strand.
TCCAGGATGGGTACAATAAAAATTTTGACTGTGATCAAGAATCTAAAAATGTCAAGAGTTATATTGTTTGGTTGCTTATGGTTAAGGTTAGGGTTGTGTATATGTGTGTACAGTATGACACTTTACACCCCTCCACAGGTAAAAAACAAAGAAATTAACTTCAGCTTTTCTTTAAAATACACCAATACTCTATGCTATTCATCCATCCATGCATCTTCCACGCAATTATCCAGCCCAAGGTCACAGGGCCGCTGGAGCGGATCATGGGCAGCACGAGACAGGGGGCAGAGACCCCCCTGCATGAGGGCCGGTGCATTGCCAGGTGCACATTCTCACACACTGCGTGTGCTTGGCCTGCAGAGGAAAACGAACACCAGAAAGACAGTGAGAAACCCGAGTGAAAGAAATAATGTTCTTGCAAGTACACATTGTGTATTTACAGTTTTCTGTAAGTTATTTAACTATCTAAAATACGAAATGTAAAAAAAGGCAATTGGTTTGGGGTGTTTGATGTGACCAAGCGAAAAACAAAGATACGGTAGAAGGTCTACTGCTCCGAGGCAAAATGGAGCATCACTGTTAATGCAAAAAATAAAACATCTGTTATATTTAAAAAGACAGGTGGAAAAAAACATCCCTGGCCTGTAGGTTGCTTTCGACAAAAATGTCTGCTAAGTATGTCATTTCAGGGTTTTTTTATTACAAATTTTCAGAGGAAATGGAAACAAAGTTTGTAAAGGAAAATTTTAAAACCAATGATTCTGGAAATAGTAACTAGGCCGTAGATATGTAAATCACAGGTTACAAACCCTTTTGCAAATGGTCCCTGTGTGTGAAAGCATGATGGGTAATGTAGTGTTAAAGCAACAGATACCTAAGGACAGGTTTCGTAAAAGTATCAGCATTAAACTTACTCATAAAGCCCTGCAGCTGTGTCTTTTTTCAATTATTTGAATAACTTTTAAAAAGTTTTGCAGCAACACCACTCCCTGAGGTGGGCTGCTGCAAAGCATGCTGGGACATTTATCCCAAGCACCATGAGACTCATGAAGTGTTTCATTGTCCTGGGTTTGTTCAGTTGCAGTGGCACAGTGTCTGTAGTCTGCAACCGCCTGCCTGAAGTGCTGAAAGGCAGATAATCTGCAGCTATAGATAATGAATGTGAATTTCCTGGGTCAACACAATCAGTGAGATTTCTGGTGATTCTGAAAACAAAATGGCGGCTCTCTTTCTGTAATTCATTTTAGGCCTTTCATGAAGCTGCCAGCTGTCTGAGGTAATTCTGAAAAAAAAATCACAGTAATTGAACATTTATTTAATTCTGAGGCTTGAATTCTAGGCAGTCAGCACACGTTAATCAAATTTCAGTCATAAACTGGTTATTTGGGGGAAAATGTCATCCTGGTAACCAAAGACCTTTCTCATATTCTTTAGATCGGAGTGTCGGAGGAATTACAAAAACAAACTAAAGTCTTTTCCAAAGGCTAGTTTTCCATGGCCTACCACAGAATTATCTGTCTGCTACTCAGATACATGAATAAACAGATGACAATTGTGGCCTTTTCCATTGTTATCTTTGTGTTGCCGTCCGCGTGCCCCCCTCCCCTGCCCTCCTCTTGATATACTAAATTGATTCTTATGCACTGCAGGATGCCGCTGAGTACCAGAAATATTTTACACTTATTGTTTTATGTTTAATTCTAATCTGCTGTTCCCCATAGAGTGGCATCTGAAGAAACCAAAGAGGCTCCTTTCTCTTTGACACCTGTCATCGGGTTGGCTATCCCCACCTGAAGAAGGCGGGGCAGCAGCCATCCTTTAGCTAGCAGCTACCAGTGGTCTTATTGCCTTCATTTGTGTCGGCATCCTACAGAAAAGGAGCCTAAATTCCTAGTCGACCCCAAATTATCTGAGTACACTCCTTTCTCAAAAAGAAAAAAAATAATAAGTGTCTGGCACATGCTACATTCTATGGGCAGCTTAGAGACATTGTTCACCTAACTGAGTGTTTTTGGACTACAAAGAATGCCCACACACACGGGGAGAACATACAAGTCCATTCACACAGACATACACACGCACAATTAGTGGACACGAGGGAGGGGTTGAACCCACAAAGCTTAAAGTGATACTCACTTTAAGTTAGCAGCAGTGATATCAATAAATCTAGCTATCAATTTATTTTGTATACCACTGATACTGATTTTTCCAATACATCTTTGCTATAACGTTTCTGAACATTAAATCTGTATAACAAAAGTCTAAGAGGGGGGTTGTGCCCATAAATGATAATGAGAGCAGGTAGTTTTTTCCCAGTTTACTGTAATGTTTCCACCTGGCTATGTTGTGCCGTTTAGGTGCTCCACAGCATGTTTAGCTGTCCTCCTCAGCGCTAACGCCTGCTGTTCTGAGGAACCAGGAGCTGGGCCAAGCGTGAGCATGTTAATATTCACGGACATGCAAAGCGTGAGATTGGTTTTCTGGCTACACAGGAAGGGGCATCGACTGTCCAGGGAAAAACCCATTAAAGGGACTGGATCGTCAACTTTTCTGCAGATGTAATGAGATCCATCTCCATTTTCCCGGAATTAAATGTCAATTTCTCCGGCGAAGGCCGGCCTGAATTTTAAACTTCCTCCTGGCAGGGGTGGGGGTGAACTCCTGTGTGGAGAGTGAGGTGTGCATTGACAATGAGGTTGAAGGGTTTTGCATCATTTCAACACAGGGACCAGGATTTCTTACTATCTAGGCTGGTTAGGTACTTTTGGAAAGTAGACTACCTGATTAGAGCCATTACCTTGTTTTTTCATATTCTCCTTCATTGTTAGCCTGTTTAACCCTTCACATTCATTATGCTTCTTGGGTGGTACCTCAGATTTACAGAATTTGGTCACCTGAGCCAACTGCTAATTAGCAAAGCTAACCTTATTTAGTGGATTAGCGTTTCCGCTAACTGTGAAAACCGTTAGCGGACAAATTAGCTTCCTCTAAATTTTGCTTACACTCCAAAAGTTTGTAAATCCTAAACTCACACATATTTGTTCTGATCTGTTGTGAACGTGTCTGCAACATTCTATCTGGCACACTGTTGCCTGACTACATGTAAACACATGACATGATTGTTCGATAACATGTCTTATTTAACATAGTCTGGGATAAATGTAATTGAACAAAGATAAAGTCTATTGAAGCTGGGGTAGGGTGACCTAAGCAGAGAATAGGGGCCTATATGACAAAACAGGATTCTTGCTTAGTCGCACAATTTGTTAGGCTTCAGAATTGCTTACTGGGTTTGGATATGCATAATACCTCATTAATGTATTTAATAAATAAGTGCTTTTTAAGCTATTTTTTATACATTTGAAATAATAGCTGTCCCCCAAGTTTTAGCTTAAGGTTTATAGAGAGTTAGGTAACACAATAATACACAAGGGTGTCAGAATTAGCAGTACGTAGGTATTCAGTTATCCTTTTTTAAAGTTGCAGCTGCTGTGAGTTTATTCGGCCTCTTGGTTGCTACAGTCCTGGTACACGATGTGCCTGCCTGGATGGCAGGAATCAACTCATACCCAGAGCGCAGTCAGTACCCCTCCGCCCCCTGCTGTGCTGCCTTTCTGCAAGGCTCTCTGTCTGTCTCCTCACTCAGGCCTTGGGGGCCCACTCTGTCCCCTGGAGGAGCCTTTTCATATTTGTCTGCTGAGAATTAGATTTTTGTTCCAGGGCTCAGGGGAAGCTTCTTTCACCTGTGCCTCAGAAAGTTCTGGAACCAAGCCCAGCCCATTCGCTCTGTTCATTGGGCGCATCTGAAGATCAACATTCCAATGCAGGTATTGCTTCAGAACATACTGGTACAGCCGTATCTGTACATACCCACACAGTATGTGATCGCTTCATATTAACACACTACTCTCTTGTAATGTGAGCAGGATGGGGCTGGAGGGATGGTGTGCAGTACTGTGAGTCAACTCTGCATTAATAAAACTGTGAGGCCATACAGGTATCAGCAGAGAGACGTATCTGTGCCACTTGGAAAAACCTCACAAAGGTGAAAAGTTCAGGTCCAAAAAGTAGAAATGCAGGTCAAGGTTTTATTTCAACGAACCAGTTGGGTCTGTGACTCTATCTCTTTATACTCAACTGGTTGGTTGAAATAAAACCTTGACCAGCATTTCTACTTTTTGGATCTGACTTTTCCAACTTTGAAGCCCAGTGATGATACCATCATCATAATACTGTATGGGGTTTCTTTTTTGAAGCTGTGATTTAAAGAATCCTTATTTCAGAGAAGGAGAGCTCACTGGCTGGCCAGCTCAGGGGCTGAGCAGGAGCCAGTCACTGGAAGACTGAACATGGACAGCCAAATCCATTTTTCAAACACTTATTCTCCAACTGATTTTTTTTAATCAACAGTAATTGCCCAGGACTACCATAAATCCTATTAGAGGAACCATCCACTCCAAAAGATACAGACTCATGCGAGTGTGTAATAGAGGCATCGCAGGAAGCTGCACATTTTGTTTACTTCTTTGTGTTTTATTTTTGGGTTTCACAGTTTAGCTTCAGGGAAAAGAAGCTCTTATACTCCTTGATGAATTATATGTTAGCAGATTGAAAATATATATCTTTTCTCCCTGCAAATGTAGGGAATACTGGTATAACCATAAAATATACCATTCAGCCTTCAGTTGCTTTCCCCTGGGCAATTTCCTTCAAAACTGGCTAAATAATTCATGAGCCAGGGACTAGCATTGTGTGTGCTGTTGTAAAGGTCAGGTTTTGGAACTGCGTATAAACAACGAATTGACAAAGTAAAGTACAGGTACCAAAAGTCTGTCTATATTAGTTGGGATGCTTTAAGGAGTAGACATTCCTAAATACAAAAACACAATATATTGACATCTCTCCAATTTGGTAAATGTTCTGACATAATTAAAAATTACTTCAAATTTTTTTCATGAGAAAGGGGTGTGGATCTGTTCCATAAGTGGCGAATTCTGTGAGTTATGCTAGTCAAAGTGGGCGTGGTTTTGTTCTGTGGCGTGAGGCTTGGGTTTGCGGATTGGGTGTGTCCTATACTGTGAGGGGCGGGACCTGTGTCTCGTCTGATTTTGTATGCCGATGCTTCCAGCTCAGCGTCACACTTCCTGCCGCAGTCACACTGAGGTCTTGGATATCCGCTCCCTCTGAGCACCATCTGCTTCTACCCTGTGCCCACAAGCTGTCCTTATTTGTCTGATAGGGTAGATGCTGAGATGCATTTAGTATTTATACGTGTGTGACATGCTTGCTTGAATCTATTGAGTGTTCTTAGGTCTTGTAGTGTGTGGTGCTACAAAACTACTTCCCAGAATTCACTACTATTGTAGCATGGTTGGTTATTTAGAAATATTGAGAGAGACTTATCTGCAGCAACGCCCATGAGTAGGTAAATCTGGGCTCGCAGCCTGAGAAGCACTTGCCAGCTCAGCGTCTGTTTGTACACTTGTTGTCGTCCTTCCTCTCAGACACGGAGCTTGAAAACCAGGGTGTCCAAGTGAATGCTGAACAGGTGGCAAAGAACAAGAACAGCCTCTTCATTGAACGCAACATGGAGAAAGAACATGGATACATTCACAGCGTAGCAGTGTGTCAGGCATGCTGGGATGCGTCTGGAGTTAAACTTCATTTGACCGTATCCACACTGACATCCCTGTGACCTCTTCAAGCTTGTCTCACTCCAGTCCAGCCAGAAAAATCTGCTCGCTGTTAGATCCCTCTCATCCTGATTGGGATTGTGGCGGGCCTGATGCCTACCTAGATAGCACAGGGCGTATATCAGGCTGCATATGTGAGATGCATCGCTTCTCCACAGCTCTTCTGCAGAAATTCCCAGTGATGGTGGGTGCTTATGGGCTTCTATGCGTTGACTCTTTTGTCCAGTTCGTCCAACAGTTCTGCAGGATTGTGGTTTGGAGCCTAGGCAGACCAGTTGAGTTGTTCTTCACTTATTTTCTTCAACAGATAGTTCTTCTGATTTTGAGGTGTGTTTTGAGTTGCTGTTTTCATAGACTGGCTTTCAAGACTGAAGGACTGCCCAATCTCCCATATCCTTCAGGGAGTAGCATGTCTTGGAAGGACCTTCGGATATTCATGCTGTTTACGGTTGCCTTGGATTTAGTGATGAACTCTCTCACCAGGAAAGGGACTCCATTCCGTAAAGCTGCCTCCTCCACGATTGACAGTGGGAACCACACAAGCCAAGCTCATTCACTCACCCACTTCAGCACTCTAAATGGTGACTGAACCTTAGTATTTTGACTCAATGTTCCATAGAACTAACTTTCCTTCCTGTTAACAGACAGTGTATATAGTTCAAAACACACAGAGCTACTATTTCTCAAACTTTTCGTAGTTAGAGCATAGAAAACTTGTTTTTACGGTCTTTATTATTAGAGCCCTCTAGACATGAAATAACATCCATTAGTTACCATTACTGTTATGATTGCTGGACACGAAAGCAGGAACGGGGAGACGGAGAAGGGTCCAGCTGCAGATGCCTGAAGAGTAGAGATCCACGTCACCTCCACAGGAAACACGTCACCTTAACTCTGTGTCACAGCGAATAAACCCTAACCATAACCCTGACCCTAACCGGAGCTCCACTTTACGTCCTTAAATATTACGTGTTTCCTGTGGAGGTGACGTATTTCGGTGGAGCTCCACTCTTCAGGCGTCTACAGATAGACCCTCTTGGGGAGACGAGGAATCAGGATGAAAGGATTTATTTGGAATCACGTCAAATGCAGGACACAGGAACATGTAACATCAAAACGTCAATGACAGACCTGGGCTTACAGACTCTGACGTGGACTTAAATACACCGGAAAAATCAAACTAACCAAAAACAGCTGGTCACAATCGGAGTTACAGGTACTCACGTGATTAATAAGGGGGCGTGGCACAGAGGATTGTACAGGCAGGTCATGACATTTACACTCATATTACCCAATGTATTCGACAAAACAAGAGAAAATAAGACATATTAGACGTTACAAATATCATATTATTATTATTGTAAATTTAATTACAAAGAGCAAAGATGCTTCTGCTGAGTAGCCATGTATCGTTTTCACTGTCTAGATCAACTTTTTAATGAATATACAAGAAAACGCTATAGTCGAAGTGCAAAGTGGCAAGGGACGACTGTATAATGATTTTTAAAAATGTATAGATTAGTCTAAATGATTAAAAATATCAATATCTTTAAATTATTCATTTTTGTGTTTAGTTTGTTCTCGCACCATTTTGACGCCAACAATTTTGTGTGCAAGGTTGTGGCTGGATAGTGCTACTGCACATATAACATGGAGGTGCAAGAAAAAAAATGTGTAAAAGGGAATTTCCTCGACAATAAAATGACTAAACATGAATGCAGCAAAGCATCACAAATGAGGGACAAAACAGTCAAGAGGTATACCCAGCCTCAGCTACCCTCTGCTCTGCTGACAGTAAGAGAACAGAGAGCAGTATTAGCTGGGTTGACTGTTCACATCCAGCATGGACTGTTTCCTAGGTTAGTCCCTAATGATGCTAAGCTGTCCTAAGGGCTCGTCCTCATCCTACTTCACAGACTGCTTTACAGATCTGTCGCTGGAGCCAAACTCTCCAACAACAATGAACAACTCCGTGAGCCTCTTCCTTATCAGTATCATCATCACCATTGCACTCTAATGGAATTTGTTCCAGCTGTAAGAACATGCCAATGCGCTTGTATCTGGGAATCCAGCTGTAACAGAGCTGGTCACAGTGAGTTCTGCGCTTAGCAGCAGACCTGTTAAAACCAGCCGCTTGATTAATTAATAAGCCCTTATTTTCTTTAAACTAACAGGAGACAGAAAATAAACAAACTCCTGGCTGAAGACCTACTTTTGCATGCGCAGGAACACGCTGAAGCTCTAAATCACTGTCTGTGCCCCCAGCTAAGTGAAGGACCCTCGGCCTTCACTGCATCTTTTGCCACAGAGCCAGTCACCCTTGGACAGGGCTGAGTAGGCCGTAATGTCACAGCAGCTGCATGGGCGATGAACCCGGAGCCTGAAATACCTTCAGAGTGCAAGAGTGGCCAGGACGCAGCATTTCACCTTCGAAATGTCTGTCAGTGCTTCGATTTGCATTCATGAAGCAGTTGGGGCTGAAGAGGTTGGAGTTATCGAGACAGTGTGTTTAATGGGAGGGTTTCAGGGCAAAGAAAGTTTCAGAACGTTAATGATATGTTATACAACAGCAGATCATTATTAGCATTATAGTACTAGAATTAATACTACGGACAGAGTTTTTCTTCCCTTGGTACAGCTTTTCTTAGCAAGATAATAATCAGTCAGTTAATGACAATGTTGTTATTCAAGATAGTAATAAGCTAATGATACAACAACTGTGCATGTTAGGGCAGTAAGGGATGAGAGACAGCATCATGTAATGCTGTGTTCCATTTGAACTGCTAACTCAGACATTCCAAGTTCCTAGTGGAATATTTCTACTGGAACCCCTGAGTTGGAATTCCTACTCAGAAAGTTGGAGGAATCGGCACAACCCTGACCTCAGAATTCAAGATGGCTACACTCTTCATCAACAGAATTTAAAGATGTAGTTTTATACGAGTTATTAGCACTTATGTCTTATTTATGTTTCATTAAATCGGTCCTATACACAGTACTGTTTAAACGCTATCTGTGAACGTGTTGCTACGGTGCTTTTATGTGCAAATTACTGTGAAATGTGTTATAAACTGAAATTACTAACAATGGTTAACAGTTAACTGGGCTAGAAGCGGAGAAAGCAGAATTTCTTGCTTAGCTGGATAACTTGTTGGATTTAAGGTAGCCTGGGCTAAATGTAAGTGAATGAAGATTAAGGCCAATTAAACTGGGATAAATTAAATGCGACAAGTTATCAGGCTAAGCAAGAAATCTTTGATTTTTGAAATAGGTCTCTGGTATTGCTAAATGACTTTGCGAGTTGTTGTACTGAAACGTGGTTAACTAGGGTATGATGTCATTACCAGTTCTGACTTCCGACCTCCGAGGTAAATGGAACAGATCATTAGTATAATATGATATTGCCCTGCACCACAAGGGGGCGAGCAGCACCGTGCAGGCTGGCAGTAATCGTGGTTTCCTCATCGTCAGCCTGAAGGAGAGCCAGTTGGGTCTGACTGGCAACTAATGACTGGCCCAACCAGGAGGGGAGTAGCCTTTTCTTGGAGACCTTGAAGTTGAGGATTGTAGGGGAAGAAAATAGGAGGCCAGTCATGCATATCCACTTTATGCTATGGGAGGATGACCACCCTGAAGGGGGCGCTACTGACCCCTCCCCATTTACAGCTGATATCCCCCTAGCCCGAGAGTCGAGAGCCAAAAACAGGTCTAACAGTAGGTCAGAAATACAATAAGCAAAACTGAAGCAAAGACAGGGAGCACGAGCGAAAGCTGTCAGATGGGGTGGTGAGGCGTCTTTTATACTCCGTGACGGGAGAGGCAGGAAATGGGAACGAGGCAATGACAACTAGTCCATCCAGTTTTGGCACGGCTTTCATAGTGAGAGGTGGAAAATGTGGAACCAGAATCGGCAGTCTGGTGAAATAGGATCTAAAAGGGAATAAGAATGGACACACATACCCAGCCATGCGCATACAGACGTAATACCTCCACTCACAAATGTGGAGCCACGCAAGCAACAACAAAAAAATGGGGGTCTACCATCAATGCAACCTTCGACAAAGCATCAGCCACTATGTTCTTTTAGCCACGTCGATGAACAATGCATTGGAGGCTAAGGATGACAATTAAAGTTAACTCCAAAAGAGCTCTAAAAGCTGAAATCACAATGTGATCTACTTAGATTTCCAGAAGGCCTTTGATGTTGTCCCCCACAAACGGCTCTTACTTAAACTCAAAGCTGCAGGGATTTTAGGAACTGCGGCAGCTTGGATCGAAAACTGGTTAACTGACAGGAAGCAGCGAGTAGTTATTAGAGGCACAATGTCACAGTGGGCCTGCATTCATAGTGAGGTACCACAGGGTTCAATTTTAGGACCACTACTGTTCCTAATTCACATTAATGATATTAACACCAATACATACAGTAAACTGGTTAAATTTGCAGACGACACTAAGGTGAGTAGTGAAGCAGATACTGATCTAGCAGCAGAGAGGCTATGACGGGATCTGGATTTAATTAGCGACTGGGCTGATACTTAGCAGATGATATTTAACACAGATAAATGTAAGGTTATCCATGCAGGGAGTACAGATATTTTATGGGTTCCACTGAAATAAAGGTAGCTGATTACAAGAAAGATCTCGGTGTGTATGTTGATGCT
>JAABNX020000021.1:8742796-8754447 GCA_015163995.2 Mormyrus lacerda
GGGGGGGGGGGGGGGGGGGTGGGGTTATAGGTCACATCCCTGCTATTTGTGGATGATGATGTTCCTTTAACCTCATATGACCGAGACCTGGAACTTGAACCATTTGATGCCAAGTAAGTAGTAGCAGGGCCAATACCTCCAAATCAGAAGCTATGGTGTTCTCTTGGAAGTGTGGATTGCTCCTTTTGGGTTGAGGGGGAGACTTTGCCCTTAGTGAAGGAGTTTAAATACCTCAAGATCTTTTTTCTGAGTGATGGGAAAATGGAAAGTGACATTGACAGATGGGTCACAGGTCTGTGGTGTGGAGCTAATTTTTTGGACGCGGCTTGCAGGTTAATGGTCAGTCTATTTCCCAATCCACTCCTGTGGTCATGAGCTGTGGGTACTGACCAAAAGGACAAGGGCATAAGAACAAGTGGCTGAAATTAGGTTTCTCCGCAGGGTTACAAGACAATGTGTGACAGGGTGAGGAGTTTGGAGATTTGGAGGACCTTGAAATAGATTGCAACCAGCTGAGGTGGTGCAGATATTCCATAGGGATGCTACCTGGTGAGTTACCAAGGGAGCTGTTTCACGCCCAGACTCTATAGCTCAGTTGACTTGGGAATGTTTGGAGATCCAACAGAAGGACATGAAGTCTGTAGCCATGATAAGGCAGGTCTGCTGTGACCTGTTAGATGGGCTGCTACCATGATTTGCATATGAATAAATGGGAACTAATTTTTTTCAACCTTCATTATGTATTAATGTACATTTATTGTACATTCATTGTAAATTTATAGAGATTATATGTAATTTGTCCCTAAAGTACATATGATATTGTACTGAGTTCGCACTGATTGGCATGTATATCTGGATTTCTGGGCTATGGAAGATGATGGCTTGGTAGATGGATGGATGGTTGCACTAATATTGGGAGATAAATCTTATTAAACTAGATTCTAGGCCCAGTAGGGAAATGTGAAAGACTGAGGAATACCTGAAGCTGAGTAGAGGGAAGCTGTTTTAGCCTGACTGGTGACCATCATTAAAAGTTGGTCTGTGTTCATCCCTGGCTGGGTTGCTGTGTTCAGGAGGAGCATTGTGAGCACCAACAGAAGAGACAGGAGAATTTCTGCCAAGCCACTTTGGGGATAGAGAGCAGAGGGAGGGAGGGAGGGAGGGACACAGAGAGAGGTACCGATGTCCAAGTGGTATGTTGCGGTCAGCAGCCAAGCCAGGCTGTCCTGGGTATGAGCACAAATCCAGTGTGGATGACTACAGAATGAAGCCTAATTCCTGATCCTCTGACTGTGGCTGACCAATCTCACCAAGCTAGCGTCTCCTATCACCCACGCTGTGTCTAACGGGTCAAAGCTCATGAGACCTGGGGGCCTAGGCCAAGCCTGAATCACCTCTGCTTGATAAAGCATCACTCACCATTGCTGTGGAATTTACTTCCAGCTACTCACAGCCTGAGGATAAGGACATGTATACAGGTGCCACAAAGAAGCTGGTTATGGCACAACAATTTAATTGGGGCCCTTTGACCTTCTAGTAGTAGGCAGTATATTGTGTATGACAGACATGTAGAGGGGCACTGGGGCAGTGGCCCCAGCTGAAAGTTGAATGGCCCCAGACTCCCCTTTCCCTTGTCACTCACTGATTTAAAACATCATCGGCCCCTCAGTATGAGGTATGGCCTTTTGTGCCCCCACCTTAAAAAAACCTAGAATCACCTATGATGATGATAATGATGAGTATTTGTATTGCTATTATTATTATTATTATTATTATTATTAATAATTATAGTAATAATAATATTAGTAGTAGTAGTAGTGGTAGCATTTTTAAATAATTTCACAAATATAACAGAACTGGTGTTATACAAATGTATGGAGAGTAGGTCTTGAACCTGCCGTCAGCTACTGCCTTTAGTTTTGTTTAGTTTTTCATCCAGAATCGGGCTGCAACTATTAAGTATCAACCAAGATAGCTGGGTAGTTCTCTGTTACCTTAATCTCGGAGGAGGAGCATTAGACACAACAATGTTTATTAATTGTAAACTGTTGCTTTCTATGAACATTGATATCAGAAATACAGAGGGTTGGATGGTTTGGCCTAGGAGAGGGAGCATTTTATTGGATTGGCACCCGATCTGGCTAAGGGCATTGGGGGAATAGTGTTCCACTTCAACGGAGCTCAGACTAAGTGCAAATGCATGTCTGTAGAGATGATTTATTCATTCAACTATGAGTTTACACCAATTGTTAATAATGGGAGAATATGTGATACGGTGTTTTCCACTGTAAAATGGAGACAGTGGGTCTCAGCTTTTTGCTTTGCTTGACCTTTTGCCCCAGCAGCTACACCCCACTGTCTTATCATGGTCAGGTGCTTGTGTACAACAGCTCTCTCTACTGACCAGCACAAGAATTCCACATTCTGATTTCTCCATTCACTATGCATTATTTTTTTCTTGATGAGATATGTAATTACCAAGCTGCAAATTGATTTTTATTTCTGTTTAATTGCGCATTTAAATTACCTGTAACATTAAATTGCATGCGGACTGTTGTAGCTGACATTTCTTCCTGACCACTTTAAATTGCAAAACTATATTAGCTTGATCAGTCAGCTTTTAAACAGCACTTTGAAAGTCTAGGTTCTGTCTATGTGCCGACAGGTCCAACTGGCTGAAACCGTGCTGTGGCTGGAAGACGAGTCTCTGGCAAATCTTTCTGCTCAGCGTTGGATTCAATTGTGTCCTGGTTGCCTGTGTCGTGCTAGTGGTGCTGCTGCTGGCCTTGGAGCTCCTAATAGACACCAAACTCCTTCAATGTGAGTGGCTGTACACTGACTCACACACACTGATCCTCTGCATTGTATCTGTACACTGACTCACACACACTGATCCCCTATACTATACCTGTGCCATGACTCACACACACTGATAACATAAGAACGTAAGAACACCCTACACTGTATCTGTACACTGACTCACACACACTGATCCACTATACTATACCTGTGCCATGACTCACACACACTGATGCCCTGCACTGTATCTGTACATTGACTTTCACACAATGATCCCTTGCACTGTATCTGTACACTAACGCACACTGATCCCCTGCACTATATCTATACACTGACTCAAACACACTGATCCCCTATACTTTACCTGTGCCATGACTCACATGCACTGATCTCCTATATTTTATCTGTACACTGACTCACACACACTGATCCCCTATACTATATCTGTGGCATGACTCACACACACTGATCCCTTGCACTGCATCTGCTTACTGACTCACACTGAACCCTTGCAGTGAGGGTATTCTTACAATTACTCATAGACACCAGACCAGTACATAAATGAAATTATCTGGAGAATTAAATATTCATTAACAAATCATTGTTTTCCTAAATCTACTTGAGACTTTCTATTAATAATAAAATCATGTGCTAATCCCTTCATATCCACAAGAAAGAGTCATCTGTAGGTGTAGAGTTACAGACATACACCGGAAACCTGCTAACTATGTACCGTAGCTGCAGGGAAGTGAGCAGAGTGTCTCTATTAGGTTATCTGCTGTTTCTCCACATTAACATTCTCCTTACTCATAGTCTGATAATATTCCCCAGTGGGGCCCCGTGCTTGGGAGTGACGAGGGGATGGCTAATAGCCAGGAGCAGCAGGAAGGTGTCGGCTGCCTTCATCTCATACGTATCGGACCGTTCCATCGACCTTGAGCTCCGGGTCCCAAGTGACCAGAGCTGATGCAGCGTTAAGCAAATGCGTTAGACAAATGTGCAAGGGGTGAGAATGGATTTGAGGAGGAAGGCAAGCTGGTACCTAGACTGGGACAGAGAGGTTAGAAGAGAGGGAAATGGATTGAGGGAAACAGAGATGACTGATAGAGCTGTATGTATCCCATAATGGTGTAAGAACAGTATCCGCTGACAAAGGGCAACAGGGTGTTTGACTCAATATCAACCATTCATTCGGGCAAGCATACCATGATACCCTGGGCTACCAAAATGGCTAAAATTTACTGCTTTGTTTGCATATTGCTGCAATTTGAATGGAACTATGCCACTAACTTATTTATTTATCTTTATCCAAACTTATGTACAATTATGAAAGTTGGGAGAGCCAGTCTGTGGAGCAATCAGTGTTAGGGCCCTGCTAGCCACAAAGCTCTGTCGACCATGGGATTTGAACCAGCAACCTTCTACTCAAAGACACAGAGCCCAAGTTCACACAGCCACACACCCTCACACACATTGACATGTGACGTATATGAGTGACACTTCAGTGTTAGATCTGACATAGTTTCTGGTTATGGGTCTCTTCCACAGTCGTCAACGCATTCCAGTTTGCAAGCATCATACACTGGACCAGCCTGGTCATTCTGTCTTTGTTCTTCTTTGAGGTAAGGGAACAAATATTCATTATTACTCAGTAATACTCAATCCACAGTGAGTAACAAGTACTTTAGTTTCATTCATCTGTTTAAGTCAAATCAACTATCTATCCATATATCACTAAGAACATATTTGGATGTTTTGTTCAAGTCATAAAATATGTGATGCAATGTAATTTAAGGAGAAAAAACTTTTTTTTTCTTTTTTGTTGATACTTTGTACATAGTAACACAGAGATGATACTGGTTTTCATTCAGGTTTTACAGATTTAATTATGTGTCTCTCACTACTCTCTTGAGTGCTATGTCAGTAGTAGATGTAAATGTATGTATTTATGTGTCAAATCTGTTGGTGCAGATTTATTGATCATGAAATCATGGCTCATCATATCTATCTCTCCCCCAGACTGTTTTCCGGATTGTGGTTTTAGGGATCTGGGATTACATTGAGAACAAGGTTGAGGTAAATCCCTGTGAAGCTTGATTGTCGACACATGGAGGTCGGCCGGAAGGAGATGGAGGACCATGAGAATGACTATCACCTGGCAGTGTCTAGCGAAATCAACCCATTTCCTTCACATCCAACTGAATTCCTAGTTTTGTAGTTTCAATAAAATATCAGTGGCTTGCAAAGCTGAAAAAGTGCCTGATTGGGTTGGAGTAACCTAGCAAACCATGTTAACTATTGTACTGTATCTGGTATTGTATTGATACTGTTTGGGTCTAGGTTCAGGTGTCCGTCTGTGTTACTGGGGGAAAAACATAGCAGACCCATTCCTGGTTTTTGGTAAACTGGGGTAAGAGCAAGTAAACTGAATGATCGAGACATGGGCCTGCCCTAAACTGGTCAAGGTCCAGATGTGATAGCTGAGCTGAATCAAGATAGTACCTTATCTGTGACTATGAGGTGCGTGATGTACCTGCTGGAGGGGGGCAAAAATTCAGACCAAGATTTTGTTTCAACCAACCAGTTGAGTACTCTGTACTCTTTATACTCAACTGGTTGGTTGAACTCGATTGGTTTGTTGAAACAAAATCTTGGTCTGGACTTTACTCTCTGGACTTGAACTCCCTGCCTCTGGTGCCTGCACTGTCCGCTTACATGTTGTAGCCTCCCCCTTCGGGTGTCTCCAGGTGTTTGATGGTGCTGTCATCGTGCTCTCCTTGGCCCCAATGGTGGCGTCTACGGTGGCCAATGGGCCCAGTAGCCCTTGGGATGCCATCAGCCTCATCATCACACTGCGCATCTGGAGGGTCAAGAGAGTCATTGATGGTGAGGCCGGTGACTGAATGAACTCACATGCCTCGTGCCTGTTACATAAAGATTGTAATGTTCACTATCAGCCACAAGAGGGCCACAGTAACAAAGCCTTTGGTGGCCTTCTTTTATTCCCTTAAAATGCTGAAAATATGAAGCAGAAGTAATTAAAAACCATTTCAGAAAGCATTTATTTTTATTTTATTTAGGACAAACTGCACATTTAATTAATAAATTTAATAAATGTTCCACGATACACTGAATGTTGCAAAACATTATTATTGTAGGTGATAAATCTGCAGATTTGTTGGATGTGAAGCTCATTTTCTTACCATGATAGTTAATCTATGGTAAGCGAGGCCCCTAACAATGCGATTATTGATCCGCCGTCACAGTGAATCGTCGGCTCTCTTTATATTTAGACTCTTATTGATTTCCATCCTTCCATGAGGCAATGAGAGGACGTGAAGTGAAACGTTTGATCGCAGCTTGTTAGTGGCCATGAGAGATGCAGAGTCTTCAGTATCGACTTTGCATACATTACTGGAACCACCTGAGTAATGCTGTCATCTGCTCAGGGGACAACCCGCGTTCATGTATTTTTGATGCATAAACCATAATCATAATTGTGGGCCTGTATAAGCTTCCATGGTGTTTGTTTCTTTGATTTCATATTGACACAAAACTCACTCTTTACACTAAATCTCCATTACAGTAATTAAAGAGATCAATAAGGTTTATTGTATGATGGAGGTTTGCATCTGTTTTGTCCTTGATTTATCATGCTATGCTGGAGTAGGTTCAGGGTGAATGTTGGTTTAGACCCTGTCTGTACAGTTTGTAGAATGTTCTAGACTAGTGTTTTTCAGCTCGGTCCTCAAGGACCTCCAGATGACCCACGTTTTTCTCCCTCCAAGCTCCCACTGTCTGGGGGTCCCTGAGGACTGGCTGAGAAACACTGTTGTAGACTAGCAGACTAGCAGGCTTTCTGCTGTCCCTTCTCTGTAACATGGTTGAATGATGAGTTTCAGCCATACGACAAGTTTCTGTGGACAGAGGTTATTTTGTGACTGACATACGGACCTGTCCATGTCTTTCTATCCAAAAATGTTTAAATTCTGTTAGAGATACAAGACAAACGCTGGACTAAGAGCCAGGGGCATAGTTAGAGACTGGATGGGGGCCTGAGTCTTTACTAGGGGGTGCCAATGGCAAACTATTCATGACTTTAGCTAATAAGTACACATTTATTTAGGGGGGCTAAAACCCTCTAAAATAGGCCTAGCAATAGTCCTCCTCAGAGACCAGCAGGCCAGTGATGGGATCATTAGTGAGTCTTGGGTCTCACCTCTGTAAAGTTTAATGAAGTCTGACAATTACTGTGTTGTGGCTTTTTCTATAACTGTTGCACATGCGATGCAAGTGATGAGGATTCACAATGTATATTTCAAGTTTGACATAAAAATGTCTCTCCTTGACTATACTTGACATGTCTTTTTCTAAATGATGTTCGTTTGTTTATTGGTGATAACATTTTCTGTGCATTGGCTGATTGGGATTGTGCTGTTAAACTCTGAATCATAATGGAAGCATAATGTGCGTGAGGCTGGTTCATCTGTAAAAGTGGACAGTGTGACTCTCCCTCAGGTGACAGGGTGATGCTGTCTGAGCTGCTGGATCAGCTCCCTGTTTTAGGAACATTGCGGGGGTGGCAAAAATGTTCAGGTCAGCCATTTATATCATAACTGTCTGAATGTCATAATGTCATAAAGTTCCCTAATCCTCCACAGCCTACGTGCTCCAGGTGAAGCTGGAGATGGATCTGGAGCTGCAGCTGTATGAGAAGACCAAGGCCCTTAGAGAAGAGCAGCTGGAACGCCTGACACAGATCTGCCAGGAGCAGGCGGTGAGCCCCCCCGTTCTTGCTGGCTGTATGCGGACTTTCACAGTATGCTGGTGCCCCACTGTCTCCTCCTCTACTGTTGCCCAATCTGATCCTTGGGGCCCCCAGACAGTCCATGTGCTTGTTTCCCAGATCCCAGTAAGACCAGGTTGGGAATCATTGCTCTAGATGAGGTGCCTAGTAAAAAGATTCTCCACCTTTGACTGGCAGGGAGCAGGGAGGGAGCAAAAACGTGGAGTATCTGGGGGTCCTATAGGACTGGAAACCCCGCACTCACTGCAAGTTATACTTCAAGGTGGTTTAATTTTCACCACTAGAGGGCAACAAAATAACAGCATTCAAATTTACTATTTAAAATAAAGCTTCTGTAAGGTGAAATAAAGCATATCTGTCATTTTTAGGTTAATTTTTCACATTCGTTTTAAGGGTTTAAATCTAAGACATGGAGATGGGATACGGGGATCACAGGGTTTAACAGGGCAGTTTTAATAGCACCGCCGTAGGTGAACCAAGGGACATACAAACCACAGTATGTCTCGGTCTTAGAAACACAAAATGGTTCTCTAACTCACTCTCTAACTCACACAGAGAATTTTCTTCATATTCAGTCTAATTAGATGTAGCTGAGTAGAGGGGCTTTTCCCCTGAAACACCCTCCCCTCATCCCACACTGATCTTGTGCTCCAGCAGAAAGGCACTAAACTCTGCACAGCAATCAGCTATAGATATATAGATATATACAGATCATCCATGACAGGCTCAGCAGCCTGCAAAGAAACAGCTCTCAGCCAATCAAGATAAATAAACATGGAAACATGCGGGGACTTCCTGTTCTCCATGACCTGCAGCCCTCTGTGATGGACCTATTGAATTAATACTGACCCATGGGTTATGTGGTATTGAGCTATATGCAGGTATTCACATTTATACAATGTTTCCAATGAGCTCCTCACTGTGTCTGTGTCTCAGTTTGAGATCCGGCAACTGCGGGCCCACCTGGCCCAGCAGGATCTGGACCTGGCCGCGGAGCGCCAGGCCGCCATAAAGATGCACCCGGGCTGGACCACACGGGATGCCGCCTTCCAGGTCCTGGAGGGCCTGGGCCCTAGGGAGGCAGATGGCGAAGGTCCAAGCACCAGGGAGAATTGCCCCCGTGCAGGTACCCCCCCTCCCACACACACAAACACACACACACCTCCGACATGAAGTGTAAAGATGGACGTATACTTCAAATAAAATTGACAGAACTCTTTGTTTGCCCTAATCCCACCCACTGTCCATGATTGGCTGACATAATTGGTTGGTCAGCAAGACTAACTGTAAAGTTACCATCATGCTTTGCAGTGCACAGCACTTTAAATATTGTAATATGTGTATTTGTGTAATTATGTTGTAAATAGAAAATATCATAACTGCATAGACTTTACCGATGTTTCATTAGCATGTAACAATGAATGTCATGTAAATTGTTGGCTTCTCTGTCTGTGTCACTGTTTATGAAGAGAGCAACTTATGTTTTTCTCCTTTATTAAAATGATTCACACACGTGCCACAATGAAAGGTTGTGGCATCATATAAAACGAACCTTTTCTTGCTAAAGTCTTTGATTTCGTTTCATCATAACATTATTTGTTGGTTGTATTTATACGGTCATCTTAAATTGCTCCAATATTCTTGCTTTATTCTTGTTCTAAATTTGAAATAGCCATCTGAAAAGCTGATAACAAAATATAAAGAGATGACTAGATGCATGTCCTGGACAGACTGTGGTGTAGTAGTGAAATACTTAAAATAAATTACTCCAGGTAAAATGTCTAACTTAACAGTGACGTTCAGAAGTGTTAGACCTAGAGACATAAACCACGCAGTAGAAGCACTTCCATGCTGCTCACCAAGGCTTCCATCTGTGGGATGAACAACATTGTGCTGATGGTAGGATTTGATTCCTCCAGTCAGCTCTAAGGCCAGTGCTTTGCTCTTGAAAAATTTGTTGCTGTCTACCAAATAACTGCACCTACTTCTTTGTTCGAATATGCTGCTAAACCAGGTAAAAGTTTAAATGTGAAGACCTCCTTCAAAGGCCAGAAATGCACTTATTGTTAAAAATATTTCTGAAAATTTTTAGTGTCTTGGGTATATTTCACCAAGATTTTCAGTTGAAATTTTTCTGGCATTCTGAGATATTACTAGCATGATTTTTTAAAAAAACAAAAAAAACAAAACATTTCTCTTATGCAGTCAGCTGGCAGTGTCATTAGAAGATAAATTGTAGACTTTGTTATGGATGGATATCATGTAGCATAAAAGAAGGACCAAGAAGGATGTAGATCAGAATTTCAGTGAGATCACGGAAGATCGAGGAGCATCAGGAGAGCCAGAAGGCTATTAGGTGCCTGTGTCTTCATCTTGTAGGTCAGTGGAGCCCCTAGGAGGTCTGGACACTTCTATATGGTGGATCATGTTCTGAGAAGCCAGGGGCCTGCATCCTACATCTGTTACTGTCACACCAAAGGCCCCATAAGGCAAAAGACATACAAGCCTCCCTAGGGGATTGTGGGAAACCATCACCCCCAAGGGAACAAGTGTGGCTTTCTCTAAAATGTGGCAAGAAAATCTATTAAAACAGAGATAACTCACAGTATGCACAGAGAGCTATGCACACCAGCCACCCCATATGGGAAGGTTACCCCATGTCTGCTGGTATAAGTCAGTATGGCTTTGATGCACAAAAATAAACACTGGGGGGCGCTGTGGGGCACTGTGGGGAAGTACTCAGACTTAGACAATGGCAGTAAATATAACCAGGTAGCCAGGCATGATTATGTGCCTGTAAGAAGCAACAGTGACCTTTGTTTATACTTGATGGACATGTACATTCCATAGATAAGAAGACTTCTGTATTTTATAAGCAAATAATATTTTTTTCTTCTGTATTCTTCTGTTTATCATGGTCGTTATTAGCAAGCCATATCCATGTGTTTTTATAGATCATTTCTCTTTAACCAAACATTAATTCTTAATGAATCTAGGATGCCTTTAAGTGGCTGAGTAATTTTGAAATTTGTGCAGTTGTTATTAGGAACACATCACACAGACTAACAAAAGAAATAAATCACAAGTCCATTGTATTATCCAAGTTTATTTTGGGATGACTGGGAGGCATAAAAGGCTTTTAACGGTACTTTCTTTCTGGGGTTCATGTGTTATTCATTACAGAATGACTGTCTTGTCTGTTTCAGTGAGTGTGACGCCTTGTCTCCTGGGGTGGCCCCAATGAATATTTCAGGCCTAAATGTAAACGAAATTACTGGTCAGAGGATCTGTGGGTCCTTGGGTGACAGAGGGCTCGCCGGGTGCATTATCCCCCCACCAAAGGGGCATTTCAAACGGCTCTGGGCACAAACAGTCCTCTGCTTCTTTGGGGCTGCTCTGAGTTTCTCTTAAACTTGATCTCACATTGTGACACATTACTACAGCCAGATGATTTCAGGTTTAAGGTCCACGAGTGAGTTCAGCAGCAGATTCCAGCTGGTTCCAAATTAGGATATTAAACATGTGGCACATGCGCACTGACAGGGTTGTCAGACACATTAGGGTTGGCAGATCTTGTACATTTATCATAAGATCCATGGATAAGACAGACTTAGTTTAAGGGCAGGATTATACATCACAGAAGTGTCATATGTAATATATAAACTAGTAGGAAGCCATCAGACGAATTTGCTTAATATAAAGCAGAGGAAAAAATTAAGAGACCACTCTATATTTTTAAACACATCTGTGTTTTTAGATCCAATTTGATTTGGGTTCTGCTGGCGACGCTGAACAGCAGGTTTCTTCCAGGTTCAAAATTTCTAAGACAGCAGTACACAGGAATAAGGTGAGGCAGGAGACACTGGGAATAACCAGAAACCAGTCAGGTAGATGGCAGAAGCAACTTTCTAATGCCAGAGATGACTGTTCACTTATTCGACAGTTTCTCATGAATTGCAAGATGACATTCATAAGAACATAAGAAATATACAAACGAGAGGAGGCCATTCGGCCCATCAAGCTCGCTTGGGGAGAACTTTAATAG